>SMDT01000369.1:0-178128 GCA_005392925.1 Aquilaria sinensis | reverse complement strand
GAAAGAGAAATGGTTACTTTGTTTGTCCAAACACTAAAATACCCATATTATGACAAACTCATTGGCAATTCAGCAACTAATTTCTCCGATGTAGTCATGTCTGGAGAAAGGATCGAGCATGGTATCAGGACTGGGAAGATTACTGAGTCCTTTAGTGATCCAATGAAAAGAGGAGGACCATCCAGAAAAAAAGATGAAGAAATACAACAAATAGGACGAGGAAGAGGGATTTCCCTCGTAGGTACTGTGGCCACCGGACCTCGCCTATCCTATTCTGCCAATAGGCCCAATCATTATCCTCCTAATAGGCCCAACAATTATCCTCTCAACAGGCCTAATCAGTTACAGCCACCTATTCCGACTCCTCCAGTGCCTGCACCAAAACCAAGAGAAGTTTTTGCACCAATTCCTATGACTTACACTGAGTTATATCCAAAACTCATTGAAAGTCAACTGGTTCGCCCAATTCCTACAAGGCCATTTGGACCCCCATATCCAAACTGGTATGACCCCAACATAAGTTGCCCATATCATGATGGCGTTCCAGGCCATGGCCTGGAAAACTGCATAGCATTGAAACGTATAGTCCAACAATTAATTGAGTCAAAGAGGTTGGACTTTTCCGACGAACCAAACATCACTCTTGTTCTTAGGCAATCCATTGCCTTGCCTCATCAAGCAAAACCAGTCAATATGATAGAAAGAGCAGATGACTGGCCGATTTTTAAGAAGTCAGTCAATGACATCATAATCATAGTCTTTGCTAAAGAAGGCATTCTGCTATCATCTATATCAATGGTAGCAAAGACCAATTGACCTTCTCTTCCAAGTTGGTATGACCCAAATGCCAAATGTAACTGAAAAAAATTGTGTGGCACTGAAACTCAAAGTCCAGTAGTTGGCCGAATTCAAGTTGCTAGGCCTGATGTGATTGGTAATTGAAAGTGAAGATTTTGAGCTGGAATTACATTGATTTTGGAAGGGCTCCAAGTCAGATCTGACCTAACAGTTTGCACACACTTTTGAATGACAGGGAATCCTTTGAATAAACTTGTATCTTTGATAGCTTGCCAAAGTAATTTAATAGTAAAAATCTCCTAGATTTAGTCCAGAATCTAGGGTGTAGTCTTTGTTAAATGGACACCTGGTATTCTTTTTTGTTGTCCAACAAAAAGATGTAATGTGTGCATTCTACCACTTTTTACCAAAAATCCCATTTTTACATCTACCTCTCACTTTTGCCATTACACTATCCATTATTGCCATCACACTTTACTGGGGGACAACCGATTAATAGCAGGGGTTTGTTCTCCAACAAAAAGATCTATGTGTGCAAGGCACTCTTTACCAAAAATTCCATTTTTACATCTATCCCTCAATCTTTGCCATTACACTATCCATTATTGCCATCACACTTTACTTTCTAAACGATACTACTCGTGGGTGAAAATGAAAGTTAATGGAGATTTGATAGTAGTGATCTTGAAAGTGCTGCCAAATCTAGTAGGAAGGATTTCAAATGTTGCACCTCAACTCTCAAAAAAAAAAAATTCACAGTGGTTATCAACATCCTTGCAAGAAGTTTTGGGTTAGCTTCCAAAGAAGGTAGCTCTCATATTAAATGACTTCAGTGGCCTCCCAATTCTCACAAATGCTCAACACAAGAAAAGGTTCTCAGGTTCTCGCAACACAACGTTCATCCCTTAAACTCAAAAAGACAACAAACTCCAAAAAAGACAAAAAGAAGTTCAAGTCCCTTCCACTCAAAAGGCAACAAGAGAAAAACACAAACTCAAAACAAAAAAAAAAAAGGGCTGAAAAGACTGAGCAAGCACAAGCAAGTAAGGCCACTTGAGTTATCTCACTTCAAGAGGGCTATCAAGTATATCATCATCATAGCTCACACAAAAAAAAAAACAAAAAAACAAAACAAAAAAAAAAAAGCAAAAAAAAGAGAAAAGAAAAAGAGGCTCAAGTTAAAGCAAAAGAAAGAAAAGAAAAAAAAGTGAGCTATGGATTCTAGACTGAAAACCTGCAAAGGCGGTTTAGAAGACAAAAGCAACCCTCAAGCCAAGCGTACATAAAGATTACGATAGTTGGGGGGCAACAGATGAGGTCTAACTTTCTGGAAAAGGTGGCAAGCTTAAGGTCATCATTATTGAGTTTTTCACCGTAATCAGATATGCTCACGAGTAGTATTAAAAAAAAAGACCCTTCTTTCACGCCACTCAGACTTAACTTTCCTCAGACCTAACATTTACCTCTTGATATCATCCTCATTCAGCTAAAAGACTGCTAACATTCAAACTTAACTTTCCTTAGACCTAACATTCACCATCTTGATATTATCCTCATTCAGCTAAAAAGCTATCATTTGTGAATCATGTTTCTGCCTTATTGCCTTGTATAGTTTATGTCTTCGAGTTGGAAATGGGAAGAATGACAGGATATTTTAATTAAAAACAAAGACCGTAAGTTACTTGGTCAAGCTTTGCAAATTGATGAAAGTTTTTCTTTAAGGCCAAACCATTATTCATTAATGTGTGTAGACTTAAAAGTGAGGAGATAGCTTGAGACTTTCTTTAAGAAAATGTGGTTCTTGTAAGAGAAATTCACGATTGAGGGCCATCACAAAGGTCTAGAAATGCTCGATCTTCTTTTAAATCAAAGGCGAGATGATACCTTTTATCCACATAAACACCATATTCAGGGGGGCAAAGTAGTCTCTACGAAGCGTAAGAAGAGTACTGCCAACGAAGAAGCTCAATAGACAAAGGGGGCAAGTCTTATGGATCAGAACCTGAGTTTAAGGAAGAGCAATCATTCAGATTATAACATGGGGATAAGTAAGTGTCAGCACGGACACAAGAAAAGGGGCAAAGAGACATTGAAAGTTAAGCCTTCGATGGTATGAAATCCATGACAAGGGATGAGTACCCAAAGAGATATAAAGTATGAAGCGGGCCAACATTAAAGAAATTGAGGCCAAAATTCAAGAACAAGTCAAGGAAAACTTCTTTGAAGGATTTTGAAAAGAGTTGGGCTTTTGAGGCAATGGACAAAAGCTGGGAAGCATAAAGAGATTCAATGATAGTCCAAGAAGGCAATCACAAAGAGGATCCAGTAAAGCAAAGACATGAAGAACTAGATCCATAAAAAAAAACATCACAAAGACATTGAAAAAAAAAGAATCATTATCAGTTACACATGCTCTGCATTCATGCATTTCACATCATGCATGCATGGCCTTTGCATAACAGGGACCAAATGGGAAGCACATCCACGGCACAGTTACAGCAGTATAAGCTGAGATCTCAATGACATCAGCTCTTACCAGTCTATCACTGGATGCACAGCTAATACGCTGGACCAAGCCCGCATCAGGAATTCAAGGATAAAGTAGACAATATTGTCAAAAGCCTGATAATCAATTCAATAATCGAGACTACACCTGGATGGACAGAATTGACGCCAGCTTAGCAGTATCCAAGATAAGAGATAGCGATGGTCAAAGATAAGCGCGGATATCGAGAAATATTGTCGTTGAAATTTGTCAAAAGCGGCAATGGATTTAATAATCAAGGACTGGATCGATATTAGCTCGATGGAATATCAAAGATAAGAAATATCTATGATATCAAAATAAAGTAGGATCCACTTTTCCGGTTAAACGGCGGATACGGTACTCCGTGACTCTCAAGTCGGTTCTCTCAGTTGCCCATAATAACTGATTCCTTCACCCATTCTTTCTTTTACTTCCTCCTAGAAAATGGATCCTACTTTTTCCGCCTTGCGAAAGTATTTCCCTTCTCTCCCAATGAACATCCTCAAAAAGATCTACCGAGTTCGCTGTGAACGATTAAGAGCTCTGATGCACAAAGGAATACCTGAAGATGTACGGTGGTTAATCGAAGCCAAGGTTCGTCTGGCAGGTGAAATCCCAGAGACATTTGCGTCTTACATGCCTGGTGTTGGCAAAAGTTCTTATGCCAGAAAAAGAAGAGCGAAAAGATTACAAGTCTGCCATAAATGTGGTAGGTGGACTTGTAAGACTAGGTGTCGTTCTTTAGGAATGATCTCCAATAATCGAGAAGATAAAATACGGTTCATCAAGAATGGCCTGAGTAAGGACTCATTGGATGATATCCAATTGACTCTTGAGACGCATTCTTGTGGATCTGTGCAACGCGAACTTCTTGGTTTATGTAGCATTTTTCATGAAGAACGAAACCGTTACAGTCCCGGGAATCTGACTTTAAACGACCCTGTTTGCCAGCTTGTAAGAAAACTGGATGGGAAGCAAATCCTTGACTCATAGAAGACGTTAATGCCGTTACTGGACGTAAAACCAGTGGAAGATGTGAGCCACAGTCACAATTACTGTACATACAATTTGTCATATTTGGAAAATTTACATTTTCTTTTGACAATAATGTACTTGCTCCCGTAAGTGTAATCGACACGTTATCCTTTCATCACTATAAATGCGTGTTCTTCTTTCCGGTTAAGCAGCAGATACGGTACTCCGTGACTCCCAAAGTCGGTTATTTCAGTTTCCTACAATAACTGATTCCTTTCCCTCATCTCTCAAATTCTTCTCTCATCAATGGATTCTACTCTTTCTGCCTTGCGAAAATACTTTCCTTCCCTCCCAATGAACATTCTTAAAAAGATCTACCATGCTCGCTGTGAAAGAATCAGAGTTTTTATACGCAAAGGAATCCCTGACAATGTGCAGTGGTTAATTGAAGCTAAGGTTCGTTCGGCTGGTGAAGTCCCAGATGCATTTATGTCTCGTATGCCCGGCATAGGTAAAAGCTCTTATGCCAAAAAGCGAAGAGCAAAGAGGCTAGGCGTTTGTCATAAATGTGGACGATGGAATTGCAATACTAAATGTCCGCTCTTTAGGATTGATCTCCAAAAATCGAGAAGATAAAAGAAAATTCATTAAGAATGACCTGAGTAAGGACTCATTGGATGATATCCAATTGACTCTTGAGACGCATTCTTGTGGATCAGTGCAACGTGAAATTCTTGGTTTATGGAGTATTTTTCATAAAGAACGAGACCGTTACAGTCCCGGGAATCTGACTTTAAACGACCCTGTTTGCCAGTTTGTAAGAAAACTGGATGGGAAGCAAATCCCCGACTCATAGAAGGCGTTGAAGCCGTTACTGGACGTAAAACCAGTGGAAGATGTGAGCCACAGTCACAATCACTGTACATACAATTTGTCATATTTGGAAAATTTACATTTTCTTTTGACAATAATGTACTTGCTCCCGTAAGTGTAATCGACACGTTATCCTTTCATCACTATAAATGCGTGTTCTTCTTTCCGGTTAAGCAGCGGATACGGTACTCCGTGACTCCCAAAGTCGGTTATTTCAGTTTCCTACAATAACTGATTCCTTTCCCTCATCTCTCAAATTCTTCTCTCATCAATGGATTCTACTCTTTCTGCCCTGCGAAAGTATTTTCCTTCCCTCCCAATAAATGTTCTTAAAAAGATCTATCATGCTAGATGTGAAAGAATCAGAGTTTTTATACGCAAGGGCGTTCCTGACAATGTGCAGTGGATAATTGAAGCTAAGGTCCGTTCGGCTGGTGAAGTTGCAGATGCATTTATGCCTCGTATGCCCGGCTTAGGTAAAAGCGCTTATGCCAAAAAGCGAAGAGCAAAGAGGCTAGATGTCTGTTATAAATGCGGATGATGGAATTGCAATACTAAATGCCGCTCTTTAGGATACATCTCCAAAAATCGTGAAGATAAAAGAAAATTCATTAAGAATGGCCTGCGTAAGGAATCTCTGGAGGATATCCGAGGGACTCTTGAAACGCATTCTTGTGGAATAGTACAACGCGAAATAGTCGATTTATGGAGGACTTACCATAAAGAACGAGACCGTTACAGTCCCGGGAGTCTGACTTTAAACGACCCTGTTTGCCAGCTTGTAAGAAAACTGGATGGGAAGCAAATCCCCGACTCATAGAAGGCGTTGAAGCCGTTACTGGACGTAAAACCAGTGGAAGATGTGAGCCACAGTCACAATTACTGTACATATAAGCTGTCATTTTGAAATTTGTTTTTTCTTTTGACAATAACGTACTTGTTTCTGTAAGCGTAATAAACACGTTATCCTTTCATCGCTATAAATGCGTGTTCTTCTCTCCGGTTAACTAGCGGATACGGTACTCCGTGACTCTCAAAGTCAGTTATTTCTGTTTCCTACAATAACTAATTTCTTCCTTTCTTCTCTTAAATTCCTCCTTCATCAATGGAGTCTTCTCTTTCCGCCCTACGAAAGTATTTTCCTTCCCTCCCAATAAATGTTCTTAAAAAGATTTATCAAGCTAGATGTGAACGATTCAGAGTATTTATGCACAAAGGCATTCCTGATAATGTGCGGTGGCTAATCGAAACTAAGGTTTGTTCAGCTGGTGAAGTTCCAGATGCGTTCTTTCCCCGTATGCCCGGCTTTGGTAAAAGTGCTTATGCCAAAAAGAGAAGAGCAAAGAGGCTAGGCGTCTGTCACAATTGTGGATGGTGGATTTGCGGTGCTAAATGTCGTTCTCCAGGAGTGATTACCAGAAATCGTGAAGATAGAATAAAATTCATCAAGAATGGCTTGCGTAAGGAATCTCTGGAAGATATCCGAGAGGTTCTTGAAGCGCATTCTTGCGGAATAGTGCAATTTGAGGTTGTTGGATTATGGATAATTCTCCAAAAAGAACGAGAACGTTACAGTCTTGGGAATCTGACCCTAAACGACCCTGTTTGCCAGTTTGTGAAAAAGCTAGATGAGATGCAAATCACCGATTCATAGAAAGCATTGAAGCCGTTACTGGACGCAAAGCCAGTAGAAGACGGAACAAGGTCACGATTACTGTACGTGCTAGCTGTCGCTTTTGAAATTTTCCTCCCCTTTTGGTAATAATGTATCCACTCCTGACATGAACCAAAGTCTCGATTACTGTACGTGCTAGCTGTCGCTTTTGAAATTTTCCTCCTCTTTCAGCGATAATGTATCCACTCCTGACATAAGCCATATTCACGATACTGTACATGCTAGCTGACGCTTTTGAAATTTTCCTCCCATAATGTACCCACTCCTGACATAAGCTATAGTTATGACTACTGTATATAGTGGCCGCTTTTGAAATTTTCCTTCTCATCCGATAATCACGTATCCACTCCTGACATAAGCTACAGTCGCAACTACTGTGCATGCTAGTTGCTTTTGAAATTTTCCTCCTCTTTCTGACAATAATGTACCCACTCTTGACCAGAGTCATGGTCGCAGCTACTGTATAGCTGGCAATAATGTCTCCATTCTTAGAAATAAAGCTATTGCTTTACCTCTATAAATATATCCTCTTTCTCACAAGTGTAAGGATAGGAATGGAGGAAACCTCAACTCGTAAATCCCGAAGTATTTGTGTATTTTCTGGGGCTTTTCCTGGAAAAGATGAAGAGTACTTAAAAGCAGCCAACCATTTGGGTAGAGTATTAGCTGAGCGAAAAATACATTTAGTTTATGGAGGAGGTAGTCTCGGATTAATGGGAGCCGTAGCATCAGCAGCATCTCTAGGAGGAAGCCAAGTTCTGGGCATTATCCCTGGACCTCTGAAATTTGTTTCTGGGGGCACGATTGGAGAAGAATTAGTGGTTAAAAATTTGCAAGAGCGTATGTTACAAATGCTTCTTAATGCTGATGCTTTTATCGCTCTACCAGGTGGTTTCGGTACATTGGGAGAAGTCTTCCAAATTGCTTCCATGGCCCAACTTAATTTGCACAAGAAACCTATTGGGCTTTTGAATGTTAACGATCTCTTTACAGGTCTAATATCTTTTGTGGATTATGCAGTGCAGAAGAATTTTATATCAAGAGTAGCATGACGAATCCTAATATCTGCAAAAACTGCTGAAGAATTACTTGATAAAATGCAAGCTTTTGTTCCTGAACCAGATCCAGCAATGATTCAGATAGACTGGACGCGACAGTCTTTCCCGAACAGTTCGATCCCATAATAGTCCTCTACTAACCCTGTTGAAATATTGTGGAAGAAGAAGCGATCCGATCCGTTTTGCTTGTCCTTTACTTTTATTATCAGCATTTTCTTTTGTGTTTTAGTTTTTCTTTTCAGGGAATTTCTTTCTTTTATCTTATAAGATAGTCTCGTCCATGCTGATATTAAAACCATAGGACAATGCCTTTAGGTTGGAATGGCTGAGCAAAGAGTAATTTTTATTGCTCTTGAGACGCATCCTATTAGGTCTACTAGGCATAACATTTTGGGGTAGTTAAGCTTCAACCTTATTTGGATGACATATCTCTCAAGCGAATCTATATTTACTGAAGAAAATATTAGATGAACCCTGGATATTGATTCCAAACATCCGTTCCCTTTACATAATTTGTTAGCGATATTGTCATCATCAAGATTCACTCATTTTATCGAAGTCTAAATTTTTGTTTCATGGAAGTTTAAATTTTTGCACTCGCCTATTATGAAAATTCACACTTTCGAAGAAAATTATTCCAATTTCAATTGCTTTCATATAAATTTCGCTCGAGGTACTAAGGAAAGCTCCTTAGCCTCAAAAATCAATTTTCTTCAACGATAGGATTGTTCAATCACCGAGGTTCTAAGGACGGAACCTTAACCTCAAAATCAATCAATTTTTCTTCAACGATAGGAAGGTTCCTATCGTAGAGGTTCTAAGGAAGGAACCTTAACCTCAAAATCAATCAATCAATTTTCCTTCAACGATAGGACTGTTCCTATCGCCGAGGTTCTAAGGAAGGCTCATTAGCCTCAAAATCAATCAATCAATTTTTTTAAGGATTTCAACGATTGCCTCAAAATCAATTCCTATCATCGGGGTTTTAAGGATGGAACCTTTGCCTCGAAAATCAATCATAGGACTACTTCCTATCGTCGGGGTTTTAAGGATGGAACCTTTGCCTCGAAATCAATCAATTTTCATTCAACGGTAGGTTTCGCCTGGGTTTTAAGGATGGAACCTTTGCCTCGAAATCAATCAATTTTCCTTCAACGGTAGGACTGCTCTTATCGCCGGGGTTTTAAGGATGGAACCTTTGCCTCGAAATCAATCAATTCAATCAATTTCCTATCGTCGGGGTTTTAAGGATGGAACCTTTGCCTCGAAATCAATCAATTTTCGGTAGGACTGCTCCTATCGTCGAGGTTTTAAGGATGGAACCTTTGCCTCGAAATCAATCAATTAGGACTCAATCCGGGGTTTTAAGGATGGAACCTTTGCCTCGAAAACAATCAATTTTCATTCATCGGGGTTTTAAGGATGGAACCTTTGCCTCGAAATCAATCAAAGGTAGGAACCTTTGCCTCGAGATCAATCAATCCGGGGTTTTAAGGATGGAACCTTTGCCTCGAAAATAATCAATTTTCATCATCGGGGTTTTAAGGATGGAACCTTTGCCTCGAAAACAATCAATTTTCATCATCGAGGTTTTAAGGATGGAACCTTTGCCTCGAAAACAATCAATTATCAATCCGAGGTTTTAAGGATGGAACCTTTGCCTCGAACTCAATCAATCGTCGAGGTTTTAAGGATGGAACCTTTGCCTCGACATCAATTAATCAATCCGGGGTTTTAAGGATGGAACCTTTGCCTCGAAAACAATCAATTTTCATTCAACGGTAGGACTGCTCCTATCGTCGGGGTTTTAAGGATGGAACCTTTGCCTCGAAAACAATCAATCAATTTTCCTTCAACGATAGGAGAGTTCCTATCGCCGGGGTTTTAAGGATGGAACCTTTGCCTCGAAAAATCAATCAATTTTCCTTCAACGATAGGACTGCTCCTATCCCCGAGGTTTTAAGGATGGAACCTTTGCCTCGAAAACAATCAATTTTCCTTCAACGGTAGGACTGCTCCTATCGTCGGGGTTTTAAGGATGGAACCTTTGCCTCGAAAACAATCAATTTTCATCATCGGGGTTTTAAGGATGGAACCTTTGCCTCGAAAACAATCAATTTTCATCATCGGGGTTTTAAGGATGGAACCTTTGCCTCGAAAACAATCAATCATTCAGTCCATCTTACAACGGTAGAACATTTCCTATCGTTAGAGGTTCTAAGGACCTTTCCTTAAACCTCAAACAAACAATCAATCATTCAGTCCATCTTACAACGATAGAACCTTTCCTATCGTTAGAGGTTCTAAGGACCTTTCCTTAAACCTCAAACAAACAATCAATCATTCAGTCCATCTTACAACGATAGAACCTTTCCTATCGTTAGAGGTTCTAAGGACCTTTCCTTAACCTCAAACAAACAATCAATCATTCAGTCCATCTTACAACGATAGAAGCTTTCCTATCGTTAGAGGTTCTAAGGACCTTTCCTTAAACCTCAAACAAACAATCAATCATTCAGTCCATCTTACAACGATAGAAGCTTTCCTATCGTTAGAGGTTCTAAGGACCTTTCCTTAAACCTCAAACAAACAATCAATCATTCAGTCCATCTTACAACGATAGAACCTTTCCTATCGTTAGAGGTTCTAAGGACCTTTCCTTAAACCTCAAACAAACAATCAATCATTCAGTCCATCTTACAACGATAGAACCTTTCCTATCGTTAGAGGTTCTAAGGACCTTTCCTTAAACCTCAAACAAACAATCAATCATTCAGTCCATCTTACAACGATAGAACATTTCCTATCGTTAGAGGTTCTAAGGACCTTTCCTTAAACCTAAAACAAACAATCAATCATTCAGTCCATCTTACAACGATAGAACCTTTCCTATCGTTAGAGGTTCTAAGGACCTTTCCTTAAACCTCAAACAATCAATCAATGAGTCCATCTTACAACGATAGGACCTTTCCTATCGTTGAGGTTCTAAGGACCTTTCCTTAAACCTCAAACAATCAATCATTCAGTCCATCTTACAACGATAGAACCTTTCCTATCGTTAGAGGTTCTAAGGGCCTTTCCTTAACCTCAAACAAACAATCAATCATTCAGTCCATCTTACAACGATAGAACCTTTCCTATCGTTAGAGGTTCTAAGGACCTTTCCTTAAACCTCAAACAAACAATCAATCATTCAGTCCATCTTACAACGATAGAACCTTTCCTATCGTTAGAGGTTCTAAGAACCTTTCCTTAAACCTCAAATAAACAATCAATCATTTAGTCCATCTTACAACGATAGAAGCTTTCCTATCGTTAGAGGTTCTAAGGACCTTTCCTTAAACCTCAAACAAACAATCAATCATTCAGTCCATCTTACAACGATAGAAGCTTTCCTATCGTTAGAGGTTCTAAGGATCTTTCCTTAAACCTCAAACAAACAATCAATCATTCAGTCCATCTTACAACGATAGAACCTTTCCTATCGTTAGAGGTTCTAAGGACCTTTCCTTAAACCTCAAACAAACAATCAATCATTCAGTCCATCTTACAACGATAGAACCTTTCCTATCGTTAGAGGTTCTAAGGACCTTTCCTTAACCTCAAACAAACAATCAATCAATCAGTCTATCTTACAACGATAGGAGCTTTCCTATCGTTAGAGGTTCTAAGGATCTTTCCTTAAACCTCAGGATTTAGGCGGCGAGAAGGTTCTCGATGCCTAGCTAAGGTCCGAACGAAATTTGGTAGCGGCTTTGCATGCATCATGTCCCATGAAACATGCAAAGGGGGGCAGCTGTTGACACCCAATTTCGTCCGACTAAAATTTCTTAAAAAAAAAATTTTAATTAATTAATCAAAATTTAAAGTCAAAAAAAAAAATAATAATAATATCATTAAAAAAAAAGTAATATAGGGACATTTTTTTCTTACATATATATTAGTTAATTAATTAAATTAATTAATTAATTAAAATAATAATAATAATAATTAATAATAATTAAAAAAAAGGGGGAGGGTGGCCGACAGACGCTCCCCCTTATCTCTAATCTCTTCGCTCTTCTCCCTTATCCTTACCTGCTCTCCCACTTGGCCTCTCGAGAACTCTCTCGCTCTCTCTCACAGCAATCTTATTTACTCCTCTCTCGGGCTCTCACAGAGAACACACACGTACTCTTCTATTCTATTCTCTCATTTCTCTCTCCTTCAATTCTCAGCTTTCTCTCAGCTCTCTCTCTCTCCCTGATCTCGCAACCAGCTCTCGCTCTCTCCCCTTCTTCTCTCTCGGCTTCTCTCCCTATCTTCGCTCATTCTCTCATCTCTCTCTTCTCTTCCCTCTCTCTTCCCTTTCGCCCCCTCTGTTCCAGCCCGATGCCCTTCCTCTGCTGGCTGGGCCTCCTCCTCTGCGTCGACGGCCCGTCCGAGCTCGCCGTCGTCGATCACACCTCCAGCCGTCTCCAGCTGCCGACAGCCACCGCCAGCTTCGCCTTCGCCACCAGCTTCGCCTTCACCCGCCAGCCAGATCACCCTCGCGTCGCGCCACCAGCCACCCAGCTCCAGCGCCCCCTAGCCGTCGTCCTCTGCCGCGCTCGTCGGACGACGCCTGAAGGAAGAAGAAGGCAGTAAACGCCATACGTTTTTTTTTTTTTTTTTTTTTTTTTTTTTTTTTTTTTTTTTTTTTAATTTTTGACCAGAAGTCAAAGACTATTCTTTTACGTTTTTTTTTTTTTTGGGTAAAATTCTGTTTAGACCTTAGCTTTTCTTTATTTTGATCATTTAAGTCACTAACTTTCTATTTTCTTTTTGCAGATTGAGCCATTAACAGCAAGCTTTTATTGTTTTCTTTTTTCTTTTCTTTAATTTTTTTTGTTTATCTGTCTATTTTGGCCATTCATTAAATTTAGCCATAAAATTCATATAGGAATATAATCTCGATTTTTTTATTTATTTATTTTGTTTTATCTCTTTAATTTTTGGATAGTTCAATTTTATTTTTATTTAATATTCACAATGCGTCTAAAAATCATACTTAAAAAAAAAATTTCATTCCGTGTGGATTTAATAAAATTTTAAAATGAATTTAGGATAGTAATAAATTATAAAATCCATATCCAGGTTCGGTTAGAATCCATGGTTTGGATATTAATTGATATTATTTAAAGCAGATAAAAATTAAAATTAAAATTAAATAACAAAATCCAGATCGTAAATCGACTCGTTGTTGCTTCGGATCTGATATGAAAGTCCATAATTTTGGCATAATTTTGATTTTTGTTTCTGGATTTATTTGATTTGTCAATTTGAGATTTTAATTTTGTTTTTTTTTTAATTTGCAATTAAGTCATTAAATGTACTTATTTTCTATTATACTTTTGTTTGTTCAGCTAATTAAAGGCATAAATTAATTTAGGAATTAACATTAAGCTTAATTATATGATTAGGTTAGATAGTTATTTTTAATAAATAATTTGCCCCTGGTTTGATTTGATTTGTCTATTCAAGACTCTAATATTGTTCTGAGTTACAAATTAGGTGCTATTTTACTTATTTTTTTTAAGTTTTGTTTGGATTATTAAAGTTATGAATTAGTTTAGAAATTAATGTTAAGCTTAATTATAGGATTAGATTAGATAAACTTCTTTTTAATTAATCTAAAAAATTAGTTTGACATAATCAAAAAGTCACGCTTAGAAAAATTTAATTAAATTAAAATAATTTCCATATCCGGATGATCCGGCAGGATCTACGGTTTGGAAAATATTAACTTTTAAAATAAATAAATTAAATAAAAAGATAAAAATCCATATTTACGATATGGATTAATTGATTAAAATTTCGTCAAATTCCGTGTCCAAATGACTCGGCAGAGTCCATGGTTCGGAATCCAAATCTTCCGTGTCCAAATGACTCGGCAGAGTCCATGGTTCGGAAGTATAAAATTCTATACAAATTAACTTAAAAATCCACATTTCGACTAATTCAGTTAAAATTTCTAAGTTAACTGAAAATTATTTAAAAGCAAAGTAAAACAAAATTAAAATCAACTAAGGTGCCAATTTTGGGCGCTATAACAATATTGTTTTAGCGTAACCGTACTCCCGATCCCCGAACTCTAGCAGACCATATTTTAAGGTGACCAATCGACCTAGGTAAACGGATTGGTGGCGACTCCAGAAAACCCGACGTTGCCACAGTTAGTAATACCAGAATTATTTTTGGCGGTTTCGACAATCTACCAATGCGTTCACCACGGTTATTATGTCTAGCAAGGCTACGACCATGATGAAGCATGTGATTGAGTTGAAAAAAGCATATGATTGCATAAAAGTGAGTGATTTCGACTCTTCCCTATATCTGTGCCATTGTTGTGATTAATAGATCGCTTGAATTCTAGATTGATTAATAAATATTTTCAAACTTGTTAAGTAACTTTAGTTGTAAAGTTTTTGTTTTCACTGAAAAGAAATGCTCAAACTTCTTTGGTTTCTTAATTCCAGTCTTGAAATGCAAACTTAATATCTCTGACTAATGGTTGTAAACTCTTAATGAGATATGCAACAAGAACATCTGCTTTAGAATATAAATACTTTAATTCCAGGCCATGTACAGTTTAAGAGTGTTGATAAAATGCTGACTGGTTAAACCAGAAAAAAGTTTTAGGGCTGAATTAAAAAAGTTCACTAACTTTTAGGGCTAACTTTGAACTTTTCCCCACAGAAAATGCTTTTTTCCGTCATTTTCTAACGGCAGAACATTTATTACAACAATTTTATAGTTAGAGGATGATCGGTGTAACAATTGGTAGTCAATAGACTATTTCGCAACATAGGTGTTAGTTAAAGGACAATGAGTGCTGATTACCCTTCATTTTATTTTCCCCACTAGATGGTTGATTCGTAACTTTCTAAAATATTAGGTGTAGTATTGCACTGAATTCAATTTTTTAGTGCGTCAGAACTCTGTTGTGCATACCCTCAACTTTTTTAGTCTTACCCTGGCTATAAACTAATAAAAGGTTTGGTGAATTGTTTGTAAACAATAAGGTAAGAGTTTCTTTATATTGATTTATTAGGTTAAACAAACACAAACAAAATTTTATATGCATTTAACAAGAGAAACATTTGTTCATTTATGTTCATGAACATGTTTGGTTTATTGTACTTTTACTTATTTGTTCATTTGTTTATTTCTTTGTTTCTTTATTTTTTATTTATATACATTTTATTTATTGGCAGTCAAGTTGTTTCTCAATTTTGATATGGGTTTCTTTTAAAGATATTTGTTCGATGTTTGCTACTTATCTTGTTGTAAATGTTACTTGATTTCTTACTGATATCTTATAAATTTTTATGCATTTGTTGGTTTTGTTAATTTATTTTTCATTATTTGGTCATATATGTTGTTCACGAACATGAACACTGCTAATTTATAAACAAACAAATGAAACATGAAAATGTCAACATTGTTTGTGTTTGTATTCATTAATAGTTAAACAAGCTTACACAAACATGGTCTTTCATTTTCATTTAGTTCTTTTATAGCTCTACTATCAAGCTCGTGAGTCACTTCCACCTTTTTCATATGTTATATTGAAGTATTGCTACCATAATGACTTGATAATATATGGGCAGAAGTCACACTCATGCACACACACCTATGAATAGCAACAATGAGCTTACTTTATTGATAAGAAACTCAGATACAAAATTTAACCTCCCCCAGAAGACTAGCAAGAAGCTAGTGACAATAACAGGAAAAGCCTAACTAGAATATAAAATAGAACCTTTCCCTTAGTTTTAGAGCTAGCATGACCAACAATATACTTTAAGATGAATATTTCTTCATAACCAAAAACCAAACTCACGTCTACTTGGTTCATCAAATTTTGTAGTTATTACCTACAACAGCTTTAGTAGAGTAGATATATATCATCTTGCCACAAGTAGTTCCGCTAACTAACTGCCTCACATCCTAACATATTATAGGCTTTTGATGTATTACTCCTACCATCTGACAATAGGATGTTCATATTGCCATCAATTTTAAGCCTTTTCACATTGATCCACCTTTTAGCTTCTTGTTGTTTGAGAATATAGATAGTGTAACTAGTGTAGTTATTCCAGCTATCTTTGTTCATCTGTAGCCCATCCTCCAAAATTAAGGACTACATGAAAACCATAACCACGCCAAATTGATTTGAGTCCTTGTTAACTTTGTTGCACTAATCTTAGCCACTAATAATACAAACAATTGAAGGTTAACATGTGAAACATCAAATCTTACAGTCAAAAAGTGTTGTAATAGGTTCATGGCACTAATCAAATGACAAACAATGAATTTTTGCTTCTCTAGAATAACCAAATGAAGAACCTGTATTAAATTGCACTGAATATCTCTCTACTATCAAAAGCTTTTATCAGAGAAAAGCTTTGACTTTCATTTAGTCCAAATAATCCAAACAGAAATTAAGAGTAATGTTGACCATATTATACTTGGTAATGATGGTGTATTGACTGCAATATACCTGGAAGAGTATGGGAGTTGCATGATGGATTTACCCACCAAGTGTAGTGGAGAGTCTAGACATGAGAAACTTGACTACAATGGACTAAAACATGCCCTGCATCCTCAATTTCACTGTTGCATGACATTCACCTGATTAACACATTGAATAACAATGTTCATATTCTTAGGTATTTTGTCTTGCACTGCTTAATATGAAAATATTGACTTTTGTTAGGACAACGTTGCTCCATAGAGAGGCCTCTATCTTTGGACTATTTTGGTATTTAGATTTGTCGATCATTCTCTTGTTCTCATACTGATTATGCACTGGCTTATTTTTTTACTACCAATAAGCTAAATTTGCCTTATTGCAAGGAACATGAAAATTTTAAGGAAATTTTAAAGTTCATGAAGCAGTACTTCTTCCTAACTTATTAGTTGCCTATGTCAATCCTTCCACCAACACCAAACCTCATCCTTACATTCCCTTTTTCAGTCACCTTAAAATTTCCTACTCTTTCTAATGCAAAAAGAGAAGGAAATTTAGACTCAAAACTCTATTTATCCACCCAAATATACTTACAAAATTTTTCAGAATGACTATTTGCAATTTTTCTCCTAAATGACATCCCAAAATTAATCCCTAGACACTCAATATCATGGCCTACTTTTGTTACCACCTCAAAAAAATGGGAGAATTACAAGTGTGGCATAATGGTAAGAAAACCATTATATTGTATAATTCTCTTCATAGTGATTGAAGTATGAGGGGTAAAAGGTATAATAAATACCTCTTTAAAAGTGTTCTAAGTTGGTAACTTGACCCCCAAGAAAAGCCTTAAGGATTGCTTGTTTTTCAAGTAACATATGGACCTTTTTGTAAGATTTTGGAAATTCGGCTACTTAATTGCAAAACTCTCAAGAAAGAGCCTTGGAGCGTTATGGGAAGGATATGAATGGTATGAAAGTGCTATTGGAGGACCAAATTGCTCACGAAAGACAAGTTTGGACAAAGGAAACACTAAAGGTATTAAGGGCCTAAATGTCTTAGTGTAAACCTTGAGGTGTTCAAGCTTTTAACTTAAGTCAAAAGGTGGAATTGTGGGGTTATCCCACCATGGGGGAGGCGGCTATGGCCTGATAAATAGTAAAAAAGGTGGGCAAAATGTGAACCAATAAGTTGAAGACAAAGAAATCATGCTTATGGGCAGAGAAAATGACATAAAGCATGATTAAGGCTAATAAGGATGTTTTGTGTCCTAAAGCTAATTTAAGAAGCCAAACTTAATTTTTCTTCTCTCATATTCGACCCAACCAGCCACCACCCTCTTCCACATTTCTTTGATAGCTCCTCCATAGCCACCATATCTCCAAGATTGAAATTGGCAAAGGGAAGCAATTTGAAGCAAACTAGAGTTATTGTTTGAATATTTCAAGGATCAAGCTTCAAGTTCGGCCTACTCATCTTGGTAAGGAGTTCTCTTGCTCTCATGGGATGTTTACTGTATTTCCAAACATCCATGGAGCTAGGGCTAAGCTTGGAAGAGAGCTATGAGCTTGATGAACCAAGCTTAGTGAGGGGAGTGCACTTAGGGAAGGTTTTGTGACCTAGTGTGAAGTGTATAGTGATGACAGTAAATTGAAGGGTTTCTACAGCCCAAAGTTAGTACTAACTGGTGTTAAAATCCTCCTAAGACCAAGCATTAGCTTGATGAGGGCTGCTATAGTGATTTACTTAAGTTTATTGCACGTTTTATGGACTAACCCATGGTTTATGTTGCTGCTGCATTTCATGTGTTTGTTGGTTGGAATGGCTGCTGCATTTGGTTAATAAATCTTGTATATATGCATTGTGATTTTTTTTTTTAGTGCTTTGGATGCAGGTTTTGATGAGAGTCACATTTCCTTAAGAAACCAAGTGTTGCCCTTACTAAGTTTTACAATGAAATTTACTCTCTTTAATTCTACCATTTCAGGTCCAGCAGAAAGATCACATTCAAGCTGACCTTTGTGGTTTGATTTTTGATCTAAAATTTCAGGCATCTTAACTTCCATGTATCTAGTTGTGATATGGAAAGTTTGGTGATTTTAGGAGCACATTTGATATTTTAGTGATGGTGCTTATTGTGTTATGCAGCAGCAGTCTAGCATCTTGTTTCTGGAGTCCATTGTGTCTCAGGCACTCCTGTAACCTAGGGTATGTATTTAGTTGAGTTAATACCATTATGTAGTGCATGTATGCATGTACATGTAGTGTATTTAAAATGAGACAAGTATGTGAATATTTGAGTAATGTTTTGGCTATTTATGTGATTTAGTGCAAAGTTGTCTAAGTATGAATGATAGGCTGCTTACTTGTAAATTTTTTTTTGGCCACATAAAGTTGCTAGATTCAAGAGCATGTAATTCCTATGTGTATTGGACATGTATGGGATAGCATTGGAGGGCTTACCCCTTGTGAATGAAGTGTTTGCACACTTATGAAATTTTATATGGGCAAAATAGTCATACAGTGATCAGAATTTTGATTCTGCACTCAAAGTTCTATATCTCTTTGTGTAGAATAAATCTTGATATGAAATTTTGACCACTCCTAGAGCACATCTATAGGTTGAACTGGGATTTGGAAATTTTGAATTTGGAGCCATGTAGCCAAAGATATGATGTTGCAAGTTTGGCTAAGTTATTGTTCATTTGGTCAGAATTTTGTAAGTAATTTAAAAAATTCATAACTTCGTCCATAGGTGGGCTATTGATGTAAAACCAAATTCCTTAGTTTGCTTAAAGACTCTACTTGATAATGAAGCAAATAAAATAGGAGGTTACATGACTAAATTAATACATTTTTTTAGAAGAAGTTTCAGATGCAGTGGTTGGTCACCTACACTTAATAAGATTGCCTAATGTGTGGTAGTCAAGATTAAGACTTGTGCTAGTGGTTTCCTTCATTGCTGCCACAGTGTGCATAAAATGTGAATATGTGTATAATGGTTAGACCAATATGCGTGCATTTACATAGTTCCCAAGAAGGCCACATGGATATGCACACTAAGGGTATTGTTCTGATGGCCTATAGAACATACTAATCCTAGAATTTTTAAAATGCACAATTTTGGCACCATAACTGGATTACCCCAGAGTGGGTAACAACTTTTATAATCTCCCCCTAAATGCTACCCTTACTGCTACGTTCATTCTTCGCTAAGCAACTTTCTTCACCATATAGAATTACTAATACCTTCCTCTATAAAAGATCCTACTTTAGGGTTAAAAGGTCACCACCATTTACCAAGTAAGGACAAGTTTCCTACTTTTAGACTACCCATGCGGAACCCTTTTCTTCTTTTACTGCCAACAACTTTCTCAATGCTACTCTTTCCATCAGCCCCCTAGAAGATAGAATTTTTTAAACACACAAGGGAACATAAAACACTAATGAAGACTTGAGAAACCAAGAACAAAACAAAAGGGGTTACTTGACACACACTTCACCAAGGTAAGGCAGCCATAAGTCGATAACATAATTGTGGTCCAAATATTGAGCCTATCCTTAAATCTTGAATTATATGCTGCTAAAAATTTATTCTGCTCATACATGCTCCAACTGGAATAACAAGATAAATGAATGGTAGTTTTTCAACGTTATAGTTTAACATTTCAAGAACGATTAATGTATCTGCCTCCACAACACCAATGCTATATATCATACTCTTTGACATATTTACCTTTAGATCAGAAGCAAGCTGGAATCATTTAAATATATGCCTGACATTAAGCATATTTTCCATACTCCAATATCCCATGAAGAGTGTGTCGTCCGTGTATTGGAGATGAGTTAATTCAAATCCTTCTTTGCTTATTATGATTCTTTAAATATCCTCTTCTCCTTTGCTTTAAATATCATCACACTTAAAGCCTTTGCCACAAGCAAGAATAAAAATGGACAAATAGGATCCTTATCCTTATGCCCCTTTTCATATTGAATTCTTTGGTACCATTTACATGTATGGAAAAATTGGTTGATTTAAGACACTAACCTATCCATCTCTACTTTTAACCAAAGCCCATCTAGGCCATTATCAAGTTGAGGAATCTCCAATTGAGACAATTGAATGCTCTATCAAAATCTACTTAAGAGAAAATTCTCTTCTCAATATTTTTAGATAATCAATAACTTCAGTAGCTATTATAACTCCATCCAAAATCTTCCTTTTCTTTATAAAGGCTGACTATGTTTCATTAATAATTTGTGCCATAACTTCTTTCAACCTTTCAAATAATAACTCAACAATGATTTCGTACATACTCCCAATTAATCTAATCAATATGTTATCCATTAGCCCTAAACCAAAGTGATGAAGGATGAGTTGTTGTCATTTCCAAATTTTCCACACTTAAAGAAGTCATTAGCAAAATAAAGAAATTCAATTTTTTTTGGTTCACCAATTTCTTTTGAAAAAAAAAAAAATAGAATGAGAGCCCATCTAGCCCAGGAGCCTTGAACTAGCCACATTTATGAACAACCTCCAAGATCTCATCTTACAAGAAAGGTTTCTCTAAGTCATCTCTCGTTAGCCTAGATGTCTGCTGAAATTTGTTACTTTTGAAATCAAAGTCTAAAAACATTTCTCTCTTTGAAACTCTTCTGAAATAGTTCAAGACACACACATGTACACTTTACACAAAATCTACCCTAAACATTATTAGTGTTATGCAACATAAATATATTAAGTCTGTTAATCCAATATTAGATTTTACCAAGTAGAAAATTAAAAGAATGTGCAGTCATAAGCCTTTTTTTTTGTTACAAAAACATTTCCATTAAATGTAAGTCATACAATATCTACTAAAGAAATACAACCTTGACAATCATGGGGTACTAGGCCCAACTTTAGCCCTTCTACATTTTTTAGTTCATGATATAATAACATGAAAGAATTCATTGAATATTTTGGAAATATTCGGTAGTTTGAACCTATAGACTAATTAAGAAAGGTGAAGAAAACAACTGAAAAAGCAAAACAAAACACTAAATCCCTATCATAGAATTGGACTAACGATTCATCAAAGTATATAACTTGGATGAGTACTTGAATAAAGAAAAAAGACATGCAATAAGTCGATCCATTGATCAGGAATGCCTCAAAACCCATGCCTTGGCCTCTTTCCGCACTATAATAGATTACAATTGCCACGTAAAATAGTTTATTAGATGAAGTCCAACCTTGAACACTGCCTAAAGCTCCACTATCTATTCCACCAATTGAGACCAAAACGAACAATCCAAATAAGTTGTTTATAAAGTGTTAGATGAACTAGAAAATACTCCTGCTAATCACACAGGGGTTAGGTGGTGGGGTAAGAAATTGTAGAAGGGAAGAATTAAAAATAAGGCAATTAAGGATGATCGCTCGGAAGAAAACAGGAGATACTCTGCTAGGCTTGGATTGATCCCTAAGCTTGCTGGAAATGCGCAAGTAAACGGCAAAGAGGACTTTGAGAGTAGAGGGGCGTGGCTAGGGTTTGTCACAAGAATCACTTGTTAGATAGCATTCATAAGCCTTATAAAATGGGAATGCTATATCTGAAAGAATATACATGATTAGAGAAAAGCGACAATAATTTGGGAGACAAGAAAAAGTGGCAAACATTAGAGTCAGGCTTGAAGTGTAAGGTAGTGATTCTCACCATGTATTGTCACTTCAAGCCCATCACATCACATTGGGCTAAAAAACACGTCACATCAGATAACTAGAATACACACATAGAACAGGACATTATACTTGGTTGTAACCCTTTGCAGCTGGTGACGAAAGGATTAATCGATTATGCGGTAGACGTTTCTAAAAATTAATTCGAGTTCATCCAATTGTTACGTCACGCGCGTAAGTAATTGTCTAAACATATATGTGTTAATATATCCATATAAACCACTCTCTTTCACAAAATCTTTTATTGTCCTGCCTTCTTGGAAAATTGTAGTCCTCAGAAATAATGGAGAAGAATTCCCAACACCAAATCATTAACCTTCACGCAATATTGGTGCCCTACCCCCTCCAAGGCCATGTAATTCCTTTTGTCCATCTTGCCTCCAAGCTCGCTTCGAAGGGCTTCACCATCACCTTCGTCAACACCGAGTCGGTCCACCACCAAATCACCAAATCCCGGTCCGATGATGAAGCCGGTGACGACGACGATATCTTCGCCAGAGCTCGGAAATCCGGCCTTGACATACGGTACACCACCGTGAGTGACGGTTTCCCAGTGGAGTTCGACCGCTCCCTCAACCACGACCGGTTCTTCGAGTTTATCATGGATGGTTTTGGGGACCATGTTGATGAGCTTGTGGAGTGTTTGGTCCGGACCAGCAGCCCTTCGCCAACTTGCTTGGTGGTGGATACTTTTTATGTTTGGGCATCTTTGGTTGCGGACAAGTACAAACTTGTTAATGTCTCGTTTTGGACAGAACCTGCCTTGGTCTTGAACCTCTATTATCACATGGACCTCCTCATCAAACATGGTCATTACGCTTCTGGTGGTAAGTTAATTATTTCTGTCTACTTTCAATTTTAGGGAAATTGACAGATAAAAACGGATAAGGATAAGGTAACAAAATGGATTTATTGAGTAATCAACCAATAGGCTTTATCTTAGAATGAATTATCAATTATGAGGGAAGGCACCTGATCCATATATACTTGATAACTATTACTCAACCTTTTAACGTAGAAAACTCCTTAAGCCTTTTATTATTTATTTATTGTTTCCTTATTTTTTTTTTATGGGCTAAAATTATATTTTGCACCTTTTGTTTCAAATATCTGCAATTTTTTCCATAGGAGGGAAGGGGAAAATATTATTTTGCACTTGGATAGTTGAAAATTTGATAATTTAAATTGTTAATTAATTCTAAAACTATTATCAAACTATTACCAATCTACCCTAAGACCTTATTTGTTTCTATAAAGTGCTAGCAGAAGACTCTTCACGCTTCCTTTCCCTTAAAATTGAACTTCGCTGTTCCCCTTTTCTTCTCTTAAACCTGTAATATACTAGTAGTTTTTCAGTAAAACAGAAGAAGATTACGCTTAGTTAACAAGAGAGATAGATAGAACATGAGTTTTTTATAATTAATTGTTTGATACGCCCTCTCTCTGTTCTTAATAATAATAATAATAATAAAAGAACAAGTTTTACTTTGGATCATCTCAAAACTCTATAATATTTCTATACTTAATAAATTACTTTACTATATTGCACTTGAAACCATTATTTTAATATCCACTTTTTCTATCTTTGTTGATTTATGAGTAAAAGTTGAAGGATAAAAGTGAAAATAATATAATTTTTTTGTTCTTA
This sequence comes from Aquilaria sinensis, assembly GCA_005392925.1. Classification (NCBI taxonomy): domain Eukaryota; kingdom Viridiplantae; phylum Streptophyta; class Magnoliopsida; order Malvales; family Thymelaeaceae; genus Aquilaria; species Aquilaria sinensis. The sequence goes on along the minus strand of SMDT01000369.1, from coordinate 154,358 downwards.
ATCTTCATGTCAAACTCAAATATTTCTTCCAAAATGATGAATCGAAACTCACATGACTTTTAATTTTCAGATAATCGAAAGGACACTATTGACTACATTCCGGGAGTCGAGGCAATTGAGCCAAAGGACTTACCGTCATATCTTCAAATATATCCCTCAACTTTGGTGCACAAAATAATAGACAAGGCATTTCAAGATGTTAAAAGGGCGGATTTTATCCTCTGCAACACGGTTTATGATCTGGAACCAGAGGCCCTCATTTCCTTGCATGAGAAGCAACCAACTTATGCAATTGGACCCATCTTCCCCCTCCAATTCAACCAGAGCCTTGTGGCCACGAGCCTCTGGTCCGAGTCCGACTGCACCCACTGGCTCAATACAAAGCCTCCTGGCTCTGTCTTGTACATCTCGTTTGGGAGCTACGCCCACTCGACTAAGGAAGACATTACGGAGATAGCTCTCGGGCTGTCAAAGAGCAATGTGAGTTTTATTTGGGTGCTTCGCAAGGACATAATAAGCTCTGATGTGGTGGATATCCTGCCCGTCGGATTCGAGGAGCAAGTCAAGGGTAAGGGCTTGATCGTGTCGTGGTGCTGCCAGAACCGTGTGATCTCACACCGAGCTGTCGGAGGGTTCCTAACTCACTGCGGGTGGAATTCCATACTGGAGAGCGCATGGTGCACCGTGCCGCTACTCTGTTACCCTTTGTTAACGGATCAGTTCACTAATCGAAAATTAGTGGTGGATGATTTGGGTATTGGCCTTAATCTCTGTGATGGTGGAAAGGTCAACCGGGACGAGGTCTCGGAGAAGATCAACCGTCTGATGAGTGGAAAATCTGCTGATCATCTTAAAGAAAATTTGTGTCGAGTGAAGAGGATTTTAGAAGATGCTTTGTGCGGGGATGGATCATCAGAAAAAAATTTTCACCAATTTATTTCTGATGCCGAGGCTAAGATCCAATTAAGCAGAAATGATTTTTGATTTCTCGTTTCCTAGGCCTAATAGCGACAAGCCAAATCATCATGGGTAAAGATTACATATGATATGGCTGTGTTAATTTCGGTTTAAATAAAGATTATTTAATGTGTTATTTTTAATGTTAATGATTATTTACGTAACTTTAAACAGAATAAAAATTATTTTTAAAACATCTTTAAAAAATTAATATTTTATTTTTTTATCCGGCTGGATCTTGGGAGAAGAGTTGTAAAAAAATTGATTAATTTCTGAAATAAATACTCAAATGATTATTAAATGGTTGTAGATAAAAAAATTAGAGAAAATGAAATTAATGGATTAAATAATGTATTATTTAATCTCAAACCAGCATAGTAAATATTGGCACACACCCATACATACATACGCGTGTGTGTATTGTCACGAACTAATGAAAGACGTTGGAATATCAATAAAAATTTTTCAATTACGAAAAGAAAAAGGAACTAGGATTTGCGACTTAGCTAATCTATATAGTTAAGAGAGAATATTATTGGCAAAACATTGATCTATTTAAACATCAATATAAACTATTTATTTTCAACCACTTTATAATTTTTGTAAATAGAGAAGCAAAAATTTAAGTAATAAAGCAAAATTGAATAACGATCAATGAACATATAATGCTTATATTTTAAACTTCATCTCTTTTAACAAAAAGTTAAACGGTTTTCTCATACTTATTATTTCTTTTGTACAAAACGTAAATATAATTTAGAGAAATTTAAATAAGTTGGGATATGTATATGCATATATTTTGAAACATATTATAAGTTCCGCAAGTGGCAGCCTCAAAGCTTCACACTTGGACTGACTGACTTCTAACTCAGGTTTATTGTCTAATAATTGCATTGCACGCCATGTTTTTATTACTTACAGCTTGCAACACTCTAAATTTTAAAAGGCAGAGAAATCTCTCAAATTTTTCTCAATACTGTCATCTCTTAGTATATATACTTGTAAACTCACCTTAATATGAAAAAAAAAAAAACATATTACAAGTATATTAAAAATAATTTTATTGGCTCAATTTTTTTAGGCCAGACTGGCTTGTAGTGGCGGCCGGACAGGCGAATACAGCTGGGGACCGTGGGGTATGTGTAAAGAATATCGACCTGCAAGAAAAGGACAACGAAGTGGAACGAAAATGAAAAGGCAGTACTAAAACAATTCAGGTGCCTAACCTTTCAGGACCACAAAGTTTTGTCTATTGTGCAATGTTGCCACTTTAATTTATATCACGTCGTTTGCTGTCTATCTCAAGCCACTACAAGAAATGAAGAAAGGCATTTTTGGCAATGATAAATGTCATTTCTTAAATATATTTTATCAGCAATTTGCCGTTGTGGATGTCGTCGCCCATGATTTGGTTTCAAAACAGCCACATATAAGACTGGCTGTGAAAAGATACACTTGTTACATAATTGAGTTTGTAATATGTTTTTGTTGCTATTGCTAATATTCACCTAATGACTTTCATGATTTCAGGTGTGGGGCTAGAAAAATAGATTAGTGAGGGTAGTAAAAAATATTATTAAAAAAATATGATTACATTTATAACTGTTAATGAAAAAGTCTCGTAGCTTGAAAATGCTGCATGATCATTTCATTACTTACATTATTAAATATATATTTTTTTAATAAAAATAATTAAATAATTATTTATTAATTGATCTTTTATTCAATTCTACAATGATTCTTTATGATATTGATTATAGAAATTCATATTATAATATATACTACTTGAAATCCTGCAAATTGACGTGTTAGGATTCTGAAATTTTAGAATTACCTGAAAATTAGTAAAGAGATTTATATTTGAGAAAGATAAAAAATAGGATTGTGCAAGCTGCAGCGGCAGATAAGAGAGACGAGATGCGATGACGTAAGGGAAGAGATGATTTTTTTGGTTTTAACTTCTATTATTTTGGTAGGACCCTTAGTTAGGTTAGTCCTTTTCATTGTTTTTGCTCATTAACAGTGTTTCTCCCGTTTTTTTTTTTGGGGTTTTATTTTGTGTGTTAAATTCTATAATTATCCTAGAAATTCTTATGGCTTTTAGTTTTACTACTAATTTTTACATATTTTTTATTTTGACCACTCATCAACGCTAAGTTCTATTTTCAAAAAATTATATACCAATTTTATTTTTTCTCAAAATTTAGTGGTGGCAATTGCGCTACTCAAAATGTGAATGTCGTCAACCTTGCATGATTTTTACTATTCGCATCTCGTAATACTATTTCACACAGTTGCAAAACTAATTTTGTAATAGATTTTATGTTGTTGTAAAATCAATTAGCAATGACACTTATTAATGTGACAAACACTTTTGGTAATGAGATTATTCTGTCTCTAAATGTATTTCCAATGGTTGGATGCGTCTTTGGTGATACTCATCGGCAATGACTTCTTTTCAGCTGTAAAATATGATTTGCATTGACTCAACTCTTTGGAGCAATTGGGCTTTGGGAGTAAGTGGAGGGCTAGATACTGAATTGCTTATCTTCAGCTTCGGTATCGATCCTTGCTCAATGGCAGTCCCATAGCCAGGTTCATGATGGAGAAAGGGGTTCAGCAACGTGATCTCTTATCGCCGTTTTTATTCTTGCTGGTTATTGAGCCATTGCATGTTCTAATGCTGGAAGATGAGGAGAAAGGAATTTTCTCTGGCATTTCTATCGGACCAGATGAAGTACCCATTTCTTATTTTTAATTCGTGGATGACACTCTTTTCTTTGGTAAGTGGGATAGTCTAAACTTATTAAATCTCAAGAGATTTCTTAATTGCTTCCAGTTAATCTTGGGTCTGAAAATAAATATGTAGAAAAGTAGTCTATATAGTGTGGATGTAAATGCTGATATAGTCTCTGCTCTTGCTGCCCGGTTTCACTGCAAAGCTGAAAGCTTCCCCTTAAGTACTCCGTCTACCAGTGGGTTTAAATATGAGGAGAATTGATTCATGGAAGTCTGTCAGGGAAAAATTTGAATCCAAATTGAGTAGATCGAAGGCAAATTTATTATCCGATGAAGGAAGGTTGACACTTATGAAGTACTTGTTTTCTTGTTTACCCTTGGAGCTTTCTCCTTACTTTGACCTTTTGAGTGATATTAAACACTTGGAGAGTTTACGCAATTCTTTTTCCTGGGCGGTGCCGGGGAGGGTAGTGGTATTAGGTGGGTGTCTTGGGCAAAGGTTCTTGTATGTAAGAAGGCTGGTGGGTTGAGTGTGGGTAGTTTGTTAGGAAAGAACATGGCTCTTCCGGGTAAGTGGCAGTGGCAGTTCCATAAAGAAGATGGGGCTTTCTGGTGTAGAGTAATAAAAGTCTCTATGGGGAGTCAGGTTACTTGGGCAACGAGGTTCCTGCAAATAGTGAGGGCTCTGTTTGGTGTGAAATAGATGCAGTAGGGTCTATAATAGAAAAATTAGGTGTTCTCTTCGAAAATTCTCTGAAATGAAAAGTGGGCCTTAGATTGAAGTTTAGCTTTTGGAATGATAAATGGGTTGGGAATAGCAGATTGAGTGCCTTGTTTCCTAGGCTATTTAGATTGGAATCTAATAGAATGTTTGTTTGTCGGATAGAGGGTTGTGGCATAATGATGGTTGGGTTTGGAGCTGGGTTTGGAGGCGGCCTCCTAGGGGTGGGGGAGTGGAGAGTTTGAAGCTCTCCTATAGTTGTGCAATACTGTACAGCCATTGTGTTCATATTCAGATGAATGCTGCTGAATATCTTGCTTTTCGGGAGTACACATAGTCAAGGATGTCACCTTTTCATTGATCATTTGATGTTGCAGGTCGCATCTAAGGAGGGCAGAGAATGTTGGAATTGTCTTGTTCTACAGAAGGTCAACATTTTCCTGTAAAGAGTCATCCAAGATAGGCTACCAACCAAATGGAACCTTATTTTGTGAGGAGTTTCCCCACCAGATAAAATTTGTCCCCTTTGCCAAAGTTGTTTAGAAACCTTGGAGCACCTACTAGTTCGCTGCGCTCAATCTGCTGCTGTCTGGTCTCGGGTTTACTGTTGGTGGTCTCTTATTATTCTCCGGTGGATTTACTAAGTCTTATTAATCCACAGTTGGTGCAACAATAGAAGCGAGAGCATATTATAGTGTTTTATGCAGTTTTAAACATATCAGCTTGGGCTATTTGGAGTGAGGAATAATCTAGTTTTTAGCTCAAAATTCTTCTTGGTGAATGATGTGTTCTTCAAGATTCAGTTCCTTTCATTCCTTTGGATCATCAGTATGTGCACTAAATTCAGGTGCAGCTAGTTTGAATGGTGTCATAATCCTTATTTAGCTATAGCAAATGGGTGTAGCTAAAGTTTACTTAAGTTGTTCATTGGTGATCTAGTGATGTTTGTAGTTCTTAGCTTTGTTCAGGTGTTCGAAAGTATATAACATTGTCAAGTTCTTCTTTTCAGCTTCCTGCTGAAACGCTCTGTTTTGTATATTCTTTCATTAATAATAAATTTTCTTTGCTGTTAAAAAAAAAAGTATACATATGGCAACACTTATATTATTCTAATGAATGGTACTACCTTAGTCCTAAATTCTTTGCTTTATTTAATTTTTTTTTGGCTTAATTTGACTTAAATTTATTTATATTATATTTGCTAATAATTTTAAATTATATTTTGATATTATAAGAATTATAGTTTTCAAATATATTTTTAAATTTATTTTCAAACAACAATATAAATAAATTTAAGTGAAACTTAAGTAAAAAAAAAGTAAATGTAGCAAAGAATTTGTGGTTGGAATGAGTATTTAGTAAGAACACATTAATGAGCATGAAAATATTTATGTAATAACCAATCACTACAACATTTTTTTCAGTACACAGAATTGAATAGAATCTATTAGAAGAGTAGGGATGAGATTGAATAATCCTAAACCTATGACTGAAGGGGTTTGTTGCATGAACCATGCAGGCTATTAGCTGCAATTAGCTCACTTTTAAGTGCCTATTTTGTGTAGAGTGTGATTCCACTTCTCGAACTTTGGTTTTGCCTGTGGATAGCGATAACAATTAGGTGGGTTGGGTTGAGTCTGGGTTAGGTCATTCAAGTTCGGTTAGTCGGGTTGGTATCTTCGGGTTCAGGTCGGGTTATTTGGGTTAGGGTTGATTTTCGGTTGAGTGAATTTCAGGTTTGGCTGGGGTTTGGGTCAGTTTTATTTGGGTTCGGGTTTAATTTAGATTAGATAAATTTCAGTATTGAGTAACTTTAGGTCAGGTTATTTGGGTCTAATCGGGTTATTGGTATACAAGCTGGAATAACTGAATTAATTCAATTCTTTATTTAAATTTTGCTAAAATTTAAATTAAAGAATTTAATTTTTGATGCAAATATTTGAAAATTTTAGAGAAACATGTTGCAATTTTATGGGTGACTAAAATGAAAATTTCAAAATTTAGGTAGCTCATAACTAAAAAATTACTAGGCATAAAAAAAAATTAAAAAATTAATTTAACTAGATATAACTATATTAATATATAATTATTTTAATAAAAATACCTAATACAAAACTTCGCAAATTCGATTCGTGAAACTATAAACTCGGTCATTTTAAAACTTAAGAAGTTTGTAGGATCAAATGCATTTAAATTATTTTGTCACTTTGAGTTATAATTTTTTGGGAATTTAGAATCATTATTTAGGGTCAAAATAGAAATTAATTTAGTTCAGATATTAATTTTAAGCTCTAGAGGTCGTTTGAAATTAGTGTAGGCGAAATTGAAGAGTTAGGTGTAAATTGAAGGTTATTAGAAAGTTATAGGTAAAATTGAACATTTTGGGGCAAACTTGTCAATTCTTGAGAGTTTGAGGTAAATCTGGCCATTTTTTAGGCAAAATCTGATGATCTTATAAAGTTATGGGCGAATTCAACAAATTCTAGAAATCGGGTCATGTCGGGTTTAGACTTGGGTCTTTTTGGGTTTAGGTCAGGTTAGTCTCAGGTTTGGGTCATTTTGGGTTTGTGTTATTTCAAGTTTGGGCTAATTTGGGTTATTTCGGGTTTAGATCATTCGGATTTTGGGTTTTTTGGGGTTTCACTTTAATCAGGTTCGGATTCAAGTCAGGTTGGGTACAACTGAGTTTGGGTCATTGACTTTTCTGGTCTAATCGGGTCGGGTAGAATTTGGGCTCGGGTGGGTCAATCTAGGCTTTTAGGTCGGATTAAATTTTGCGACCTCTCTGTGGGTGTCCTTTTGTGTCACCGTTTTGTCAGCCAACATGGGACCACTACAACATGTTTGTTAATTCAAAATCAAATAGATTACCCATTTTCTTACTATAACATTTGTATTACTTGCAAGGAATGTTTTTTTTTTGTTTCATAAACATTTATCCTTGTTTAGTGGTGGTGATCTTCAAATGTATGATTATCTACCTTGTTGGATTTATTTTAATTAATTAACTAGAATTTTGTTGGTAAGAAAACATGTAGGAAGGTTTAATATATTTATTTTAGTGTGCAAGATAATTAGACAAATTTACATGTTTTTGGATGATGTTTAATGTTCTCAATTAGCTTTGGAAACTAAAATCTAGAAGTTGTTAGAAGCCAAGGTGTAAGGAAGCAAAAAGAACAAGTTGAAAAGAATAAACTTAGTGAAACTGGAGCCATTTATAGCACTCGAGAGAATGTTTGTCCATGGACAAGATAACCGATTAGTTGATTTTTGGAGGCAGAACCTATTGTAACTACTAGAAGCCAGAAAACAATCATTTGAAAATTTCCAACTAGTTGGAAACTGTGAGATTGTGGAATAGAAGACAAAACAATGGCCAGTTTATTCAAAGTTGATGTCAAGGTCTCCCAAACAGCTCTTTAATGTTCCAATAGACTCAAAGGAGTATAAATTCATGTAGAAACACATTTTTAAGTAGACTTGGTCATAAAATCAAACATTCATCATCAAATATTCATAAAATGTGCTCATCATTTGAGGAAAAAGCAAATACTTGTGCTTTTACTTATATATCTAGCAAAAGTGTTGTTGTGTGAATTTGTGATCTTGTAAATACTTCAAGTCTTAGAATCTCTTGAGTGTGGAGTGGTTTTTAGTAAGCCTTAAAACAAACTCGAGGGTGATTTTTAGTTAGCCTTAGATAAAAGAATAAATTAGTTATGTGTGAACGTTGAACAAAAAACCATTGTAATCTTAGTTAAGAGGTAGTGGAGGAACTTTCAAGTGGGCAAACATGAGGAGAGAATGTAGACTCCAGTTGGTAGAGTTGAACATCTATAAATCCTGCTGCACTCTTTTCCTTATCTCTTTTTATATTTTTCTCATAGTTGCTTGGTTTATTATTGATCTTTGGTTTATTGAATTGGTTATAAATTTATTTTTGTCAAAGTTTTTAAAGCAACCAATTCACCCTCCTCTTAGTTGCACACTTGGGCCAACAATGGGTATCAGAGCTTGATGATTTTTGTTTTAAAAACTTACAGTTTTAAAATCAAAAGATATATGGCAACCACTATTTATGTGCATCTTAAAGGGTAAAGTCCATCTAGGTTGCCAGTGTTTGATTCTAGAAATTTTAATTGGTGAGCAACTAGGATGGTGATTCATATTAAAGCTATTGATTATGCTTTGTGGAAAATTATCAAGGATGGTTCTAATATTCCTTTGAAAGTAATTGATGGTAAGTAAGTACCAAAACATTCAAAAGAATTCAAATCAAAGGATGATGTTGTTTGCATTATGAATGCTATGGTTGTGAATATTAAATATTGTGTATTACCTACCAATGTGTTTATTTTAGTCTCTTCTTGTAGAGATGCTAAGGAAATATGGAACAAGTTGTTGGTGGCATATTAAGTGACTTCACAAGTCAAGGACGCCAAGATGCAGATACTAGTTAGAGCATATGAACTTTTCACCATAGAGCTTTCAAGACATGTTCAAAAGGTTCAGTGAAATCCTTATACTACTTAAGCTGCTTGGAAAAGAGTACATAAATAAGCAATTCACGAGAAAAATCTTGTGGAGTTTGCCTTCTTCATGGAAAAGTATAGTTGAAGCAATAAATAAAGGAGGAAGCATCAATACCATGCACATTGATGGCTTATTTGGAAAGTTATTGACATATGAGATGAAGGAGCGAGAGGAAGAAATACTCAACAAGAGCATGACAATGGCCTTCAAAGTTAAAGAAGATGATTCATCTTCATCTGTTTTAAATGACGATGATTTGGACGATGTACCAATCTTGACCAAGAAGTTCATGAAGATTCTCAACAGGTCGAAGAACAAGAGTTCTAGAGGTGAAAAGAATGAAATCATTTGTTATAGGTGTAAGGAATCCAAACATCTATAATTTGATTGTCCATTGAACAAGCACAAGAAGCATTAGAAAGGAAACAAGATGAAACTTAGAGCTGTGGTAGCATTGAGTGATAGTTGTTCATCCTATAATGAAAGCTCATGATTATCAAATGGCACAAGTGATCAAACCAATCTTTTCTTGATGATTGAAGAAGATGAAGCCTATTCAAATCAAATCTACCATAACTTGTTTTTCATGGTAAAAGAGGAAAATGAGGTAACAAGTGCTTACTCAAGTAAGTTATCATCATCATCATATTCATCTAGTTACTTATATGAAGAATTATTAAATGCTTTTCATAATCTTTTCCAAAATTAAAAAAGACTTGCCAAGAAGGTTGATGAATTAAACATTTTAAATACTTCTTTAACAAATGAAATAGATGCCTTGAAAAAGGAGAACTTGGACATTAGTTTATCCTTGAGAAAAGAAATAGATGAATTGAAAGGGGATAGTTTTGATCTTAGTAAATCTTTATCTAGGCTTGTCAAAAGTAAAAGAAACTTGATTTATTTCTTTGTGCTCAAAAGGGAGTCTATGACAAAGCGGGAGTTGGTTTTAATTTCTTGATGAGGGAGAGAAAATTTGGAAATAGATTTATTGATGCATCCACATCCTCATATAGTCCATTTGTAATATGTTATGCTTGTGGTAAAAAAGGACATTGTTATTATGAATGGATATTTAGAAGAGGAAAAGTTCCTACAAGCTATAAATTTGTATAGGTTTCTAAAGGAACTAATGTTACCACCTCAACGAATGGGAAAATTACAGTATAAAGGTATAGTGGTTATAAACCATTATATAGCATGATTTTCCCTTTAGTGAAGGAATGTGAGGGGTAAAGTGTATAATCTACACCTCCTTAAAAGATCCACACAATGGTTACTTGCCCCTGAAGAAAACTCTAAAGGACTACTTGGTTAACAAGTAATCTATGGACTTTATTGTAAGATTTCAAGACTTGGGTATTCAATTGTATAACTTTAAAAGAGAGGTTCTAAAGGGTTTTGAATGATATGGAAGAATTTTTTGGGAGGCTAAATTGCATAAAGGGAAGAAAGCCTATTATTCAAGAACCTAGGACAACTAGGTTTACAATTGTTCACAAAAATAACTTATGGATGGGGTGATTATTGACATGGGTCAAAGATAGAAATTTCTAGCATTATCCCAGCCTTTTATTTCCAGCTTCTAAGGTAAAAAAGGTGGGCTAAAGATTAGCCAAAAATTCTTTGCTTAAGGCATACTTATAGTGACCTAAGTGAGGGTTAAGGTTAAACTAATTAAACCAAGGAAAATATCTTGATTTCTTGCCTTTCCTTGGTCATTTTTAGCCTTCACCAGCTAGAGTTCCTTCCTTAGCTCCTCAATAACCTTCCATAGCCACCATGGCTCAAGCTCTCAACAAATCACAAAGGGAAGCAATTGGATTCAACAAGAGAGAAAAATCCTATTTTTTGGGTTTATTGAGCTTCCTTTAGTATTTTCAGCCTTCATAACTTAGGTAAGGGTTTTATCTTTATGTTTCATGGTTGTTTTGCTATTATAAGATGATGATCAAGCATCCATGAAGCTAAGACCTTGCTTGGAAGAGAGCAAAAGGCTTAAGGAACCAAGTATAGGTTAAGGGGGAGTGCATGAACAAGGTTTCAGCCTTATTGTTTTTCATGCACTAAGATGGTAGTGTTTATAGGGGTTTCTAGAGCCCAAATTAGTACTAACTAAGACCAATTAACCTCCTAAGATCAAGTATTAGCTTGAGAAGGGCTGCCAGAGTGATTACATAATGTTTATGAGCTAACACTAATGTTGTATTGCTGCCAACATTGCATTTGCTTGTTGTTGTGTTTGTTGTGAATTTGGATGTTTATATTCATGTATATGTGTTGTGTTTTTTGTGTTTTAGTGTCTTTGGATTTCAGGTATATGGCTGGGAATTCAAGATTTTAATGATTAGCCATTACTAAGTTCTTTAAAGGAACTAATAGCTGTTGTTTGAATTTCTCTGTGAAATTTTAGGTATATTACGTTCTATATGTGTTGTAAACTAGAAAATTTCATGATTTTTGGAGCACATTAGCTATTTTTAGTAATGGTACTTTATGCTTTACGCAGCAGCTGGTCCTTTTAAGTTTCTGGAGTGCTTAGTGCTTTTGAAATTCTCCAAGAAGCTTAGTGTACATATTAACTAAGTTATGGCATGTATGTGGTGTATAATGCATGTAAATGAGTTGGGTATACTGTATGTACATTGTGTGAATTATGTATGGATCAATGGAGTGTAGTTTGAAGTGTGTGTGTAATTCTGTCCATATTGGTTCTTATGAAATGTTTTGAAGAGTATGGTGTTTGATGCTTATGTAATGACTTAAAATCTAGGGGAATGGTTTCCCCATGTGTCTAAGACATGTATGGAACTGCCCATATTGGCTTTATACCTGGAAATGAAGTGTATGAATTTTAAGAAATTTTGTATGGGCATTATGGTCACTAATTGATCAAATTTGGTACCCTGTACTTCAATAGCCATAAATTTTTTTACTTAATGAGTTTGACTATCAAATTTTGACCACACTTAGAATGCTTCAAGATAAAGAATTTTGCTTTTGAATCACTAGATTTGGTGCCATGTAGCAAGAGTTATAGTAAGTCAAAGTTGGCTGATCTTGTTGGGTACTGTTTATATAGTCAATTTTACCCGGTTGAGTGTAAAATCTATAATGGCAATTTTAGATGCATTTAATATCTCAAACCTATTTCCCTATCAATGTTTAAGTGTATTAAAGGGTCTAAAACCTTTCGGGCACAAGAAGACATGGGTAGAATTTGACTTAAACACGGTATGAAAGTTTGGATACATGAATAATGGGCACCAATAGCACCAAGTGTGCATATGATTATACATGCACTTGGGGATTTTAGTCAAATTCCATATTGGTCAAGAGTAAAGAATTTGACTGTCATCATTGCTTCCAGATGAAATTGTATGTGAATATGTGTGTGATGGTTGGACCAATATACATATATTTGCATAAAGTCCAAGAGGGCTATTTGGGTAAACACAGTGACCGTGTTCTGCTTGGCCTACGGGACATGTATTGTCTGGGACTTGAGCTCATTAAATCTGATCACTGTGTAGAAGCACTTAGAGTGGAAACAACCAAAGTTGTTAGAGCTAACCCTCATAGGCCCAAAGAGATTTGGGTTCCAAAAATCAAAGCTTAAAAATTGATGTAGGGTGTTAAAGCATGGAGCAATGATTGGAAGCTTATATATGAAGCTCTAAGCACAAAGAAATTGGAGACTTTAAGCACAAAGAAATTGGGGACTTGATGTACAATGGCAAGTGCGTGAGATTGAAGCTCAAATCTGGTAATGTTGTTGATTTTCATTGGTTAATGATAATTATTAATGCATTGAATTATTTGGTTATAGTATGTTGTTTTCTTGATGAGTACGAGTTGATCATTATTCTTGGAAGATATGTGATGCACTTGATATTGCCATGATGATTGTGGATTTGTTCCATGATATGATCTTGTGTTATTATTGCTATATAGCTTGCATATCAGTTGATGTTTGGTTATTTTTTTGCTTTAGTAAGGGGGAGAAATGATTTATATGCTTGAAGTAAGGGGAAAATGTTTTATGTGAAAGTGTCTGAGAATTTTGGGTTTCTTGATTAAGAGGAAGCTTGTTGCATGTAGCAACTATGCTTAAGAATTTTCATGATGTGTTTTGATTATCCATATTTCTTTTTCGATTATGACAAAAGGGGGGATATGAAATTAAAGAATATTTGCTGATAAGGAGGGAATCATTATTTATGCTTATTGTTTGGATATATTTTTGAAAGGTTGTTTTGTTATCATCAGAAAAAGGGAGATTATTGTTAGTGTTGTGCCCAAAAGCCAATCATGAGATGATTGTATTTTTGCACATTGAGTCATGATATTTTATTAAGGCATTAATCCAGCAATTATGTTTGTTGTTTTGTTTCTGTGTAGCTTAACAAACATAATTGTAACCATAGAATAATGATATTCTTAAACATCCCTGGTCTAGTATTATTGTGGAACGGGTTGCAATAATACATAACGACTAGCATATGTGGAGACTAATATGAGATATGTAGTCTACATATGGGTACAAGTTGGAGAACTTGTATACTGGACCGACCCACCATGAGAACACTACATGGATCGTTATATGGGTGTCATAAGTGATTCTCATAGTGATCATGGTATATGTAGTCCTTCGACCTAAGATCATCAAGGTTCCCTACATGTGAGTCACATACTTTGATATGTTTCCTTTGTTGCTCGTAACTAGTGAACAAAAGGAGGTCATTGGGTATGTCACATATCATGCGGAGGGATTTGTATGATCAAGATGGGATTTGTCCCTCCTATGTAACGGGAGTGTAAGGAAAAATTTTGTTCGGGCCCTTTGATAGAGTGAGACTTAGAAAATGCATGGCCATGCTCGGATGAGTTGATAGATGATATCAATGTCATCAGCTTAAGTTAGTCTACTCGGTAATCAAGAAACCAAAGATTGGGCTATACGAGAGTGACACATTCCATGTCTCATGCTTAATCTTGATATCTTGTACAAAGGGACAATGGCATATATCGGTGATGATCATAAAGGTTTACTCGAATCATCGACAATCTTGTCACTTGGGTAGCAATGATGTGTTGCTAGACACCGCTCATTGCTTATGATCATAAATGTGATTTATGATCATTGCCAACGTGGTAAGAGCCTATTGGGTCGTACACATAACGCTATTTGGATCATTAGAGTGCATGGGCTGATTATTTGGGTTATGGTTTCACTTTAATTTCGTGTTAATAATGGGCCCAAGAGTTGAGCCATTATTAAGCCTGAAATTAAATCCTAATTGGATTAGGGGAAACCCATTAGGCCTGGAAGTTGAGTCTCACTATAAATACAACTTCTAGTGAGAAATTCGTAGCTCTCCTTGCCCTAGCCTCCCAAAAAGGACAGCCACACTTTTCTCTTGCAATTCCTTGGAGGATGCAAGCTAGCACTACGAGCGCAAGAGAAACACATCTGCCGGGACGTGGTGGAAGCGTGGTGATCCCGAAAGGCTCGTATGGATACCATAGAGAGCCTGAACACGTCAACTGTTCAAGTTTCGTGATTCGACTCTACAGTTGAGTGAGAGATCTCAACCGAAAATTAGGTATGAAAATTTTCGAACACCCGGTTTACCCCATTTCACTTGGATCCTGGAGGGTTTCGGTTAAATTCCACTGCGCAGTTTGGCTCCCGAAACCCATCAATTATATCAATTAACTAGAATTTTGACAATAAAAAAACATTTATGATGGTTTAACTTGTTTATTTTAAAGTTCAAGGTAATTAGATAAATTTACATATTTTTGGATGATGTTTGATCTCCTTAGTTAATTTGGGAAGTGAAAATTTGGAAGCTTTTAGAAGCCAAGGTACAAGGGGAAGCAAAAACAACAAGTAAGAAAGAATTAACTGGGTGAAACTAGAGCCACTTTTAGCACCCAAGAGCATGTTTGTCCCTAAATGAGAAAAACAAGCGGTTGAAACAAACCATCCCATTGATATATGGAGGGAAAACCTATCGTAGCTACTAGAAGCTAGAAAAGAAATAGTTGAAAATTTCCAACCGCTTGGAAGCAGTGAAATAGTACACTAGAAGATAAAGTAACATCTAGTTTCTTCAAAGTTGATTTCAAGGTCTCCCCAATGATCTTTAACATTCTGATGGATCCAAAGAAGTATAAACTCATGTAGAAACACATTCTTATATTCACTTGGCAATAAGATCAAATTTTCATCATTAAATACTTATTAAAGTGTTCATCATTTTAGCAAAGATCCAAGATTTGTGCTTTCACTTGTATATCTACTAAGAGTGCTATTATGTGAGCTTGTGATCTTGTGAACACTTCAAGTCTTATAATCTCTTGAGTGTGGAGCATTTTTAGTAAGCCTTGAAAAAAAATTGAGAGTGGTTTTGATAGCAAAAGTGGGGTCAACTGAACCAGGTAGAACCAGCCTGAAAGCTATATTAGATGGTGAACCAAAGATCTTGCAATCAAAGGCACAGTTAATGCCTTGAGATGTTTTCTTGGGGGTAACCCTCTGATGATCAAGTCGTTCTCGGTAGGTAGGTGAAAATGGTAGAATGCAGAGTGAAATATTGTACCTTAGGATTGGTGAGGGGAGCCTATTTATATAACTATAGGAGAATTTTGGAAGATTGCCTTTAGATGGGAATTATCCTGTTATCCTATAAATTGGGATTCTATTTCCATTCTCATCGGGTTTGCTCTTTGGTTTGGTTAGAGTTGGGCTCCTTGTGTTTCATCACTAGTCTTCTTGATATGGGCTTGTTCGTTATGGATCATGCATGGGCTTGTATGCCACCAATAACTCTCCTCTCTTTTTAGGAAAATGTGGGCCTAGGTCCTCCATTTTCAAGGAGAGGCCAAAGTGCGGCCATACTTCTTTATGGCACTCTGATTGGTGCTTTGTTACTTTGCAGTGGGGCATGATCCCTATCTATGCCTTTCAGTTCTTTGTACATCATCGCATTGAGGGAGGTACAATGCCACCTTTGACAACTTCTAAATGGAGGTGTAAAAACATTGTCCAATTACAGAAGATTGTTGTTATTCATCTATCTTTGTTACACATGATGGGTTCAATGGTCAAGTAAAGAGGTGAAGTAATTGTAGGGTTTTGGGAGCCAAACAAACATAGCAGAAACTAACCAAAACCCTCCAAGATCCAAGTGAAATGGAGTAAATTGGGTGTTCAAAATTTTTTATGCCTAGTTGGTTGAGATCTTTCATCCAACTATTGAGTCAAATCGTAAACTTCAACAGTTGACGTGTTCAAGCTCTTTTTGGCATCCACACGAACCACTTGGATCACCATGCCTTCACCTTGTTCCGGTAGGTGTGCTCCTCTTGTGCCCATAGTGTTAGCTTGCGTCCTCTAAGGAAAGGCAAGAGGAGAGTGCGGTTGGAACTTTTCAGAACCTTTATGATTTCGTCCTTAAGGAGGCTCGGGCTAAAAAAACCTTACTGTATGATGTATATATAGTGATGCTTAACTCCCAAGCGAAATAAGTTTCAAAACTCTAATCCAATTAGGCCTAATTACAAGCTTCATAATGGCTCAGCCTTTTTGGCCAATTATTAATTTGAAATTATCATGAAACCACAACCAAACAATTTAGCCCATGCATTCAAATAATTCAATGAGTGCTAAGTATGCAACGTAGTAGGCTCCTATCACATTAGCAATGATCATAAATCATATTTAGGATCACAAACAATGAGCAGTGTGTAGCAACACATCAATGCTACCCAAGTGACAAGATAGTTGGTGATTTGACTAAGACTCTATAATCATTATTCATATATGTCATTGTCGCTTTGTCCAAGATATCAAGACCGAGAATAAGACATGGAATGTATCACTCTCATACAGCCCAATCTAAGGTTTCTTGATTACCAAGTAGACTGACTAAAACGGATGACAATGATATCTCATATCCACTCATCTGAGCATGGCCATGCATTTTCTCAGTCCCACTCAATCAAGGGGCTCAAAGATATCACTCCTGTTACATAGGAAGAACAAATTCCATCTTGATTATACAAAACCCTCCACGTGATATGTGACATACCCAATGACCACATTCATGTTCACTTAGTTATGAGCAACAAAAGGAAGTATCAAAGTATGTAACTTACATGTAGGGTACCTTGATGACCTTAGGTCAAAGGACTACATATACCATGATCATTATGAAAATCACCTATGACATTCATATAACTATCCATGTAGTGTTCTCATGGTGGGTCGGTCCAGTACACAAGTTCTCCAACTTTTACCCATATATAGATTACATATCTCATATTAGTCTCCACACATGGTTGTCTTTATGTATTATTACAACCCACTTCACAATAATACTAGACTAGGGATGTTTAAGAATACTATTATTCTAAGGTTATAATTATGTTTGATTATGTCACATAGAAACAAAGCAACAAACACAAATTACTGGAATAGTGCCTCAATAAAATATCATGACTCATGATTGGCTTTTGTGCACAACACTAATAACAATGCCTATTAAATGCTTCTTCAGAGGAGTGACCCAACCCAGTGTGACTCTTTTGTCAGTTTTTCCTTGACACATGTCTTCTTGTTAGTGACCTAAATGTTCACCATAATGATGATGGTAGTTTCCAAAGCGGTTACCTAAGAGTCATGGTCTCCCTATAAATAAGGAAGGGTTTTACTCATTTTCTTTTACCTTTTTTCTGCATTCCACTATTTTCGTCTTTTAGTGTTTTTTCACTATTTTCGTGTGAATCTTCTTCCTTATCATCATTCAATTTTTCTTCCTACTTCTTTTTCTCACTTTTCTACAAGCAACTTTAATCTAGTAATAAATTTTGGCTCTTCCCCTTTCCTCCTTTTACTCTATTTGCATGTTAAAATTTCATGCTAAATTTTCATGTTCTAGACTGAATTTGCCTGTTGTGTTGTTCTTTTGCCTTTGGTTATGGTTTTTAGCTTGTTCTTCTATTGCCCGTCCTTTGTTGGTGGCAGCCCTTATCATCTCTCTATCAGTTTTTTTAGATTGTGTCTTCAAGGTCATCATTGAGAAGGGCTGCCGCTTGTTAAGTTCCTTAATCCCCTAGTGGGGTAGATGGAGTGGACACTTAGAAGAAGCCTTTCATCCCTAATACTTCTGTATTAAGGGGCAATATTGGCTCTTACTGAAGATACTTTAGCCATTAACATCAAGTGGTTCTTTTGGGCAAACAGAGTTGTGGTTATCTTGAAGAGGAGCCAAGCATTTGAAGATAGAGGCCTCACTAGGGGTGACCCATGGTCCAATGTTCTTACATTTTTTGTGGGTCAGCTATAGGCAGAGCTTAGGTTTCTTCTTTACCTATTGGTGGAGCAGTTCTACGAGCACTACTAGGTGTCACCATCACCGTTAACCCCAAATTTCTTTACCTATATTAACTCCTTCATCGTTTATTCTAAGATGGCGATGGTGGATTCCTTGTTGGAGGTCTTCCTTCAGTTTTACATGTTAGTGTTGAAGATACATTCATTATTTTTCCATGTTGCCCCTATCAACCAGTAGGTAATAAGTTTTTTCTCTTCATCCACTGCAAACATTTGTGGGTGGATTAGAAAAACTGACTTTTCTATACTTTGAGGAAGCTAGAGTGGAGCTTGCCATGTGAATGGGCGGTTACTCCTTAGTAGTTCCTAGTGCAAAGGCTCTTTACACAAGGGTTTTGAGTGGCATAGAGCTTATACAAGGCTCCTCATCTGGTTGGAGTTGATGGTGGGGAACACAAGCTTTACCTAGCTATTCCCTATTCATTATACGGAGACAGGGGAGACCACGCTTTGGTTGGTGGGTTTAGCAGGGCGCACTTGTCTTACCCTCACATGATGAGCCCTGCCAATTGGATTTTAAGGCAGAAGGGGTCATTAGTGGAGTTCTTTGAGATTGCATTCCAAGCCTAGTGAGGTCCATCAGACCTTGAGAGTCATATCATATATATCATTCACCTTAATTTTTGTCTACCAGGATGATTCTAACTAAAATTTGCCATCTTCCAGACATGGGTGGCCAAGCCAAGGATTTGATGAAGTAGCAGAAGAGCTTTGCCAATGGACTGGCCGATGCTTGCAAGCATAAAATCCAACCACATGAGGCAATTGATGCTCAAGGGACCCCAAGGTGTCCCACTTCAGCCTCCATCACTAAATTAGTGGCTTCAGTGGTTCTTTTAGACCAGTGTTAACAAGAGGAGGCCCACCAACTAATCCAGAAGAAGTCATCTTCTTCGGCTCAAGAGGGTGAAGTCTCACAAAGGTGGGGTGATGGTATAGTTCATTTTGACAATTTTCCCTTCCTTAGCATTAATTTGATGTTCTTTTGTGCTAATTATGGGTCTTTTCATCTAGCTTTTCCCGCAAATCATCCCAAAGGGAGTGGAACCTCTTACCATGGACTTGAAGGCATCAGAGGTGCCAGCTTCTTGTCCTCATATGGCACAAACTTTTCTTCTTCCTCCGCCCACTGTGTTTCCTGCAAGGGTCATTTCAGAAAAGGCCCCAAGAGAGGGGTCGTAAGAGTTTGCTTTGTGGCCCACTCATAAGGGGTCTGCCTTACTCTGTGGGGTGGACAACCACTTTAAGCCCCATGACCTGGTCCCTAGGTGCTGAAGGGGATCCCGCCAGATTCAGTGATTGATCCCTAGTGGGTGGTGGGTCAAGACGAGTCAATCATAGATGATTAGTTTGGCATAACCCACAACATCTTGGAGGCACTAAAAACCCTTAGGGATCAGCACCATCTCATCCTTCCTTCTCGAGGGAATGATGCCAAATTGATGGGCACAGTGTGTGGCTTCCTTAAGGTATTTTCTATTATTTTCTTTCATTATAAGTATGTTCATGTAAACATTCCATGATTGTTTTCAACCATAGAAGGCCATTTTCAATTACTCTATCGGGGACAAGTATGCTGTTAACAACAAGGTGATTGGGAAATTGCCCTCACGAATCAATGACATCAAGTTGATGAATATGGTGCTGAATAAGGAATTGACGGCAGCGCGTACCACTCATGAGACTTTGGTGAAGGAACTTTAGGAGATGAAGGCCAAGAAGGAAAAGTAGGAGGGGTTGGTGAAAGACCTAGGGAAAAAATTGTCAGAGTCAATGGAAGCCCTTCAAAAGGTTGAAGAGAGGGAGGCTTAAGCCCTCGTTAAGGCCTGGCAGCTTAGGTCTCGATTGGAGGCAGTAGAGAAAAAGATATAGGTTGTCATGGAGAGCCTTCAATTGGGATCATTGCCTAGGCCTTTAGCAATGCTACAGCCCCCATAATGGACCGGATCCTGAGGGTTGAGTGGGTTGTGTGGAGTGGACAAGGAGCATACAAGGGATTCCGTGTAAAGGCTAATGCCCATATTAAGGAGCTTTTGTTAACCATCCGGATTCAAGAAAAGGGGCTTTGTAAGAAAACCCTCGAGGAGTTGAAGGACAACTTATTTTCCTTCCTGGTGGTCGGTGGCAGTTTCGTCATGTGTCATGATAAGAGCAAAGGGGACTTCCGGTGGAGGAGAGCACTTCAGGAGGAGGTTTCCCAGGGGAGGGTACCTGAAATGTCTAGAAAACAGAGGTTAGGAGGTCCCCGGAGTATGTTTCCGGGGAGGAGCCTCCGACGCCCAAGTCAGTATTTTTGGAGATAAAGAGGTGATAGATAGTAGAGAAGTATGGTCTCTCTTATTCGAAAGACTTCTCTACTTGGGGCATTTTCCGAGTGTTTATAGAGGAGCGAACAGTAGTAGCTCTCTTCATGTGGTCGGCCCAGATCGTGACACGTGTTTGGTGGGATGCGGTCCACGTCTTCAGGGAATAGGGGGTCATTTAGCCGATCATAGGCCGTAGGGCTAGGAGCCTAGGTCACCCGAGAGTGGCGTGCAAAAGAGTCCCTGCAAGCGGCATGTCAGAACGTGTCTGGGAGTGGTGTGTGAGGGATGTGTCAGAGGCTCCTTAATTGCTCATGTCGTACTCCCGAGGTCCCTTTCGGTGGAAGAGACCTCTTCGGAGAAGAGCTTGTCTTCCGAGGTTATTTTAGTACGGCAGGAGTATATTTCCCGAGGATGGCCTTTCTCAGGGATGTCCCCATTTCTGAGGGTGGTTTAATCGTCCCCCGAGGCTGGTACTGTTGTTTCCTGGGATGGAGAATTGCTGAGGTCGGATTTCGGAGGTCGAAGATCCTTCTTTCTGTGACGGGTGGTTTTTGCTCCGAGGTTGGTGCTTTGTCCGAACCTATGGGTTCGGAGGCTGATGGGCACCTCAACTATCGCATGCCCCCTCCCAGGAAGTCGAAGCGGAGACTTCGGCTTTATGCTTCCAGGAAGGCTTTTTTGCCGAGCTCGTGGTCGGAGCTCCACTCAAGAAGTTGTTCTTCTCCAGAAGACGTGTTTTCATATCCGAGGTACCCTTCCCTAGTTCTTTGGGTGACCTTGGGGCGTGTGTAGCTTTTGTTTTCATTTTTTTCTGCTGCAGGTTTGTGAACCGTCACATTCTTTGGTCAGACATGTCAGTTATGGATAAGCGTGCCTGGGTTTTCGTGATGTCAGAGAGGCGTGCCCTAGGTGTTTGCGTTGGCTGACACGTGGTCGCTAGTGGGTGGCGAAATAGTTACGCCGGTCACGCTAATTGCGTCTCTTTGCCTTCGAGAAGGAATAATGAGGTTGTTGTGCCTTCAAGGGATAATAATGGCGACGTTTCGTTTACCCTCTTCGGTCTATATAAGCACCTTTCGTCTCATTTTTGCCTTACTCTTTGCTCTAGCTCTCATCTGCTCTAGAGCATTCTCTTGTCTTTTTCGTTTTTCCGGCGGCGGTTTCTATGGCAGAGCGATCTCCGGCAACTCTTCATGGCGGCATCTCGCAACCTAGATTTTGGAAAAACCTTTGGTGGGTGCTTCCTTCTGTAGTTCTTTTCCTTCCGAGGTTGTTTTTCCGAAGTACTTTTATTCCTTTCTTCCTTTTTTCAAAAAAATGTCGAATCCGACCCCGTTGATGACTGTCCGGCCTCTCCCTGAAAGCTTTCTTCCTCTTGAATCTCACCCTTGTTCCACCACTTCAGAGAAGGTGAGGAAGTGGGTGGCCAAATATTACCTTCCTTCTTATGTCATCCCGAGGTTACCTACCCCGGGTACGTACGGTTTCATGGCTCGTTCGGATGAGGTTACCGTTTACCGAGCTCAATTGAAAGCAGGTCTTCGGTATCCTCCCCATCGCATGATATGCGAATTTTGCATGTTCCACGGGATTGCCGTGAACCAACTTCCCCCAAATTCTTACTCTTACTTCAATTCTTTTCTCTATATGTGTGGGGTGTTTAAGGTAAACCCCCACTTTCTCTTCTTCATGCAGTATTACAAACTCCACCCGGTCCCGAAGGGCGGTTTTTACTTCCTGGTTCCCTGAGGGTTCGGGAGTAAGAAGTTTACCTTTACCTTCGACAACAGGGACAGCTGGTAAGGGTGGCAGAAGAAGTTTTTCTTTCTTCAAGTCCCCGAGTTTTAGAGCCGCATGCCGATCAGATGGGCCTCGGGGACCCTGAAGATTGACGTCATCGATCCCCAGAAGCTCCTAACTCCTGTGCTGTTTGCTGAGTTTGATACGTTTGATAAGCTTATCCGGGTTGTGGCCGATTGGGACCCCGAGGTTCCTCTGCGTTCATTTTACCTTTTTCCCATTAAGTGGGACTTTATGACCAAGGAGGTCCTTCGGGAATTGGGAATGGTGAATGCGCACAAGAGTGATCCCGGGATGCCCGTGCCCGTTCTTCCGGGAAAAAAGGCTTGGATAGTCATTCTCCTTCAGGGCGAGATCACATATGAGTATTTTTCCGAGAGTAAGTCTCTTTCCTGGTTTCAGTATCTGTTTTCCTTTTGGAATTACGCTGATACTTTTTCCTTTTGCAGAAATGGGCAATCAATCCGCTGACTTCTACAAGTCTCTCTTCCTTGGCCAAGCCGAGAGGGGGGAGCAGACGCGCAAGAAGGCGCCTGCCAAGAGGAAGAAGATGACCGGCGGTGGGCCTTCTCAGTCTAAGAAGGCTAAGGCTGCTACTCCTCCTCGTCATCCCGAAGACGTGGTTGAGGTGCCAGATCGGTCCCCTGGCCTACCTTCAACCCCTGTGGACCCTCCTTCGGATCCTGCCCTCATTGGGACCGCATTGAGTCCCGTTCTTTCCGCCGGGACTTCGTCCGAGCAGAGATTTGTGCAGGAGCTCGAAGAGAGTAGGAGAAGGAAAGGAAAAAATGTTCCCGGTGAAGTCCGAGGAGGCGAGTCTGAGGATCACGTCGCCACAGTTCCACCAGGTTGGTTCCTTAACCATTCTTCTAAGAATCTCAGTATTTTTCGGGTTTATGATATTTTGGATGAATGGCTAAGGGATGATGTTCTGACAGAACTTCAGCATGATATTGTAAAGGACAGGCCTGCTGCTCCCTGGATGGAGACTCACGCCCATCGTAGGGCTCTTTGGGACAGGCGGATCCCACAAGACAAGGTGGCGAGGGAGCCCTTCTGGATGTTCACAGAGGACATGAATTTGTTCTCTGAGGATAGCCAGCTGATGGCTCCCTAGATGACAACGGGGGTGATGACCAATGCCACATTCAGTCGCTTGTCACCGAAAGTCCCAATGAAGAGATCCTCGCGGCGAGGATGACCCAGCATGCAGCTCAGGTAGGCCTTTCTTCTTTTTTACTTAGAAAATTTTCTTCTAAGTTTCTATCTTTCTTTTGATATTCATTCGGGACCCCTTTTTTTGCAGCTTTTGGCATACAGCGGGTACTTCCGTTCTTGGGCGGCAAAGCAAATGGAGTCCCGTTCTTGGTCCGAAGAGTCTTTGCGTAAAATGAAGGAGTTTTGTGCTAGGTACGTCCTCAAATACGGCGAGCTCAATAAGATTGTAAAGGAGGACGTTGTGAATCTTCGGGCCGAACTCGCGGCAAGCAAGCAAGAACTCATTTTTGACTTCACAGCCAAGGTCGAGGACCTCAGCTCAAAGTGTGCCGTTCTTTCTTCAGAGAACAAGGCTCTTCGGAAGGCAAACGCTCAAGATGGCGAGAACCTTACGACGGCGCTTGCTTTAAATGCCGAGCTCCAGGCTGAGGTTGATTCGCTGAAGAAGAAGGAGACCAAGAGCAAAAAGAAGAAGAAGCTGGAGGGGAAGATTGATGCGCTTAAGGCTGAGCTGGTGGCTTTTCGTGCCGAGAAGGATCAGATCGAGCAGATGTCGAAAGAGTCTTACCAAGACGGTTTCTGCTTGGCACGCCACCAAGTCCTTGCTCGGCACCTTGAGCTCGAACTTTCTTACCTGTCTGCCCTAGACTTCCCCAAAGAGCCCAGGGGGACATGGTCTAAGATTGAGTTTCTCAATCTTCCTCCGGCTGGGCCTGTGCCTCTGTCTGAGCCATCTGAAGATGATGAAGCCGAAGAGACACCGGATGCCCATGCTCAGCCATAGGCTTCTTCTTTTCTTTTTTGTACTCCTGCTGCTTTGTACTTTTTTGCCTTAGGATTTTTAATGAAGATTTTTTCTCCAATCTCCATTCTTTCTTCCGAATTTGAGTCATCAGAAGTTAGTGCAATCTTAAGTATGCATTTTTGGCGAATGCCTATGCCCATGTTTTTCGGAGATAGTCTTTTTTAGACTTTTTCCTCATCCTGCCGAGTTATTAGACTCCATCAAGGAGCTAGTTTCAAAAAGAGAGCCATCAAGGAACTTTTTGCTGGTAATGCGACCGTATTCAGCATGCACTTTCATTGGCGACTTCGGGGAGGAATAGTTACAAGCTTTCTTTGAGGAAATGTCTAAGTACAGAATTTTTTCAAAGAATCTGAATGCCAAGTATTTTTCAACTCTACTCCCTCAATATCGCCTAGTTTGTAGACCCCTGGCCGCACCTCGTCGAGGACCAAATAAGGTTCACTCCAATTTGCCCAAAGTATCCCTTCTGACGGCTTTCGTGGCTCAAATTCGGCCTTTCGGAGAACGAGGTCTCCCTTTTTTATTTCTTTTCTTTTCACATGTATGTTAGCAGTGCGAGCTATTCTTTGTTGGAAAGCCTTTTTCCTTAGTTTGGCCATTTAGCGATGTTCCTTGGCGAGGTCTAGTTTTGTCCTCAAGCCGAGATTATTTCCCCCTTCATCGAATATTTGTACTCTTATCGAAGGCTGTATGACCTCAATGGGAATAATGGCCACTGTCCCGTACACGAGTGAGAAAGGAGTTTCCCTCGTAGCTCTTCGGGGAGTTGTTCGGTAGCTCCACAGCACGCTTGGGAGCTCTCCTGGTGATTTCCCTTTTGCCTCTTTTAGTCTTTTCTTCAAGCATCTTTTATTGTCTTGTTGGATACTTCAACTTGCCCGTTACTTTGGGGGTGGGCTACTGGGGCAAAATGCATTTTTATGCCGAGGTCGGTCACGAATTCCTGGAATCCTCTATCTGTGAACTGGGTTCCATTGTCGGCCACTATTACCCTTGGTATGCCAAATCGGCATATGATGTTCTTCCACACAAAATTTTGAGCATCTTTTGCTGAGATTGATGCCAGTGGCTCTGCTTCTATCCACTTAGTGAAGTAGTCCACCGCGACTATGCAGAACTTTACCCCACTGGGAGCGTTCGAAAGAGGTCCGATGAGGTCAATGCCCCATACGGCGAAAGGGCAAGGATAATTTGCTGAGTTTATTGTTTCTGAAGGTAGCTTTTGGATATTGGCGTGCCTTTGGCAACTTTTCTAGCCATTTTCAGTCCGGCTATGAGGGCTTCATATTCGGCAATGTTATTGGTAACATTAAAACCGAATTTGACTGCTTTAGAAGCTTCCATGCCTTCGGGACCCTGAAGGACTATTCCAGCTCCTTGATGCTCTGCGCCTGACGCTCCATCGACGAAGAGCTTCCATTCTGGATCAATTTCTGTTTCACCTCCCGCGAGTGGTTCGATCTTTTCAATCTCAGGAATCTCGGCAATGAAGTCTGCAAGTGCCTGAGCCTTTATTGCCTTTCTAGGCTCGTAAGTAATGTCATATTCAACGAGCTCGATGCACCATTTTGAGAGTCTTCCCGAATGCTCTACTTTTTTCATCACACCTCGCAGGGGCAAATTACTTCGTACGGTGATGGCGTGTCCTTGGAATTAGGGTCGTAATCTCCTACCCACCAGTACTAACGCGTAGATGGCTTTTTGGAGCAATGGATACCTCATCTCGGTGCCGTGCAGGGACTTGCTTACGTAATACACCGGCCATTGTTTCCCAGCCTCTTCTTTCACTAAGACGGAACTTACCGTTTTTTCAGTGACTGCAAGGTAAAGGATGAGAGGTTCCCCATCCCGAGGTTGTCGAAGTGTTGGGAGGCGAGTTAGATAACTCTTGAGCTCTCCCTAGGCTTTCTGGCATTCTGCATTCCATGGGTGTTCCTGGTTTCCGGAGATACCACCTTCCTTGGAGACTTTGGTGAGTACTTTGAAGAACGGGCGACATCGGTCACCATACCTAGAGATGAATCTACTTAGGGAGGTGATCCTCCCGGTAAGCCTCTGTATGTCCTTGATAGACGTAGGTGTCCGGAAATTCAGCAGGGCTTTTACTTTCTCAGGGTTAGCGTCTATTCCCCTTTCTGACACCATAAACCCGAGAAATTTTCCTGCGTTTACTCCGAATACACATTTTTCGGGGTTAAGGCGAATGCCGAACTCTTGAAGTCGCTGGAAGGTTTCGATTAAGTCGGTGATATGATTACCGGGCACTCTGCTCTTGACTATCATATCGTCGACGTACACTTCCATGTTCCTACCGATCTGTGCGTCAAATACTTTGTTCATCAGTCTTTGGTAGGTAGCTCCTGCGTTTTTGAGCTCGAAAGGCATTCTGACATAGTAATAAGTATGTATCTCTGTGATGAATGCTGTTTTTTCCTCATCCTTGGGGTTCATTCGGATCTGATGATACCCGCTAAAGGCGTCGAGGAAGCTAAAGCAGTCCGTACTCGGCAGTTGTGTCTACCAACTGATCTATGGCCGATAATGGATAGGAGTCTTTTGGACACGCATCGTTTAAGTTTCAGAAGTCGATGCACATTCGAAGCTTTTCACTGCCCTCCTTTGTGGCTATGACCACATTGCTGAGCCATTCGGGGTATTTTACTTCCCTTATTACCCCGGCCTCGATGAGGCGATTAACTTCGGCTTTGACGAAGGACCTTTTGTGAGCTGATAGATTCCGTTTTTTCTGCCGAACTGGTCTAACGTGTGGTTGCACTATAAGATTGTGATGGATTATGATGGGGTCAACCCCAGGCATATCCTTCGGCGAATAAGCAAATAGATCTTTGTTCATGCACAAAAAGGATACAAGCCTCTTTTTGTCCCCTTCGGCCAGTTTCTTTCCAACTCGGGTGTTTCGGCCGAGGATTAATTCTACATCTTCTGTTTCTATTTTTTCGAGGCTTTCCGTTTCTTCTGCCGTTGCCTTTTCGTCCATCAGGACCTTTTTTCCTTCTGTCGAAGTCTGTACCTGGATCTTGGTCGGGCTTTGCCTGGCCCTCGTGAAGACTTTTCTAACCTCGGCTTGATCAATGAAGATTTCAGCGTCTCCGTCTTCGGTGGCGAAGGTGACCGTTAAGTACCTTACATCTGGCCGAATGTGAAAATTACCCTGAGTCTGCCTTCCCAGAATGGCGTTGTATGCTGACGGTACATCAATGACTATAAATCTTGTTCTGCCAGAGGCGATTAAGTTTTCTTTGCTTTTAGAGGAGACCCCTTTCAGCATCACAGGCAAGTCGATGTACCCAAGGACTAGGAGTTCAGATGGTCCGACGCCGAAGGTGGGGGAACTGACTGGGCTAAGGTCGCTTTTTGAGATATCTAATTTTCCCAGCAGATGAGAAAAAATGACGTCGGCGTTCGAGCCGTCATCGAGGAGTACTCTCTTGACGTCCCAGCTCCCTATTCTTGCCATGACAAGGAGGGGGTCGTCATGAGGGAATTTTATCACAGACCCATCCCTACGGGTGAGCCTTCGGGAGGTGCTCCTGTACTCCATGATGGAGACTTCTCTCATCTTCCTTTTTCTCTCGGTCGAGGGCATCCCTGTAGTGATGGTTTGGATGATCCCCGCCGAGGGTGGCAGACTTTTCCGGGGACTTCGGTCCCGTCGTCTATCTGAGTCATACTCTTCATCATCTGCTCTCCTTTGCTCTTCTTTTCTCCCTTTCGGAGAGGGCATCCGCAAATATCGCCGAAGTTGCCCCTGTTTGATCAGGGACTCGATGTACTTCTTCAACTGGTAACAGGCTTCAGTGTCATGGCCATGTTCTTGGTGAAATTGGCAGAATTTCTTCATATTCCTTTTATTTTCCGGGGCCATGGCTTTTGGCCTTGGGATTGCTGTCCCTTGCCTTTCTAGGGTCATCAGAATGCTAGCTCTTGTGGTGTTCAGGGGAGTGAATGTTGCGGGCCTTTTCCCTCTTTGCCTGTGGGACCATTCTCCCTCGTTCTGCTGGCGTGGCTGGTGGCCAGGCCCTTCGGTGCGAAGGTGTTCTGCCTTAGGTCCCCCCATTCTGATTTCTTTAGCCGTCATGTGCTGTTCGGCTCTTCTGTAGAATTCCCCAAGAGTTTCTGGGGGATCTTTGGAGAATTCATAGAACAGCTGGGAGTCCCTTCGCAGTCCTCTGACCATTGCCAAGATGCGAATTTTCGGTCAAAAGTCTGGTACGCTCAGTGCTTCTCGGTTGAATCTTTCAACATAATCGCGGATGGTCTCCCCTCCTTTCTGCGCTATGTCAAACATTTGCACTGGCATTTTGGTAGTTGGCCTACTGCCAATAAACTGTTGGGTGAAAGCAGTAGATACTTCTCGGAAGCTCAACAAACTTCCTTGGGGCAAAGAGCCATACCATGCTGTTGCTGGTCCTGAGAGTGTCACCTCAAAGCATTTACAGGGCGTGGCGTCGTCCACGCCATGGAGCACCATGCTTCGCTTGTATTTTGTCAGGTGCGCCTGGGGGTCACTTCGCCCATCATACATTTCCAGATGAGGAACCCTGAAATCACTAGGCATAGGCACCTCTACTACCTCGCGTACGAAAGGCGACTCCTCTCCGGTGTAGGAGTCGGACAACCGGGACCAGACTAGTTTTCGGGAGATCTGTTTCTCGACCTTTTCCAGCCTTCCCAGGATCCTTTCCATGAGGGCGGCAGTGCTGGTTTCTTCCTGTTGTCGTGTGTTTGCTGGTAGTGGCAAATTTCTTCTTCGCCTTGGGGAACGACTCCGGCGATGGGGAGAAGGGGACCTCTGGTAAGGGGATGCTCTCCGTCGATAGGAGGCCCTGGTCTCTTTTGGGGCTCCCCCTCTGGCGGGGCGCGTCTCAACGGGTTCACCATCTATTGAATATGCATCAAGGGAGTCTCCATTCCCTGAACTCCGGTGAGTAGATCGCGAGCTCCTTTCCCGACGGATGGTCGAGGGTGGAGGGGGGCTCTCTTGGAGTGGGGTTGGAAAGGTTTGGGGGGTTTTCAAACCTTTGATCAAGTTGCTGAGTGATTTTTTCAAGGTTAGATTGTTGGGGGAGTGGGGAATTTTTCGGGGGGGGCAATGCGATCCGAGGTAAGGGGGGGATACGATGTTGGGGAAAAAAAAGGTGGCTAATGGGCGGGGGGGGGAATGGGATGGGAAAAATGGAAACAAAACAATCCCGGGTAGGGGGGGATAGGGGGGAAAGGATTCATCACGGTTTGTTTTACCGGTTTTTAGATGGGGGGTACGGGGGTCCCGTTACCCCCTTCCATCCACTGGAAAGTTTCTCTGGGGGGCAAAAAAACAGGGGCAAACTAAAAGGGGGGTTTCGGCCTGGGTTGGACGGTTTCTCCAGGTTGGGCGAGGGGGGGGGAATTTTGGGGGGAGCTCATGGTCCCTGTTATTGGACTTTTGGGGAAAGCATCGGGGGGGGGGTCTGTTCCACACGGGTGGACCGGGCGGGAAGTGGAACACCATGGGGGGGGGGGGGGGGGGGGGAACAGGGGTTCCTACCAGGGGAACGGACAGCCCCAAAAAAAAATGGGGGATGGTTCCCTTATGGCGGGGCCAAATGATCCAATTCGGTGGTTTTTTTGGGTGTCATTGTAAGAGTAGGGAGGGCTTCAGATGGAGGAGAACACTTTGAGAGAAGATTCCCCAGTGGAGGATACCTGAAATACTTTCAGAAAAACATGGGTTAGGAGGTCCCCGGTGTGCATTGCCAGGGAGGAGCCTCCGATGCCCAAGTCAGTATTTTCAGATAACTGGATTATGTGCTCTTTTGTGTATTCAAAGAGAACTTTTCATCTTACCCTTCTACAACGCTTTCTGGGTGTTTTATACAGGAGGCGTGCAGAAGCCATTCCCCTCTAGTGGTCGTCCCAGATTATGACACGTGCCTGGCGGGATGCGATCCCTGCTTTTTCGGGAGCGAAGGGACGTGTATCTCAGCGAAAGTCGCTGGGCTGACAGCCTAGTCATTCCGAAGGCATCATATCGAGGCGTCCCTCTGATTGGCGTGTCCCAGTGATAGCGTGTCAGAATGTACTTGGGGGACAACTTTATGGGGAGGTGTCAGAGGCTCCTTAATTGCTCATGTCGTACTCCCGAGGTCCCTTTCGGTGGAAGAGACCTCTTTGGAGAAGAGCTTGTCTCCCGAGGTTATTTTAGTACCGCAGGAGTATATTTCCCGAGTGTGGCCTTTCTCAGGGATGTCCCCATTTCCGAGGGTGGTTTAATCATCCCCCGAGGCTGGTACTGTTGTTTCCTGGGACGGAGAATTGCCGTGGTCGGATTTCGAAGGCCGAACATCCTTCTTTTCGTGACGGGTGGTTTTTCCTCCAAGGTTGGTGCTTTGTCCGAACCTATGGGTTCGGAGGGTGATGGGCACCTCAGCTATCACTTCCATTTCTAAGTTGAACAAAGGTATTTGAACCTAGATCTCTCTTTTTTTTTTACCTATTTAGATATTGGTTTGGATTTTGACACGTGCCGAAGGAGGGGAAGGCAAGGGAAGTACCCCATGACAAGAGATCACTGGAACTGTACCAATGGTGCCTATACTGGGGATGAATTTTGAGTGACTTCATCTATGGGCCACGGTTTGTTAGGTGCTTGCCTGGGCTAACAAGAGGTATTTCCACAATCATGTGGGCTGGCATCGCTCATTCTTTGTATTTCAAGACAAGGCCCTCGTATTCTCTGCTCTTCCTCACCAGTATCTTCCTGACATTCTTCAACTCTTTGGCTGTAATAAGTTCTTGTATTGTTGTCAATATTTAGTTCATAACTTTAGTTTCTTGGAACTGTGAATCCAAAGCACTTTTGTAGAGGATTCTGATTTATACTTATTAGTGAAGTATTCTTATTTCCATCGTCCATGTACATTGTAATTTTTTTTGTTCATTTTTTGTGGCTTGATTTCAATAATTTTCAAGGTCACACCCAATTAGTGGTTTTGTTACTAATCATTTATTACTGAAGCTTAGCCTCAAATAAGTCCTGGGGTCATTCTCGATGGCTAGCTTTCATTTTTGGGGAAGCTAAAAAAATGTGCTATAACTTTCATAACTTTTTTGGTCAAGTCATATATCTTCAAGATTTTTTGTTTGATTCCTATAATTTCAAAAATGTTATCTCTGTTAGTTCTATTGCTAACGACATTGACAAAATTACTACATGGCAAATAACAGCATTAAAAAAGGGAAAAATGTCAAAATTAGTCCTCTAGCATTGTAACTTATCTAATTAAGTCCCATAAAAAACTAAACTTTATTTTGCTCCTTAGGACCCTAAATCTTCTCTTTTGCTGCCGCCATTTAGCTGTCACTCGACCGCCAATGCCCATCCCTGCTCACCGTTGCTGCTCCATCTCGTACCACACCATCATGTCCAGGCATTACCACCATCGGCCACTCACTATTGTTTCAGTGCATCACCCTCCCGTCATTCCTCTCTTCGATCTGCCACCATCTAATGCCATCAACATCCATCCACCCTTTTGAGAGGTCATTATTGTTGTCCCTCAGTAGAACTTAGGGCTCTAATTGCTCCATTGTCACTGTGTAAATTGCTTGAAGTTTGAGTAGTTCAATGACTGACTGTAATTTCATGAATGGTAGGATGCATTGGATTGTTTGGGAAGGTAAATGTTTCGATAAATGATTTTGGGTTTGGAATCTGATTTCTCTCCATGTGATTTCATTTGGCTTCTTAGCTTTAATTTGTTTCGATGACTCTACCATGGATTTACACTACTTTCATGGTGAATTGGTGTAGAAATTATGGTTTCATTGAGATGCCTAATGGGAATAAAATGTTTAGCATAAGAATAATAATCAAGGATTGCCTGCTTTGCATTGCTCTAATAATGATGACAAAGAATCAAATCCTTATGCAGAGCTATTCGATGATGAATAGAAGAGCATTCTAGATATCAAAGAGTGTCTTGAAGATCTTGATTAGGTTTGACTCATATTCTTGTTTCTTTAGAGCTGTTTGGATTTGTTAATAGATGATAAAAATATTCATATACCAATAGCACCATTGCACACCTTAATGCCATGAAGAACAAGGCTTGGATCTCAATCGAGTAACCATACACACCCTGCAAGTTCTGAGCAAGATGATCCACCGGAAGCCGGAGTCACTTTTACTGGTTGATAGTTTTGAAGGTTGAAAAAAACACATGTTTCTAGTTATGAAAATGAAGTTTATTTTTTTCATGGGAATTAATTAGATAAGTTACAAAGTTAGATGACTGATTTTGACATTTTCCCCTTGTTTTTAGCACATTTTATTTTCCATGTAGGAATTTCATCAATGCCATTAGTGATAGGACTAATAGAGATAACTTTTTAAAATTATAGGACTTAAACAGAAAATCGTGAAGATATATGAATTGACTAGAAAAGTTATGAAAGTTATAAGACTTTTTTTGACCTTTCCCCTCCATTTTTTGACCTCAGCAAATCGTTGCATATTTAGCATGTTTGATGTTTTTCCTTATTTGATCCTTCATTTTATAAGGGTGTAACAGGAGGCCCATTTGCTTAATCCATAAAAAAACATTTTAAAGCAAGTTCCTTAATTAATTTGTTTACACAAAGTAGAGTAGCAAATCATAATAATGATATGTCCCGGGCATCGTTCTACCCTCAAAATACGTCAACTCATAAACTCATTGCCAAAGTTTACTCTTGATGAAAAAAGGGTCTGTCCTAATTACATTTGAGTGCTCTATGCCTTGGGTTCTTTTTCATTAATTCTACCTTGATAAGAGCCATTCTTCTTACCTGGATACCTTTGTTCTTAACTCTCTTGTCATGGGCCAGAATGACTCATTGTTTTGAAAGCTCTTATACAGACTAAGGCGTCTTCTTTTAGTCCTTCCAACATATCCAGTTTTCTTCCTAGCAATTTGTCATTTCTTTCCAGATCAAATGCTTAGAACTGGAGTGTGGGGTATTTGGTTTTCATAGGTATTAGTGCCTTTATTTTATAGACCATGGTGAAAGGGCTCTCAACTGTCAGCCTTTGAGGTGTTGCTTTATAATCCCATTGGACATCAGGTAACTCAACTACCCACTTACCCTTGGTTTGACCTAACCTATTCTTTAATCCTTTTTTTATGGTCCAGTTGGTGACCTCAACTTACCTTTTTGACTATGGATTGGCTACAAGTGCAAAGTAAATGTAGATAATCTTCATTTTTGTAAATTGGCACACCTACTAGTTATCAAATTGCTTGTCGTTACCTATGATGATAGCTTAAGGGCATCCAAATTGATATATTATATTTTTCCACAAAAACTTATAAGTTGTGAGGGTTTTTATCGAGGCCAAGGGCTCTACCTCTAGCCACTTAGTGAAGTAGTCAACGGCTACGATGCAATACTTCACTTGTCTAAAGGCTGTGGGGAGTGCTCTACTCAAATCAAGTCCCACATAGCAAATGGCCAAGGATTCATTACAAGTAAAGTGCTAAAAGATGGCAACCTTTGTATTCAAGAGTTCAATTGATAAGAGTGGCTCATTAGGCAGATTTTCTTGCATCTTTTCGAATTGTTGGCCAAAAGTACCCTTGCTAAAATGTTTTGTATGCCAGGGAATCAATGCCAATATGTGCCCTACAGTCACCTTGATGGATTTCCCGGAAGGGTTTCTGCCCCTCTTGGGGAGTTAGGCATCATTATAGGGCCAAAGCGAATGCTTATCTGTATAACTCTCCTCCTATGATGATGAACTTTCCTGACCATATCCTAGTATTTGTTGTTCTTTGGGTGTTTGTCTCAGGGTCCCTATCTTAAGATAAAGCCATATCAGCTGTTTCTAATCGTCCACGAGGGCGTGGTGATCTAATAAGTGCATCAATGGTTCCACCAGTTCTTCCATCAAGGCTTTTTCTTGGCCCTTTGAGACGGTGTCAGCTCTCATATTCTAGCCCTAAACAAGGTCAAATGTCTATATTAAATTCATGGCCAAGCTTAAGTACTTACAGAGATTTGGATCCCTAGCTCTTACGACTTTGGTAGCTTGATTCACTATCAATTGGGAGTCAGTATATTAGTAGGCATTGTACCACTGCTTGACCAACCATCCATAGACTGAGGGGGCCTTATAGTAAGACTCAAGTACCTTGGTAATCGAGGTCTTGAAGCTCCATCAACGTACATCTCTCAAGGTAGGATATTATGCGGGTACTTCTCTTCAATTGTTTCCATGGGTGTCATTTCTACTACAAAATCTACCAACACTTGAGATTTTATTACTCCTTGATGTTAGTACTAGATATCAAATTCTCACAACTTGATACACCATTTGGCTAGCCTTTCAAATTGGTCCTACTTTTAAAGGATACCCTAGAGAGGCAACTCTATTTGGTCGATGATCTTGTGCATCTGGAAGTAGGGTCTCAACTTTATAGATTCTATTAAGAAGGAAAATAAAGCCTTCTGGAGGGCAAGATATCATGATTCTACTCCTTGGGGGTTTGGCTTATGTACTATGTGGGCCATTGCTCGGATCCCTATTTTTTTACAAGGACAGTACTAATGAACCTTCCATCACGACTAAGTACAAAACAAGGGGCTTATCAAGCGTTGGTTGTCCTAGTATGGGGAGATATCATAGGTACTCCTTAATCTACTTGGATGCTTAATGACAGTCCTTGGTCTACTCAAACATTGCCTCCATTTTTAGTATTCTAAAAAAAAGGCAGATAACAGTCCCCAAAATGGAACACGAAGTATCCTAGGGCAGTCAACTTGCCTACCATCTTTTGGATGTCTTTCTTATTCCAGGGGTTAAACATTACTAGTATCACTTCAATTTTATTTAGGTTGGGATTAATCCTCTTTTCAAAGGCCATGTATCTAAGAAATTTTTGGTCTCGACCGCAAAAGTGGATTTTTGTGATTTAATCTCATTTTGAATGTTCTCACCTTCTGGAAGGTTTCACACAAGTCATCAAACTGATGGCTGGCGATTCTGCTTTTGATGATCATATCATCTATGTAAATCTTCATATTCTGCCCTAATTGCCTGGAAAATATTTTTTTCATAAGTAGCTGGTAAGTGGCTCCCACATTTTTCAAGTATGAGGGCATCCTTTGATAACAATACACGACATTTCCTATGGTGAGCACTGTCTTCTCTTAATCCTCGGAGTCCATCTTGGTCTAGTTGTAGGCCCTAAAGGCATCCATAAAGGATAGGATCTTGAATTCTGTAGTGGCATCTACTGGTTAGTCAATAGAAGGCAAGGGACATGGATCCTTGGAATAGGCAACATTTAGCATAGTGTAATCTACACACATACTCTATTCCCTATTTTGTTTCTGCACAAGGACCACGTTCATGAGCCATTCAGGATACTGTACCTCCTGGATGATCCCAGCTTCTAATAATGTGTTGACTTCTTTCTTGATGAAGTCTCTTATCTCTAGTGCCATATTTTACTGCTTTTGTTGGATTGGTCAATCAATTGGATTAACTTGCAACTTCGGGGTGACTATTTTAGGGTTCTTGACGTGTCTCTAAAGGAACATGCAAAAAATATCCATATTAGCTCATAAAAATTCAATAAACAACAGCTTTATCTCAGTCAGGATGTCTTTGCTAATCTTCAAATTCCTGCAAGGGGGTGAGCTCTACCTCTTCTGGATCTTTGGATAAGGACACCTAGGCTGATTATCCTGAAACTAGTCCTTCTTCTTTCTTGTGTCTTCCAAGCTTTATCTCTCATATCTCAGACTTCTTAGACTAGTCACGTAACTTTGATGTACTAAGGCCAGAATAATATACATAGTTGCATCTCTTATAGAAGTTACAAAGACCATTATTAGCCATTTAATGTTAGATCTAATATGGAATTGTACCTGTGTAGGTCTTCCAATAATGACATTGTATGATGATAGCTCATCTAGGATTAGGAATTCATATGTGTGGCAGTCAAATATGGTTTTTCCATCTACTCCTATCCCTATTAGCATAAGGGACAACTTAATAATCCTGAGTGTTGGTACCTCATACCTATCGACCCCATATATGGGCCCTAACCTTTATCTTTTCCAACAAACCAACAAGGAGGACATTTGAGTTGCCTTTGTGTCTAGGTAAACTCTCTTAACATCAAAGTTGTTGATCCTTGCTGTGATGACAATTGAGTCTACATAGGGGACAAGAATAAAG
Source organism: Aquilaria sinensis (assembly GCA_005392925.1). Classification (NCBI taxonomy): domain Eukaryota; kingdom Viridiplantae; phylum Streptophyta; class Magnoliopsida; order Malvales; family Thymelaeaceae; genus Aquilaria; species Aquilaria sinensis. The sequence goes on along the minus strand of SMDT01000369.1, from coordinate 117,644 downwards.
GACCATTAGGCCTTATTAGGTTGTTGATAGCATTAGCTACTTCTAATTGGGCAATTTCATGCTCCTAAAGCTTTTGTGCTATGGATGATTCTCCCTTGATAATCATATGTATGATCCATATAGGGGGTCTTAGGTTTCGGCAATTGTCCTTAGGCAATGATCCTGGCTTCTTTTACCATTGCCCTTTATCACAGTCATCCTCCTCATCCCTCCTCGAGGGGCTTTTCTCTTGTCTTTGGTAGGGGACACTTCCCTAACCAGGTACTCCTTTAGTTTTCTGGCCTTAATCATTTCTTTGAGAAGTCGCTTTAATTGTTAACAATCTTCGTGGTTATGGTCCTTATCTTTATGGTAACGACAATTTTTGTTTAAGTCTTTTTTATTCGCCAAGCTGATCAGCGATTGCCATGTAGGCACCTAATTTCTTCTTTCTAGGGCATATAAGATATTTGTTCTCATTTCCCTTAATGAAGCCAAAATCAAATCTGGTCATGATGACCCGAAACCTTTTCTTATTTTCCTCGGGGTGGAACCACCTTCTCTAGGCCTTGGCTGCTCCTTTGGTACCATAAGGTAATTGAGTTTCTCTGCATGCATGTATCGAATAGCTTAATTAAGGAAATCTTCTATACTTCTCATAGGATTTTCATGTATGTATCATGCTTGTCTAGAATCCTTTCGCAGTCATTAAGTTATAGCCACCATATGTAGCTCTAAGGACAAATCTTGCAAGTATACCACTTTGGTGTTAAACTTTCACACAAAGTCCCTCAAGTACTCATCTTTTCCTTGTCGTATCTCTAATAAATGAGCCACCATCTCATGGGTTGGTCTACTTCCTAAGGAGTAGCAAAGAAATGCCTAAGACATGTCTTTGATAGAGTGAAAGTAATACCCATTTAGTTCTAAATAGTGAGTCGATAGCTCCCGTTAGCATTAAACTAAATGCTTTGCACATGATAGCATCAAAGGCTCTTACAAGTCTAATGGGGGTGATGTATCTTTGTAAGTAATTCATAGGGTCTATGAGGCCATTGTAGAGGTCAATCTTCAGCATCCTTAAGCCATTGGTGGTTGGGGCATTGATAATCTCATCCATAAAAGGTTAAAGCCACATGTATTCAATGTTAATGGTAGGGTTAAACCCTATTGGGGAAGGTTCAGGTGCTCTTATGTATTGGTCCATTTGGTCTAGCCTCTGAAAGATGGCATTTATCTCACTACCTAAGTCCATCAGATCACATTAATGATGCCGATGGTTTTCTTGTGTGGATCATCAGGGGCAGATCATGATGTGGGACTTGACAAGGTTCTTCAGGTGCTAAATGACTTTTGGTAGCATCTTCAGGTGCCTTTGGTAGGGCCTTACATATTTACTACTGAATAGTCATATTTAACTACTCAAAAAGGGCATGCTAAAGAGCCTAAGACTGGTAGTTATTCAAGGCAACGGTCCCTTTTCCTTTACGGGGATCCCTCAATGGTGCTAGAGGTTCATCTCTACCAAATTTTTGGGTAGTCCTTTCATCTTGGGCTACTATGGACCTTCCCAGGAGATTAGTTTGGACTTTGCATTGGCTCTTATGTTCATTCCCCAGTAGGTCCTAGTTCATGTGGGATTTCCCAATGTTCATGATGCTTACCACAAACCATGCGAAATTGATAATCAAAGTGGCGTCAAGTTGACCAAGTAGAAGCGACCTAAAAACTATATAGATGGTGAACTAAAGACTGTACAGCAAAAAATACAGTCAAAGCCCTAGGATGTTTTGTTGCCACAAGGTGATGCTAAGAACGGTGTTCGGTCCGAGAATTTGTGTAGTACCTGAATAGAACATGGTCTGTCTTAAAGATCAAAAGAACTATGATTTTAAATTCTTTTGTTGTATTGTGCAAAGTAAGCGATAGCTGAAGTGCTATCGCCTTGAACACCTTAGGACCCCCGGAGAAAGGGAGCCAAACACCTAAGGCACGCGACCTCGGTAGCCCACCAATACTAACCTCGGGAAACTACCGTAGTGCCTCCATCAAGAGGGCAACCGAACTAGCTTTGAGGAGGAGCGCCAGCCACCTTCTGCAGGTGAAAGCCCTCTGAAGAGACCAACTTTGACGCCCGTAAATACGCCGAAGTACCAGTACGACTCCGGGAAGAGGCCCCTCACCCCGAAGGGAGACGTCAACCTAGGGGACCTCGGAAGTACAGCGGGAGCCATCAAGGAGCCTTTGACACACCATACTCTTACGGCCCCCGACACGTTGCCCCAAGACACGCTCTGACACGCCGTCACAGCCTACATCCTGCAGGGCTATGCTGCGGCCCAAGGAGCCTGTAGGCGACTAAGGGCCCCCAGGCCAAGAAGTACGGATGATATCCATTCATACACGTGTTGCCATCCGAATGGCTCACCTCCTCCTGTATTTACAAGGAGAATGGTCTGAGCCTGAGGGAGCTCTCTCTCTCTCCTCTCTCCACCAAAAATACTTTGAGGTAAAGGGGCTTCTCTCTCCTCTCTTCTCAGCCCTCAAAAGAGAACACAGCCACGACAGGCAAAAACCTCTTGTGCTTACTACTTTTTCTCCACCTCTGCTAAGCACTAACTTGGGTGTCGGAGGCTCCTCCCCGGAAAAAGACTTCGGGGACCACCTAACCCCTGTTTTCCGAGTGTTTCAGGCAGGCCTTCCTACCACGAGCCAAAGACGCTGCCGGCCATCCCAGGTGATCCACGCAGAGCACCCTCTCCCTGGGTTCATCTACACCTCCGGAAGTCCCTGTTGCAGTCTCCACGGCACACAGTGGAGATCCTGATGGCACCCGTCGCCACCATTTGGCACCATCTGTAGGAAACCACTCCCGGGCTGTTGTTGTTGAAAACTCAGCGTTATAAGGACCAAGGACTTCCGAGGTCCCCGTCCGCGCCAGAGGACCAACCGATGACCAAACCAGCATGGTAGGGACTTCCTACCTGAGGGCGAATGTCCTCTAAGTATTAGCATGGCCTTCCTGCTCGAATTCCCACGCTCTATCGTGGTTGAAGAGACGCAGCAGTTAGACCGAAGATGGCCGTAGCTAAATTCGGGCCGAGGGTCCTCTTTATCAGTACCTCGTCGGAGAAGAGTCCTGTGTTAACTCACAGGAGTATGGGAAGCAAAGATCGACGAGATGAGTCCTTAGTGGTAAACATACCCCTCAGGACACGACCGACGGGAGAAATAGGGTTAAAGTGACCCAGACTTCCCCGCCGAAGGAGTTCCGCACCCAAAGAGAAGTCGCCTTCTCCTTGGCAACAAAGTCGGGTACCCCTGCCGCAAAAAGTTGTCTACGCCATGGTGCCGGCTACTAGTACGGCAGATGGCAGGGGACTATAGCACAAAGGGTCCAACTTCGGCAAAATACCATAAAGGTGTAACAAAGCTCATCCGAAAGTGCGATGCAGTGCGTATTGAAAACACACCTCTCCAAGACAATGCCGAAGAAGCAGACAGCCTGACTAGGACCAAAAAATACCAAAATAACGAGCCATTCGAGCATGGTAACGCTGAATATAGTAACTTCGGATGAAGGGAGGAAAGATCCTCCGGAAAGGAATCTTGCAACCGAAGAAGTCCCCAAGAAAATCCTCATGAAGCGGTAAAAAGTGCGAAGACGTTCTAGATGACATCTCCTAATTAAGGAGAAATTATTACGGCAAGGTTACACAAGTCCGTTACAAAAAGGTATCTGCAAAAAAAGGGGTGCACGACAGTTCGTCTAGGAGGCGTGAAAATTGTCAAAGACACGCCCGCACCCAAAGACTGCCTTCGGAGTTGATAGCCAAAGGGCTATCACCTCTCTCACTACATACTTCCTGCCAAAAGCGTGGCCGGGAAACCTGGCGTCATCCGAAGGAAGCGCTAACACTGACCTCGGAAGGGGCGAAGTCAAACGCCTTGAACTCAGAACTTCGGATAGAACGTCAGGAATTTTAAAGATGTTGCCGGCTCGCCCCTGGGACCAATGGATCGTCTTCAGGGTTAAAGAACCAGCTGTTGCAAGCAGGAGAGACTCTCCCCGAACGCGGAACCCTCGAACCAGGGAAATCCCCGAACTACGGACATAATTCCCGAAGAAGGGCATCCGTACCAAAGGACGGCCTCACCCAGAGGACCTCGAGAGTACGACATGTGCATTTAAAGGAGCCTCTGACATGTTGCCCACAGGCGTTACACGCTGCCTCAAACGGCGGTCTAACGCGCCGACGCCGTTTGAGTCTTGTCACAACCTGTTTCGGTCCAAGACTCAAGGGGCCTATAAATGGCTACTTGTCCCCTACGCCCGAAGGTACAGAAAGCATCCGACCGAACACATGTCAAGATCTGAACGGGCTGGACATTCCCATAAATACCAGGAAATAGGTCCTGGAAAAGGATCTGCTCCTCTCTCCCAGAGAAAACACAAGCAGGCAAGGCCTTCTAACCTCTTAGTGCTCCTTCTCTATCTCTCCTCAGGACACTGACTTGGGCGTCGGAGGCTCCTCCCCGAAAAAATACTCCGGGGACCTCCTAACCCTTTTTTCTGAGCATTTCAGGCATGCTTCTCTGGGAAACCTTTGCTCCATATGTTCTTCCCTTCAGGAAGTCCCTCCCGAAGTCATAATGTCACCCGACAAAGATGCTGCTGGGCATCATTTGGCGCCCTCTGTGGGAACTCACTCTTAGGTCGCCGTCGTTGAAACTCGGCGTTCAAAGGACAAGGGACTTCCTAAGTCCTCGTCCGCGCCTGAGGCTCAACCGGTTGTCGAGCAAACCCTCCCAGGGACTTCCTTGCCTGAGGAAGAGCGTCCCCTAGTCATAACTATGAGTTTTTTATGCGACTTTCAGCGCTCTGTTGTGGCTGAAATGACGCAGCAAATAGACCGAAGGTGGCCGCAACCAAGTTAGGGCCAAAGGCCTCCCTCGCTAGCACGCCATCGGGAGAAAAGCCCTAAACCAACCTACCACAGTTCAGGAAGCGGGGATCCGCGTGAAGAGTCTTCGATGGAAAACATGCTCCTTGGGACACGACCTACGGGACAAACTGGGTCCAAGCGACCTAAAGTCCCATGCCAAAGGAGCTCATCACCTGAGGCGAAGTCCCCATCCTCTCGGCGCCGGAGTCACTCCCCGAATAGATGCCGACAATCTCCCTTCCCAGAAGCCTACAAGCATCAGGAGGAAGAGCCTAGTGCCACGTTCCTTATGGAGAAGATATTAGCGAGGTTGGAAAGAGTGGAAAAATAGGTAGCTCGCAAACCGGTCTGGGCAAGGCTGTCTGAAACTTTCTGTAAGGATGAGTCACCATTCACCCGAGCAGTAGTTTCGACAGCCATGCCAGGTGACTTTCGGGTGCCTCGGCTGGAAACCTATGATGGCCGAACTGATCCACAGGCTCATCTAACAAAATACAAACCAGCATGATGATGCACGGTGCTGATGACTCTACCTTGTGCAAATGCTTTGAGGTCACCCTCACAGGACCAGCAACAGCATGGTACAATTCGTTGTCTCCAGGAACCATAAGGGAGTTCCAGAAGTTATCTATGGCCTTTACACAGCAATTCATTGGAAGTCGGCCGATGGCGAAGATGCCTGTCCAGATGTTTGACATAGCGCAGAAGAACGGAGAAACCATCCGCCACTATGTCGAAAGGTTTAACAGAGAAGCCTTAAGTGTTCCAGACTTCTGCCTTGAAATACGCATTCTCGCCATGACGCGGGGCCTTCGGAGGGACTCACAGCTGTTCTACAAATTTTCCAAGGATCCTCCGGATACGCTTGGCGAATTCTACCGAAGGGCCGAGCAGCACATGACAGCCGAAGAACTAAGGATGGGTGGACCGAAGTCCGATCACATCCGTGCCGAATGATCCAGCCAGCAAATGCGGTATTCAACTGACCAGGCAGGACGACCTCGAAGAATTAGGGGAAGGAAACCCCCAACCTTCACACCCCTGAACACCACGAGAACCAACATCCTCATGACAATGGAAAGACAGGGGACCCAGGTTCAGCGGCCAAGGGCCATGACCGCTGATAATAAAAAGAACATGAAGATGTTCTGCCAGTTTCACCGCGACCACGGCCACGACACCGAAGACTGTTTTCAATTGAAAAAATACATAGAGTCGTTAATAAAACAAGGCCAACTTCGGCGATATCTGCGAATGCCTTCCCTGAAAGGGAGAAAAGAGGAAGAAGGAAAGGCAGATGACGAGGACTACGACTCCGACAGACGGAGGAATAGAAGTCCGAAGAGGCGTCCTCCACCTCCGGCGGGAATAATACAAACAATTACGACAGGACTCCCATCCTCGGAAAGAAAGAGGAAGGGCAGAGAAATATCTGTGATGGAATATCAGAGTCTGACGAAAAAGCTGGCCCGCAAGGATGGTTCCACTATCATCTTCCCCCATGACGATCCGCTTTTGGTCACGGCGAGGATAGGAAACTGGGACGTCAAGAGAGTATTGCTTGACGATGGATCAAACGCCGACGTCCTCTTTTCACATCTGCTGCCAAACTTGGGCATATCCAACAGCGATCTCAAGCCCGTCACTTCACCTATTTTGGGGTAGGACCATCCGAGCTACCCATCCTCGGATGGATCGATCTTCCCCTAATGATGAAAGGAACTTCGGTGGACGGGACAGCTGAATTATTCGCCTCCACAATGACAAGGTTTATTGTCATGGATGTTCCTTCATCATAATGGATGTTCCTTCATCATACAACGCCATCATTGGGAGGCAAACACAGGGAAATCTGCACATTCGCCCTGATGTAAAATACTTAACTGTCACTTTTGCCACCAAGGATGGAGACGCAGAAATCTTCGTTGATCAGGGCGAAGTAAGGAAAGTGTTCGCCAAGGCACGAAAAGCTCCAGTAAACAACTTCGCGCAAATGGTAAAAGCAGAGGCTTTACCAGGTGGAGAACCAAAAAAGGGCGACACAGAAGATCCCGCGAAGGTAGAAATGGAAGAAGTAGAACTTGTCCCAGGCCGAAGTACCCGAATAGGAAAAAACTTAGCCGAAGGAGACAAGAAAAAACTTGTATCCTTTCTATTAATGAATAAAGACCTGTTTGCCTACACTCCGAAAGATATGTCGGGGGTAGACCCTCGCATAATACAGCATAACTTTAAAGTAAGTCCGGAAGCAAAACCTGTCCGGCAAAAGAAACGGGGCATCTCAGTCCATAAAAATAACTTCATCAAAACTGAAGTCCAGCGCTTACTAGACGTAGAAGTAATCAGGGAAGTCAAGTACCCCGAATGGTTGAGCAACGTGGTTATCGCCACAAAAGAAGGGAGCAGTAAGCTCCGAATGTGCATCGACTTCAGAAACTTGAATGATGCTTGCCCAAAAGACTCATACCCTCTCCCACCTATAGACCAATTGGTGGATTCGACTACCGAATATGGACTTCTAAGTTTCCTAGACGCCTTCAGTGGGTATCACCAAATAAGAATGAACCCCGAAGACGAGGAGAAGACTGCCTTCATCGCGGAAGGCAGAACGTATTGTTACATCAGGATGCCCTTCGGACTAAAAAATGTAGGAGCCACCTACCAGAGGTTGATGAGCAAGGTCTTCAGCAACCAAATAGGGAAGAATATGGAAGTCTATGTCGATGACATGATAGTCAAGAGCAAACTACCTACCGACCACATCGTAGATCTAAAGGAAACTTTCCACTAGCTTAGAACCTTCGGGATCCGCCTTAACCCCAAAAAGTGCATCTTCGGCGTAACCTCGGGAAAATTTCTTGGATACATGATATCAGAAAGGGGCATTGAGGCTAACCTCGAAAAAATTAAGGCTCTGCTCGAATTCCGGACTCCCGTCACAATAAAGGATGTGCAAAGACTCACTGGAAGGATAACCTCTCTTAGTAGGTTTATTTCCAGATATGGAGACCGGTGTCAAGCATTCTTGAAAGTCCTCACTAAGGCAGCAAAAAAGGAGGGCGACCTCGGAAGTAATGATCATCCTTGGAATGAGGACTGCCATAAGGCCTGGGAAGAACTCAAAATCTACTTAGCCTGTCTGCCCACTCTGCGACAACCTCGCGAGGGAAAGCCCCTCGTGTTATACCTCGCCGTCACAGAAAAAGCAGTAAGCTCGGTCCTTGTGAAAGAGGAAGGGCCGAAGCAATGGCCGGTTTATTATATAAGCAAGTCCCTGCACGGCGCCGAAGTTGGATATCCTTTGCTAAAAAAGCTATATATGCCCTGGTACTGGCAGGGAGAAGGCTACGGCCATATTTTCAGGCTCACCCCATCATCGTCCGAAGTAGTCTACCTCTACGGGATGTCATGAGGAAAGTCGATCATTCAGGAAGGCTTTCCAAATGGTGTATAGAGCTTGGTGAACAGGACATTACTTATGAACCTCGGAAAGCCATAAAAGCTCAAGCCTTGGCAGACTTTATTGCCGAAGTACCCATCACCGAGGACAGCCATATGGATCCCGGCGGAGGTGAGCCAGAATGGACTTTGTATGTTGACGGAGCCTCGGGCTCCGAACACCAGGGAGCTGGGGTAATTATCAGAGGCCTCGAAGGTCTAGAAGTAATGAAAGCCATCAAGTTCGGCTTTAACGTCACCAACAATATGGCTGAGTACGAAGCTCTCATAGCAGGGTTATGCCTAGCTAGAAAAATTGGTATAAAAAACTTAAAAGCCCACAGCGATTCCCAGCTGGTAGTTCGACAAATAGCAGAGGACTACGGGGTGAAGGACCCAATCTTGGCAAAATACCATGAACTGGTAGCAAAGCTTATCCGAGAGTTTGACACCATATGAATCGAAAATGTCCCTCGTCGAGATAATGCCGAGGCAGATTGCTTGGCAAAGTCGAAAACATGCACCGAGGTGCTAAACCACCCGAGCATTACAGCGCTGAGCATAGTAACTCTGGGAAAAGGCTGGAAAGATCGGATAAAAAGATATCTCGCAACCAGTGCTCTCCCCGAACACCCCAATGAAGCGGCAAAGGTACGGAGACGTTCTGGTCATTTCTTCCTAATTGGGGAAGAATTATATCGGCAGGGATATGCAAATCCACTGCAGAGGTGTGTTGGCGAAGAGGATACTGAAATGATCCTCGAAGAAGTTCATGAAGGCGCTTGTGGTTCGCACATTGGAACCGACGCTCTAGCAGCAGTAATACTTCGCCAAGGATATTCTTGGCCTACCCTAAGAAAGGACGCGAGGCAGTTCGTCCAGAAGTGTGGTAATTGCCAAAGACACGCGAATATCCAAAGGACACCCTCGGAATTGGTAACTTCGGCTGACTATCCCTGGCCCTTCGCAGTTTGGGGCATAGACCTTATTGGGCCACTCCCGACAGCGCCTGGAGGCGTGAAGTTCTGCGTAGTCGCAGTAGACTACTTCTCTAAATGGGTCGAGGCAGAACCCTTGGTGACTATCTCAGCAAAAGATGTGCAGAAGTTCGTATGGAAGAACATTGTATGCAGATTTGGCATACCGAAGGTACTAGTAGCCGACAATGGGTCCCAGTTTATAGACACAGGGTTCCAAGAATTTATCAACAACCTCGGAATAAAGATACACTTTGCCCCAGTAGCTCACCCCCAAAGCAATGGGCAAGTAGAAGTATCTAATAGGACCACAAAAGATGGTCTGAAAAAGAGGCTGGGGAAGCAAAAGGGAAATGGCCAAGAGAGCTCCCAAGTGTGTTATGGAGCTACCGAACAACAACCCGAAGAGCCACAAGGGAGACACCTTTTTCACTTGTTTTCGGTACGGAGGCTATCATCCCAATCGAGGTAGTGCAACCATCAGTGCGAGTCTAGGTGTTTGATGAAAAGGGAAATGACCTCGGCCTGAGAACCAAGCTTGACCTCGTCGGCGAACACAGAGAAACAGCCAAGCTAAGAAGAAAAGCTTTTCAGCAAAGAGTGGCCGTGGCTATAAACTTGCGAGCTAGGCCAAAGGGAATAAAGGAAGGGGACCTCGTTCTCCAAAAGGCTGAATTTGGACCCCGAAGGCCATCCTACGGGGTACTTCGCACAAATTGGGAAGGTCCTTACCTAGTACTTGCTGAAGTACGAAAAGGAGTTTACAAGCTCGATGACGCCCAAGGCATAGAATTAAAAAATACATGGCATTCGGATGCCTTGAAAAAATTCTATGCTTAGGATTTTGGTGGGAAAATTGTATTGTATAAGTACAAAAGACTTTGCTAAATTTCTTGAACGTAAAGTGTACAAGTTAGAATTTCGCAAGGGTGACCACCGTGATAAGCGTAAAAATGATTTTCCGAAGTCTCTTGAGCGAACGTGTTCGGGACAATGGGAAATGAAAAATTTCTAAGTACAAAAGACATAGCCAAAATTTTTCAAAAGAAAGAAAGAATCTTTATTAAGATAGACCTGCTTACAAAGAAGGAAGCTTGCCAAAAAAGTACAAGGAAGGAGAAAAAGAAAGAAGGCAAAGGACGCTAAGGCAAGCTAAGGAATCTCGGCATCTCGGGAGCCACCAGTTCCTGCGGCCTCATCCACCGCCTTCGACGCCGGAAGAGGGAAGGGCAGTTTAAGGTGCTCAATTTTGGACCAAGACCACCGAGGACCCTCAGGGATGTTTAGGGCCTCCAAAAAGGAGAGGTCCAGATCTGAGAACCTTTGTAGAACTTGATGCCGAGCGAGGCAAAAGCTGTCTTGAAAACCGACCTTTGTCATCTCTTCGGCTTTCTCCTTCTTGACCCCTAAAGCGTCAAGTTCATTCTCCAGATCTGCGATCTCCTTCTTCAGTGCCTTCGTCTTCTTCTTCTTCGGCTCATTCTTCAAAGACTCGACCTCGGCCTGGAGCACGGCCTTTTCAGCAAACACCTTCGCCAGGAGAGCCTCAGACTCTGACTTCTCCTTTTGATGTGCTTCGTTTGCCGAAGTCAGCTCCGCCACCTTGCAGCCAAGGTCAGAAATCTTTTGGGAGGAGTACTTCAAAAGTTCCTCTTTTGCCTTTAAAAACTCCTCCCGAACGGCAGCAACCTCCTTCTCCGTAGCTTGAGCCATCTCCCTGTTCTTAGCGGCCAAGTCAGAGCACATGGCCTTAGATTTTTCCAAGCAGGTTTAAGACTGAGAATCGGAATGCTGCCTGCTTCGCCGCCCGAAGTCTGAGTAGGCCAGTGTACCCCAACAGCTGCAAAGAAGTAAGAACAAACTCAGTAAGACAAAAAAATGAGCCAAGAACTTAGAAGAAATGAAAAGGAAAAAACAAAGGCATGAAGTATACCTGGGCAGCGTGCTTAGAAACTCTGGCAGCAAGGGACTCATCGTCCGGGCACGCCTCAGAAATGGCCTTGAAGGAGGCCTCGGTGAGGATCCCCCTTGAAATTTGGTTAGCCATTAGCTGGGAGTCACCGGAGTACAAGTTCATGTCCTCTGTAAATGACCAGAAAGGCTCCCTCGGAATCTTCCCCTTCGGGATATAGGAATCCCGAAGGGCTCGTTTCCGGGCGTGCTTGACCATCCAACCCGAAGATGGTACCTCCTCTGCAGGGCAGAATAAGAAGCTTGTCAAAAAAAGTAATTCTCAAAGTACAAAAAAATAAAAGCACCCCAGCTCGTCAAAAAAAAAAAAAATGAACCTGGCGGCACCTCGGCGACATCGTTGTCGGAGTCCCGAACTCCCTCAGCAGAGATCTCCTTGCCTTTGCTCTTGCAGCGCTCCTCGGCAGAAGGGACTTCCACCAAGGCATCTAGAAGAGCTGCCGACGAAGTGGGACTCCGAGGAGGGACATCAGTGGCGACTTCGGTCGGCGGGACAGAAGCTGCGTCAGGCTCTTCACGTACCTCCTCGGGAATTTCCGGGGAAGGAAGAGGTGCGTCTTTCTTCACCCGCTTTGCCGAGGATGGCCCGGCCCCAGACGATTTCCGCCTTCGGGAGACGGCCTTCTCTGTTTGCTCCCCCTTCTTGGCTTGACCGAGGAAGAGTGCCTTGTAGTAAGCAGCGGACTCGTCGCCATCTCTGAAAAAGAAAGGAAATATTAGTGTGAGTCTAAGTGGTATCCATAACCAAAAATTTTTGGACAACTTACTCTCACAAAAGGCCTCGTAAGTAACCTCCTTCCGAAGGAGTTTCACCAGCCAGGAGTCTTTCCCGGCCATGGCAGGAGCCGGCATCCCGAGGTCCGTCTTATGCTCATTCACTACTCCTAGTTCCCGAAGGACCTCTTCGGTCATCAGTTTGCACATGATGGGGAAAGGGTAGAGGGAGCATGAAGGGACCTCGGAATCCCAGTCGGAGACTGCTCGGATCCGTTGGTCGAAGTCCGCGAATCTGGATGCCAACTCAGGAGTCAGCAGCATTCTCGGGTCTATGACGTCCATCTCCAATTTTCCCCGAGCCCACTTGGTCGGAATGTACAACCAGGCCTCCTCCATCTTCAGAAAGAAAAACTTTTGTTGCCACCCCCGCCAGCTGTCCTTAGTGGCAAAGGTGAACATATACTTTTTTCTCCCTGATCCCCGAGGTAGCATAAAGTAAAAGCCACCCTTCGGGACAGTGTAGAGCTTATAGTACTGCAAAAAAAGAATGAAATGGGGTTTTATTTTGAAAACGCCGCACATACAAAGGAAGGCGTTAAAGTAACAGTGCGAGTTCGGGGGAAGTTGATTTACGGCAATGCCATGAAATTGGCAAAAGTCGCAAATCATCCTCGAGGGAGGGTACTGAAGTCCGGGCTTCAGTTGGGCGCGAAAAATGGTAACCTCATTTTGGCGGTTCATAAAACTGACCTCCTGAGGTCCAGGAAGTCTGGTGGTGGCGTAAGAAGGAAGAAAGAACTTTTTGGTCCATCTTTCTAATTTTTCTGAGATCGTACAGCAAGTATGGCCAAGAAGGGGAAGCCAACTTTCCGGGATAGGGGAAACCGTTGGCGAAGACATTTTTTGAAGAAAAAATGACTTCGGGGAATGAAAAACCGACTTTGGGAAATCTTTAAAATCAAAAGACTCTGGAAATCAAAACCCATCGAATCTTTTGCCAAAATCTGGGTTTGAAGCCACCGTCATGAAAAGACGAAAAGTGGTCAAAAAAACTCCGTCAACAGCACCAGAAAACTGGGAAAAATGCAAGAACGATTAGAAGGCAATAGGGAAGCAAAAGCAGAACCAAAAGAAGATTATGACGGAATAGCATATATATAGGCCGATGGGGGTAGGCGAACCGGCGTCATAAGTACTCCGCGAAGGCGAACAGTCGCCATAACTGCTCATTGCGCATAAAAACGCGCGCCTGCTATATCCGATGCAGTCCCTGCCGATAACAAGCTGCCACATGTCAGCCACCGCACCAAAAGAAGGACACGCATTCTGACACCCCTAAAACCCGGGCGCACTGCTCCAGACTGACACGTCTGGTTACGAGATGCGACGTTGCGCAGACCTACAAAAGGAGAGAAGTAGGCTTCCTCGAAGACACCAAAAGACAGGCTATGGGTGAACAGCCTATGTCTTCAGACAAAAGGTCCATCTTCGGCACAGGTACTACACCAAAGGTCCCGAAGGGCGCTCTCCGAAAGCTGACAAGCCGAAGTTTCCACTTCGGCTTTCTGAAGGGGGGCCTGTGGTAGCCAAAGGGCTATCGCCTCTCTCACTACATACTTCCTGCCAAAAGCGTGGCCGAGAAACTTGGCGTCATCCGAAGGAAGCGCTAACACTGACCTCGGAAGGGGCAAAGTCAAACGCCTTGAACTCAGAACTTCGGATAGAACGTCAGGAATTTTAAAGATGTTGCCGGCTCCCCCGGGGGACCAACGGATCGTCTTCGAGGTTAAAGAACCAGCTGTTGCAAGCAGGAGAGACTCTCCCCGAACGCGGAACCCTCGAACCAGGGAAATCCCCAAACTACGGGCATAATTCCCGAAGAAGGGCATCCGTACCAAAGGACGGCCTCGCCCAGAGGACCTCGGGAGTACGTCATGTGCATTTAAAGGAGCCTTTGACATGTCGCCCACAGGTGTTACACGTCGCCTCAAACGGCGGTCTGATGCGCCGACACCGTTTGGGTCTTGTCACAACCTGTTTCGGTCTAAGACTCAAGGGGCCTATAAATGGCTACTTGTCCCCTACGCCCGAAGGTACAGAAAGCATCCGACCGAACACGTGTCAAGATCTGAACGGGCTGGGCATTCCCATAAATACCAGGAAACAGGTACTGGCAAAGGATCCGCTCCTCTCTCCCAGAGAAAACATAAGCAGGCAAGGCCTTCTAACCCCTTAGTGCTCCTCCTCTATGTCCCCTCAGGACACTGACTTGAGTGTTGGAGGCTCCTCCCCGAAAAAATACTTCGGGGACCTCCTAACCCTTTTTCTGAGCATTTCAGGCACGCTTCTCTGGGAAACCTTTGCTCCATACGTTCTTCCCTTCAGGAAGTCCCTCCCGAAGTCATAATGTCACCCGACGAAGATGCTACTGGGCATCAGGAGTGAATAACCCCGAAGGATTACCTTTTGCCTCTTTACAGTATGGGACATAGACCTCACCGGGCGACCCCCGATAGTACCCGAAGGAGTGAAGTTCTGCGTAGCAGCAGTGCACTACTTCACTAGGTGGAATGAGGCAGAACCCCTAACAACCATCCTGGCAAAAGATATACAAAAGTTCGTCTGAAAGAACGTGATATGCAGATTTGGCATACTGACGGTGATAGCGGCCGATAATGGTCCCTAGTCTATGAACAAGGGATTCCAAGAATTCATCACCAACGTCGGAATAAAAACGCACTCCGCCCCACTAGCTCAGCCCCAGAGCAACAGACAAAGTTGAGGTAACCAACAGAACTATAAAGAGGGACTATTAAAAAGTGTTAGGAAAAGCAAAGGGAAAGTGGCCAGGAGAACTTCCGGATGTACTAAGGAGATACTAGACAACTCCCCGAGGGGCCACGAGGGAGACACCTCTCCAGTACAAAGGCCATTATCCATTCGAAGTAGTACGGCCATCAGCTAGAATACAAGTGTTCAACGAAAGAGGAAACGACCTTGGGTTGAGAACTAAGCTCAACCTAGTTGACGAACACAGAAAAATGGCCAAGCTCGGAAGAAAGGCCTTCCAACAGAAGTAGCCAGGAGCACAAACCGGCATGACAGGCCAAAATGAATAGGGAAAGGAGACCTCGTTCTCCGAAAGGCCGAGTCTGAACCCCGAAAACCGACCCATGGGGTACCTCGGCCAAACGGGAAAAGGCCTTACATTTGGTCCTAGAAGAGGTCCGAAAGGGAGTATACAAGCTTGCTGCACCGAAAGAGGAAAACTGAAAAACGCATGGCACTCGGAGGCCTTAAAGAAATTCTATACTCATAATTTTAGATGAGAAATTGTACAAGTGAGAAATTTTCTCTAAGTACAGAAGTTTTCCCTTATCTGAAAATACTCACCGAACAAAGGTGAAGTCTATCGACTCCCGAAAGTCTTGTTTTCCTCCCGAAATTGATAGGGTTATGTGCCCAAAAAAGGTGAAGTCCATCAACTCCCGAAAGTATTGTTTTCCTCCCGAAATTGATAGGGTTATATGCCCAAAAAAGGTGAAGTCCATCGACTCCCGAAAATCTTGTTTTCCTTCTGAAGATTGATTGGTTTGTATGCCCAAAAAAGGTGAAGTCTACCAAATGCGGCCGACAGGCTAATATTTGCCTAAGGGAAACTTCGCCAACAACGCACATTTACCCGAAGATTGGCCAAGGAAACGAGCAAAATATGCCTTTCCGAAGTCCCTTGACCGAAAGTGGTCGGGACAATTAGGAAAGAAAAATTGCTCAAAAGACTTAACTAAATTATGAAGGAAAATTTATTGATGAAGGTCTTAGTACAAGAAGAAGGTTGCAAGAAGAAAAATACAAAGAAAGAGAAGAAGGCAAAGGCTATAGAATATCTAAGGGTCCCCGGTGTCAGGGGAAGCTCCGGATCCTATGTCTTTAGCTGCCTCCTTCGGTGTAGAAGGAGGAGCAAACGCCAGATTGAGAAACTCGATTTTAGACCAAGTCCACCGAGGCCCCTCGGGAATATCCAGGGCAGCCAAAAAGGAAGGGTCGAGGTCCGGATATCTCTTTAGAAATTAGTGACGAGCTAGGTAGAAGCCGTCTTGAAAGGCAACCTTAGTCGCCTGAACGGCCTTGTCTCTCTCGACGTCTAGATTGTCCGCCTCATTCTGAAGATCCGAAACCTCCTTCTCCAGCTCCTTTATCTTCTTCTTGTTCTTTGAATCCTTCTTCAGCGAGTCGACCTTGGCTTGGAGTTCAGCATTCTTAGCCATCACCTTCACCAAAAAGGAAGTTTCCCATTCTTTTTCCTTTTGAAGGATCTCATTGGCTGAAGTCAGGCTCACTACTTTGTCACCAAGGTCAGACATCTTCTTGGAAAAATCCTTCAAGAGCTCCTCTTGGCCCTTTAAGAATTCCTCCCGAAGATTGGCAATCCTCTCCTTGGCTATGCGGCTCAACTCGGTGTTCGTCATAACCAAGTTAGCACAAAAAACCTTGGCCTTCTCAAGTTTATCTTAGGCCCAAGCTCGGACCGAAGACTACTTTCCTGCCCAAGCTCGAAGGTATCCACTATACCCCAGGAGCTGCAAAAAAAAAAAATACTTGGTGAAATTTACACAACGAAATCCAAAACACTTAGATAAAAAAGTGGGAGGAAAAATGAAGAAGCCTGAGGAATTACCTTAGCAGCATGCTCGGAAACTCTAACGGCAAGGGAGTCCTCGGAAGCGCACTCCTCGGCAACTTCCTTGAAGGAGGCCTGAGTGAGCACCCCCTCGCCATCTAGGGAGCCATTTCCCAGCAGTCCTCAGAGAATAGGTTCATGTCCTTCGTAAAAGACTAGAACGGCTCCCTTGGGACCTTGTCCTTCGGGACGTGGGAATCCTGAAGAGCCTGCCTACGGTCATGTTCCACCATCCAAACTGAGGGCGCTAGATCCTCTGAAGAAGTTGAAAACATAATTCAGACAAAGCCCCTTAACTCTACAGAGTTATGACGATATAAGTATCAAAAAAGGGGGTAGGAGACAAACCTGGCGCGACCTCAGCACAGTCGTCATCAGAGTCCCGGACCTCTTCCACGTTGGTAGGAACATGTTTGCCTTTATCCCTTC
Source organism: Aquilaria sinensis (assembly GCA_005392925.1). Taxonomy (NCBI): domain Eukaryota; kingdom Viridiplantae; phylum Streptophyta; class Magnoliopsida; order Malvales; family Thymelaeaceae; genus Aquilaria; species Aquilaria sinensis. The sequence goes on along the minus strand of SMDT01000369.1, from coordinate 100,506 downwards.
GACAGTTTTCCAGCTCCTCAGCAGAGGGACTCCCCGCCAAAGAGCCTACAAGATCTGCCGACATGGCGGGACTCAAAGAAGCAGGAAGGGCATCCACCTTGGCAGTTTCAGGCTCGGCGAGAGTTGCAACCTTGGTGGAAGTTGCAATTGTTAGTATTGTGCCCAAAAAGCCAATCATGAGATGATTGTATTTTTGCACATTGAGTCATGATATTTTATTGAGGCATTAATCCAGCAATTATGTTTGTTGTTTTGTTTCTGCGTAACGTAATAAGCATAATTGTAACCCTAGAATAATGATATTCTTAAACGTCCCTAGTCTAGTATTATTGTGTAGCGGGTTGCAATAATACATAATGACTAGCATATGTGGAGACTAATATGAGATATCTAGTCTACATATGGGTACAAGTTGGAGAACTTGTGTACTGGACCGACCCACCATGAGAACACTTCATGGATCGTTATATGAGTGTCATAAGTGATTCTCATAGTGATCATGGTATATGTAGTCCTTCGACCTAAGATCAACAAGGTTCCCTACATGTGAGTCACATACTTTGATACTTTCCTTTGTTACTCGTAACTGAGTGAACTTGAAGGAGGTCATTGGGTATGTCACATATCATGCGGAGGGATTTGTATGATCAAGATGGGATTTGTCCCTCCTATGTAACGGGAGTGATATCTTTGGGCCCCTTGATAGAGTGAGACTTAGAAAATGCATGGCCATGCTTCGATGAGTTGATATATGATATCAATGTCATCAGTTTAAGTTGGTCTACTCGGTAATCAAGAAACCAAAGATTGGGCTATACGAGAGTGACACATTCCATGTCTCGTGCTTAGTCTTGATATCTTGGACAAAGGGACAATGGCATATATCGGTGATGATCATAAAGGTTTAGTCGATTCACCGACAATCTTGTCACTTGGGTAGCAATGATGTGTTGCTAGACACCGCTCATTGCTTATGATCATAAATGTGATTTATGATCATTGCCAACATGGCAAGAGCCTATTGGGTCGCACACATAGAGCTATTTGGATCATTAGAGTGCATGGGCTAATTATTTGGGTTATGGTTTCACTTTAATTTCGTATTAATAATGGGCCAAGGAGTTGAGCCATTATTAAGCCCGAAATTAAATCCTAATTGGATTAGGGCTTTGAAACCCATTAGGCCTGGAAGTTGAGTCTCACTATAAATACAACTTTTAAGTGAGAAATTCGCAGGTCTCCTTGCCCTAGCCTCCCAAAAGGACAGCCACACTCTTCTCTTGCAATTCCTTGGAGGACGCAAGCTAGCACTGCGTGCGCAAGAGAAACGCATCTGCCGGGACGTGGTGGAAGCGTGGTGATCCCGAGAGGCTCGTGTGGATACCATAGAGAGCCTGAACACGTCAACTGTTCAGGTTTTGTGATTCGACTCTACAGTTGAGTGAGAGATCTCAACCGAAAATTAGGTATGAAATTTTCGAACACCCGGTTTACCCCGTTTCACTTGGATCCTGGAGGGTTTCGGTTAAATTCCGCTGCGCTGTTTGGCTCCCGAAACCCAACAGCAATGACATCGCTAACCTTAGTGGAAGTAGCAATGATGTCACCAACCTCGGTAGAAGTTGCAATGACACCAACTCTCGCCGCATCCTCTGGGGGTGGAAGAAGGATGTCCTTCTTCACCTTCTTGGCCGAAGACGGTCCGCTCCCAGTAGTCTTGTAACTCTTGGAGATGCCTTTCTTTGTTTGCTCTCCCTTCTCGGCCTGACTAAGGAAGAAAGACTTATAGTAGGCAGCGGACTCGTCGCCCATCTCTGAAAAAGAGGGAAAACATCAGCGTGAGTCCAGACAGGCACTTATGCTGAAAACTTTGAGAGAAAACTTACTTTCAAAAAAGGCCTCATAAGTGAGCTCGCTCTGAAGGAGGTTCACCAGCCAAGAGTCCTTCCCCTTGGTGGCAGGAGCTAGCATGCCAAGATCCGTCTTGTGCTCCGTAACCACCCCCAACACCTGAAGAACCTCCTCATCCATGAGTTTCCACAAGATCGGGAAAGGGTAGAGGGAATGTGGAGGGACCTCGGCATCCCAATTGGTGACAGCACGGATACGTCTATCGAAGTCCGTAAACCTCGCTGCCAACTCAGGAGTTAGCAACTTCTTGGGATCAATGACATCCGTCTCCAGCTTTCCCCGAGCCCACTTAGTCGGAACATGCGACCAGGCCTCCGCCACCTTTAGGAAGAAGAACTTCCTTTGCCACCCTCGCCAATTATCCTTGGTAGTGAAGGTGAACATGAATTTTTTGCTCCTAGATCCCCGAGGTAGCATGAAATAAAAGCCACCCTTCGGAATTGGATAGAGCTTGTAATACTGTATAAATAAGATAAAATGGGGTTTTACCCCGAAGACCCCGCACATGCAGAGAAAGGCATTGAAATAGCAGTATGAGTTGGGAGGAAGTTGATTCACGGCTATGCCATGAAATTGGCAAAAGTCACAAATCATCTTCGCTGGAGGATACCGAAGTCCGGCCTTCAGTTGGGCTAAAAAATGATAACCTCGCCGTCCCGATTCATAAAGCTAAAGTGACCGAGGTGGGGTAATCTTGTGGCGGCGTACGAAGGGACAAAAAATTTAGTTGTCCACCTCTCTAATTTCTCAGAAGTGGAGCAACAAGGGTGAGACATAAGAGATTGCCAGCTCTCGGGAATAGCCGAAGACAAGGTGGGCCAAAAGAGAGACTTCGGAAGAGAAGAAAAACAACTTCGGAAGCAAAAAGAAAAAGTGGAAACCGAAGGAACAACCCACCGAAGGCCTTGCCGAAATTAGGATTTCTGAAAGCCGTCGTGCAAGATGCCAGAAATCGCTCCACTGCTAATACCACGACAAAAAGGCACGGAAGCAGACGAGAGCAAAATGAAATGCAAAGGAAAACAAATGAAGAGTGTGACAGGAGGAGACTTATATAGATGGAGGAAGGGCAGCCAAAAGGACGTCATAACTACTGCGCGAAGGCGAAACGTTGCCATAATTGCCCCTCGCGCGCAAAAAGGCATCCCATCCCAACCAGCATCTGCCATGTGTCATCCGTCACAAGAAACTAAAACACGTTTTCTGACATCCTAGAAAAGCGGGCACGCTATTCCAAAATGACACGCCTAGTTTCAAGACATGACGGTTCATTAGCCCATGGCAGAAAAAGTAAAGAGGTTGGGTATCTCGAGAACACCAAAGGGCAAACAGGTAACACCTGCCCGAACAAGGCTTACCTCCCCTGCGAACGTCGCACTCCGAGTCCTAAAAAGCGCTCCTGAAAGGACCACTAGCCGAAGTCTCCACTCCAGCTTTCCGAGGGGGGGGCATGTGATAGCCGAAGTGCTATCGCCCTGAACACCTTAGGACCCCCAGGGAAATGGAGCCAAACACCTGAGGCACGCGACCTCGGTAGCCCACCAATACTAACCTCGGGAAACTACCGTAGCGCCTCCATCAAGAGGGCGACCGAACTAGCTTCGAGGAGGAGCGCCAGCCACCTTCTGCAGGTGAAAGCCCCCTGAAAAGACCAACTTCGGCGCCCGTAAATACGCCGAAGTACCAGTACGACTTCGGGAAGAGGCCCCTCACCCCGAAGGGAGACGTCAACCTAGGGGACCTCGGAAGTACGGCGGGAGCCATCAAGGAGCCTCTGACACACCACACCCTTATGGCCCCTGACACGCCGCCCCCAGACACGCTCTGACACGCCGTCACAGCCTACGTCCTGCAGGGCTACGCTGCGGCCCGAGGAGCCTGTAGGCGGCTAGGGGCCCCCATGCCCAGAAGTACGGATGGTATCCGTTCATACACGTGTTTCCATCCAAACGGTTCACCCCTTCCTATATTTACTAGGAGAATGGTCCGAGCCTGAGGGAGCTCTCTCTCTCTCCTCTCTCTGCCAAAAATACTTTGAGGTAATGGGGCTTCTCTCTCATCTCTTCTCAGCCCTCAAAAGAGAACATGGCCACGACAGGCAAGAACCTGTTGTGCTTACTACTCTTTCTCCACCTCTGCTAAGCACTGACTTGGGTGTCGGAGGCACTTCCTAGGAAAAAGACTCTGGGGACTTCCTAACCCTTGTTTTCCGAGTGTTTTAGGCAAGCCTTCCAACCACGAGCTAAAGATGCTGCCGGCCATCCCAGGTGATCCACACTGAGGACCCTCTCCCTGGGTTCATCTGCACCTCCGGAAGTCCCTACTACAGTCTCCACGGCACGCAGTGGAGATCCTGATGGCACCCGTCGCCACCAGTAAGGATGAAGCAAAGTGAGGATGTCTAAAAAAAAATACCTTGTAGATTAAAATTACCAAAAGTGTGCTCATTCCATGCCTTGAGGCCAAAATGAAATCACCAAAAAAATACCCAGTAGCTTGAAATACCCTACAAATTAATTTTTTAAATTGATAATTTAAAATGTGAATTAATTATGAAAACATACCATATAGATTGAAATTAAAAAAAAATAGCTACCATAATATTTAAATTAAGATTTTAGAACTCAGATGTTACTATTGCACTATATTAAAAAGCGAGGAGCAAAATGTATATTTATGAAATAGAAATGGGGCAAAGTGTAAGAACACTTAAACGTTAAGGGTAAATTGTAATTATCCCAAATTATATATAACCCTCCCTCAAACTCTTATGCGAGAAACTTAACATCCAGAGTTTATTGATTAAAAACTAAAAGCATTGAATAGTGTGAGTGTTGGTGAATAGGTTTGCATGTTGGAGGGAAGATGGAAGAAAAGGCAAGTATAGTGCCTTTGTCGACATACTAGTGTGAATGTAGTCAAATATGTTTGGATGTTTGAGGGTAGATGAAAGGAAAGGCAAGGAGTTAGTGCATTTGTCTACTTATTGGCAGATGAAGTGACAATCAAATTTGATGTGCTTGGTTCACTCATGAAACACCGAGTTAAGCCCTATTTGGATGGTGCTCATGTTATCATAAAACATGGGAACAAAAGTAGGAACATAAACACCCATGTTTTCCAATAAACATTGTAACCAGATAACTTTCAATGGAAGGGCTAGCCATTGTGTAGTACTCAAGTTCTGTAGTGGATCGAGAAACAATACCTCACTTTTTGCTTTTCTAGAAGAAAAGAAATCACCAAGAAACATACATAACACTAATTGTTCATTGTTGATGATTACCACCCCCAACCAAATCTAAATCTAAGAAAGTAGATAGCTCATGTTTCTATGATGATGAAAGAAATAAACCTTAACTCAAAGTTCCTTTAAGATAGCAAATGATGCAAAGTATTGTTGTCTAGTAAGAGGACCAAGGTGCTAAAACAAATTGACTAACAACATTAATTGCATAAGAAATATTTTAAGGGTTGACAATAAGTAAACAAGCTGCCAATATGTGATGGTCCCTTGAAGGCCTACCTAGGAAACCTATAGAAACTTGTTCCATACTAGTCGCAATTAGCTAATTGATCATATGGACACTAGTTAAAACCTTCATGCTTTTAGTTAATTAACCTACCATAAACTTATGCTTAAGTACTGCTTTGACATCAACCATAAGAGAAACAAAATAAACATAAAAACATTAAACACTGCCTAGGCGTTTGATTAAAATCCAAGTATCAAATCCATCAAAGCATGCTAGTTACATGTGGACTTAACTACATATAATCAATCATGTGCAAGCATGCAAACAAAGAACACTATGCTCACACCCAAGAGTGACTCAATTATTCAACCACGCACATTGGACGCAACTAGTGTACAAAAACAATACACCAAAGCTAAATTACTAAGATCTATAACTAGCTCTCACCTTAGATCAAATGCGAAGTGGCAAGCCCCAAAAGCTCTTCCTTGTTCTTCATAAGCCTTTATCAGCCAAATAAATAGTTATAGTTAGTACCATAATGTATCCAACAAGTAAATGACAAAACTAGAACCACAAGGATTCAATAAAGTAAAATACCTACTCATGAGTCTATTTTAACAATCCTTAACGGTTGTCAGCTTTAAAGAACAACAAGTTGTTGTTGGAGACCATCTAATCAACCATGCACAAGTTGACAAATAAGATGAAGGACATGGAGTTGAAGTTTAGAGAGTTGAGTACCACCACAACCCGAGAGAAGGCTACCATTTCTAAAATGCAAAAAAGGACTAATCCTATGTTCCAAGGAGGAAAGAGAGTGAAGGTGGAGGAGTCTGAGGAGGAAGAAGAAGTTTGGAATGCCTCAAGACCTCAAAGAAGGGGGGAGGCCAAAGAAAATTTCATTTTGAAATTTGTTAAGCATACCATCCCATGTTTCCAAAGAATGATTGATCTAGATGCCTATTGGGAATGAAAGCAAAAGATTAAAATAGTTTTTTATGGCCATCACTATTTGGAGAAGAAGAAGGAAAAATTGGCCACTATTGAGTTTACTAACTATGCTCTTGTATGGTGGAATTAGGTTGTAACATCTAGGAAAAGGAATGAGGAAAAGGCTATAAGCACTTGAAGAGATCTCAAATCCTCGATAAGGAGGCAGTCTATTCGAAGTCACTATTATAAAGATCAACATCTAAAGCTTCAAAGACTAATATAAAGCAATAAGAGTGTGGAGTACTACCACAAGGAGTTGAAGATGACTTTGACCGGAGCCAATATTGTGGAGGATGGGGAGACCACAATAGAAAGGTTCCTTAGTGGCCCAAACTCGGAGATTGCTAATGAAGTGTAGTTGGTGCCTTATGTCAACTTAGAGGATTTGGTGCACCATGCCACAAAGGTTGAAAGGATCCTTGAAAGATCCAAAGCAACAAAGATAGCTCAAGGAGGGAATTCCATTTAGAAAAGAGGTTGGAGTAGAGATATAAAGAAGGAAGTGCCAAAACTTAGAGTGTAGGTAGTACCTAACACAAGGGGGGCATTGTCTTGGCCTCAAGACAAGTCGACATCTCAAGGTGTTCTCAAAGCCAAGGAGACGGAGTGCTTCAAGTGTAGAGACAAGGGACACTACATGAAGGATTGCCCAAACAAGAAAGTCATGATCTTTAGAAAAGATGGAGAGATCACATCTGAGGATGAAGATGCCTTGCAAGACAACATGAAAGACATGGCTCTTATGGAGGACATTCCCATAAATGCTTTAGAGCCTGATGATAGAGATTTTGCCTTTTTCTCAAGAAGAGCTCCAAGTGTACAAGCCAAGGAGAAGACTATTCAATGGGAAAACATCTTTCACACTAGGTTTTGAGTCCTATGGCAAGTATGTAGCCTTATTATTGATGGAGGAAGTTGCACCAATGTAGAAAAATCAACAATGGTAGAGAAGTGGAAGCTACCTACACAAAAACACCTACATCCATATAGGTTACAATGGTTGAATGATGCAAGTGAGGTAAGGGTGGTAAAGCAAGTTCTTTTTTGGTTTTAATATTGGTACTTATGATGATCAAGTTCTTTGTGATGTTGTGCCTATGCAAGCTTGTCATATCCTACTTGGAAGACCTTGGCAATATGATAGGACAATTGTTCATGATGGTGTAGAGAACTAATACTTTTTTTTTCTATGAAGGGAAGTTGGTTACTCTACTTCCACTTTCTCTATAACAAGGCTTGTAAGATCAATGCAAAATTCAGAGATTGAGAGAAAATTTAATGAGGGGAAATATAAAGGAAAAAAAGAAAAACATAAGAGGGAAATTTAGAGAACAATCAAGAGGAAAAGTGAGAAGAGTGAACTTGAAGGGAAAGAAAGTGGAAAGTTCTAGAGAGAAATGAATGAGGGGAAGTTGAGTGGAAAGAAAGAGTGCTACATTGCTAAAACAAGATATGTGAGGCAAGCCATTCAAGCATAAAGTGTCACTACATCAACAAATGGGAAAATTACAGTATAAAGGAATAATGGTTATAAACCATTATATAGCATGATTTTCCCAATAGTGAATGGATTGTGAGGGGTAAAGTGCATAATCTACACCTGCTTAAAAGATCTATACAATGGTTACTTGACCCTCAAGAAAACATGAAAGGATTGCTTGGTGAACAAGTAACCTATGGACTTTATTGTAAGATTTCAAGACTTGGGTACTCAATTGTAGAAATTTAAAAGAGAGGTTTTAGGGGGATTTGAATGGTATGGAAGCAATTTTTGAAGGCTAAATTGCATAAAGGAAACAAAGGCTATTATTTAAGAACTTAGGACAACTAGGTTTACAATTGTTCACAAAAATAACTTAAGGATGGGAGTATCATTGACAAGGGTCAAAGGTGGCCATTTATAGCATTATCCCAGCCTTTTATTTCCAGGTTCTAAGTTCAAAAATCTGGGCTAAATGTTAGCAAAAAATTCTTTGCTTAAGACATACTTATAATGACCTAAGTGCGGGTTAAGGTTAAACTAATCAAGTCAAGTAAAATATCTTGATTTCTTGCCATTTCTTGGCCATTTTCATACCCCACCAGACACAACTTGCTCCTTCTCTCCTCCATAAGCTTCCATAGCTACCATATCTCAAGCTCCTAAGAAATCACAAAGGAAGGCAATTGGATGCAACAAGAAAGAGAAAAAAACCTAATTTTCGGGTTTATTGTGTATATCTTGAAGATTTTAGCCTTCACAGCTTAGGTAAGGATTTTATCTGGGTTTTATGGTTGTTTATTGTTCAATACTGATGCCCAAACTTCCTTGAAGCTAAGACCCTAAGCTTGGAAGAGAGCCAACAGCTTGATGAATCAAGTTTAGGTTAAGGGGGAAATTGCACCTAGGGTTTCAGCCCTACAGCATTGGTGCTGTGTTATGGAAGTGAAACTTAGGGTTTCTTGAGCCCAATTTAATACTACCTAAGACCAATTAACCTCTTAAGGCCATGCATTAGCTTGGGGAATGCTGCCATATCATAACCTAGAGTAATAGGTGCAATATAATACCTTTAGACTAAGGTGAAACCTAGTAGTAGGTTGTAAGACTTGTATTGTGTTCTTAGGAAGCATGATATAAAGGAATGACTTAAGAATAGGGTTTGTGTAATGGCAATAATAGGAAGCTAATAAACATTATGTAGTACTCCATGGTCAAAATTAATCACAATCCTGTTCAACTAGTGTAAAAGTAATACAATTGAAGTTCTAGGTAGATTTGATTCTAAGTATGAGGTTTCTTATTGTTGGTGATGATGCACCTTCCTTAGTATACGATCTTAAGGACCAAGAGCTTGGTTCATCGCATGGAGATATGCAAAAGATACTTCGATGCTCAAGTCAATAATAAACCTAGTATAGTGCAAATACCAAGGAAAGTGATCTCACACCTGAAACATGATAATAAATGCCTTTATGTAGGCTTTTGGGGTAATGTGCCCTAGGGTTTAAGACCATTAGTGTGGTAGCCCTAAGCTGCCTGTGGCTGCCTGCTACCTAGGATCGCTAGGAATTTAGGGAATTTTTTAGGTTTTGGTTGGTAATTATTGGTTTCTATGCTTGTAATAAAAATTAATGCACATGACCTAAGCTTACTAACCTAGATACTAGCATTAAATAATGCATGATTCGCTTCGACATGGAAATTTAAACATAAATTAAAACATTCAAAATAGTGGCAGATCTGCACTTAAAAATAATTATAAAACTAGCCAAAGCCATAAACACATTTTCCTACAAGCATTAACCCTATATACATTATTCAGTTACGTACATGAATCACAAACCAAAGCATAAAACTAACCAATGTTGCTCGAGGCATCTAGTACAATTAAGTGCTCAAGCATAACCTACTGAGATGACCAAACTAGGCTAACCACCTGAGCTCTTCAAGTGCCTTTAGTCTTAATCTCGCCTTATGCTCCTAGATCAACCACTACTTAAGGTTAATCCAACGTAGTTAGTACTCAACAACCAATAAAACCAAAGATGCAAACTAGTAAGTATAACTCATACCTACTCAACTAGCTCAACAACCAAGCTCAGGTTGCTGGCCAAAGTCTCTAAACCTGCACACATAAACTAAAGGGTGAGAATCATAGATTCCCAGTAAGGGGTCTTCAGGAGGTACCTGTAAAAGAAAATACTAAAAAACATAGGATGATAAATGTCACAAATCTACCATGAGCTCATTACGGTTTGAGGCCTAATACATGTGCGTATACTCGAGTCCCTTGGGACCTTTCCTCATCCTAGTCCTTTCCTAGCAAGTTCTGGCCCTGAACTCACTCTAGCAAGCCTTGACATGGCTGCAGTGCTAGGTTGTCACCTACGCATGTAGTAACCTCCCATTGGATACAAGTCCCATACTAGTGCCTCAGGTCTAGGACCAGGCTAGGCCACTAGGTGTTACTAACCTTTCACCCTTCATATGGTGAACCTTGACTACCACATGGCCAATCTAGTTTGGGCGCACTAGGTTCCCACTCTAGCTCCTTGAGCCTAATACCTAAATAAGTAACTAGGCATAGTAAACCTCCACCCCTAGGTGTAGTAGCCTCACACTTTAGTCCCTTAGGTCTATGACCTGACTCGGTGACCAAGTGTTACTAAGCCTCCACCTTCCTTGGTTAACCTTGTATAATACTAGGCTTGCCACTTGCTACACTTCAATGAGTTGACCATCACTAGGAATCATGCTTGCTCTAAGTGCTCCTTGCATTTCCTAGCACATATTAAGGTCCTAAATGCACTAAGTTAGCTTAACTACCTTGCTCCTCAAAGACCCCTCAATGTGCCCAAATAACTTAGCTCGAGTGCTAAGTCACCTACCTACTTAGAGCTTTTAGTGTTCCTCTTGATTCCTTAGGTAACTTTCACTTACTTGGGTATTAAGGAACCTCCTAAGCCATGCCAAGCTCCCACATTACCCAATCTAGGCTTCCTATGGGCCTTAGAGCTCACATTGTGCCTTAATGCACTTATGTGCCCCTATTAACCTCATAGTGCCTTCTTTGGCCCTTAGGTGTTTTCATCAACTCTTTGTAGTTCTTGTAGCTCTTGAACTAATCTAGGGTCAATGAAATATTAGCCCACAACATCTTTCCAAGCTATAAGAATATTTACCATAAGTTGCCTACATTAACCGTGCCTTACTACACATGCACCATTCTTAGTTAACTAGGCTACAGTTCTAGTTCACCATAGTCCTTAATTTAACTACTTGGTTACTCACTGTTAACATAATTAGACTATCTTAGGGATGACAACAAGCCTCAACTAGGGCACCAAAATACCCTTAGAAACACGTATGGCTCAATTGTCCACACACCATCTTCTCCTTGCTTCTTTTGATCCATTTGTCACTTGTTCTTCATTCCATTTCCATTTTAAATCTTGAACCATACTTTGGAACATGTCTAGGATGTTTGGGAATCAATTAGAAATGAAAAACAACCCCTTTGGATGAGTTTTGAAACAATTGTGGTGCTGCAGTGTGAGCTTGGCACCGCGGTGCTAGAGTTCATTTAATGCTGTCTAAAAACAAGTATCTTGGTACCTAGGCCTTACGAGCATGACCTGGACATGAATTCTTTTGGTGCCTAGGCACCCAGAATGGTGCCTCAATGCCAGAAACTTGCCAGCTTCATCGATCTTCATGAAAACTATGCACAATTGACTCAAACTTGATTCTAATCACTTCTAGGCTTGCAATTAGTCATCCCCCAAGGCCAAATATGATAGAAATGCATTAACATAACATGGAAAACAAGAAATCCCCTTATGCTAAACACAATTATGCAAGAATCAAGCAAGTAAATCCACATAAGCTTCAAAATATCCACTAAGGATTTCGTAGGTTCCAAGCAAGTTTCCTTCACAAATGGGCACCAAGGAAGCTAAATCAAGACCATTTACAAGCTCATAAACAACTTAGAACCAAGGAAATTTCATGGGTTTTGACTTACCTAGAGTTATTGAGCTAGAACTCCTTGGAAACTTCAAATTGCAACTCCAATGATCTCCACCTAGCTTGGGCTTTGATATACTTGCTTGGGGGATCCTGATTTCACCAGGAAATGCTCCTTTGAAAGCTTGATTATGTGCTCTAATGGAGGAAGAGAGAGAGAGATGAAAATGAGAGGTTAGAGATGGTAAATAGTGCCTATTCTTTAACTCCAACATAAGTCTTGTACAACCTCATCCTTACTCCAACTTTTGCTCCTTGTCCAAACTTGCCCTTAAGCCTTGTTTACTCTCACTTGGACCCCTCTAGCCAATTCATGTCACCACTTAGGGTTGCAAATAATATTTCCACAATTCTAAGTAAGCCCCATGCTAGGTCCCTAGGTCATCTATGCATATAAAGCATAGTAACTCTCGAAATTAACACTTAGTGCAATTTAGGTCCTTACCTTTGGTTCTATGGTTCTAATCAACTTTGAAGCTTATGATCTTGATTTAATGGTTTATTTATGCCTTAAAGACCCAGAGTATACCATAATTAAAGCTTTACTCCTCACATAGGACAAAATTACCAAATTACCCTTGGTGACACTTAGGTGCCAATTGTGTTCAAAGAACCTCTTTAACCCTTCCTATTTGCTTGAAATACATAATAAATACTCCCTCTGTCCCATATTCTTTGAAACACTCACTTTTTAGCAATTAATCTATAATTTTTTATTTTCAATTTTTTACTATATAAATAAAAGAAATTTGTATATAAGTGATAAATAAAGACCTATAGTTTCTAAATATATTTTTTTAAATTTTTTTCTAACAACCAATAATATAAATAAATTCAAGTCAAACTATAGCCAAAAGTCCACTATTTCAAAGAATATGGGACGGAGGTAGTATTTGGTAAGGGATTTCTTACCTCATAACCAAGCCTTACATGATTGTCACTGGCCCAATAACTAGAAGGCTGTAACAGTTGGATGGAGTGGTTATCTCCTAAGCTGTTGGATCTAGGACACTTGTCCTTTATGATCAGGCTGGGCTTCAAACCCTTAATGGACCTAATTTCTTTAAGATGACATTTAGCCCAATGGGGGCCCAATTTCCTGAGGTTGGTATCGCCATTCGCCCCATAGCCTCAATAGGGCGCAATCGAGCTCTAGTGGAGCCTTATAAAACTTTTTATTTTTAAGCGAAAAGAACATAAATAATATTTTTAAAGGCATTCCTTTTTAGGAAAATACTTTTAGAGTGTTTCTTTTGAAGAAATATTTCTAAAATAGATATTTTTTTGGAAATATTTAAAAAAGATACTTTTTCAAAAATATTTCTAAAATGGATACTTTTCCAGGAATAATTTTTGAAAAAATAAGGCTTGCACTTGGTGGACATATTGCCACCTTTTTCTTCTCCATATGAGTAAATACACCACCATTGTTTTTGTTTTTTTGTCTATGACTACCATTGGCATCAATCATCACTTCTTTTCCTATGGCTCATTTACCGCCATCTTCTTTATTTCTTGAATCATAGGTGAACTACAACTGCCCCATTCGTTTCCCCTTGGGCTAATTATCGTTGCCTCTATTTTTGAGGCATGGGCTGACCACCGCTATCTCCAAACCTTTGGAGGCTGACTATAGCTGCCTCCATACCTATTTAGAGCTGGCTACCATTGTCTCCAAACCTTCGGAGGTTGACTACTACCCCCTTCATTCTTATTTGGAGCTAACTACTATGGTCTCCAAACCTTCAGTGGCTCACTACAGCTACCTCCATACTTATTTGGAGCTGACTATTGCTGTTTCCAAACCTTTAAAGGCTGACTGCCGCCATCTCCAAATCTTCGAAGGCTGACTACTACCACCTCCACATCTACTTGAAGCTGACTATCGCTGTCTCCAAACCTTTGAAGGCTAACTACCGTTGCCTTCGTACCTATTGGTAGCTAACTACTGCCGTCTCCAAATCTTCGGAGGCTGACTACCACCACCTCCATACCCATTTGGAGCTGACTACCACCTCCTAATCAACTACCTTGAGGTGACTGCCACCAAGCCCTCATCTTAATCTTATTTTTACTTAAGAACATCAATTTCACAATATTTTTAACTAAACAAGTCACTTAATCATTTTCTAAGACATTTAATAAATGGACTCTTATAAACCATTTTCTAGGGAACCATTCCTCTCCCTCCTTTTCTATAAAAGGTTAAGGAGATTGTCCTCATTGTTCATCTTGCTATCTAGGAGCTTTGTGTTTTGTCTCTGAATTCTCTATTGTTGGTTGTTCCTTCTTTCATACTTGGTAGTATGTCTTCTTCATCTAAAAAGTTACGTTCATTAAATGGTGGTAGTGCGAGTTCTCTGGGAACTCCTACCAAGGTCACAGGGGACATTCTTATGGACCCTGTTACTAGTGTTGGGCCGGGCCCTTTTGAGTTCCTAGATATACCATATGGTGTTGCCATTCCTTTACTCTCGGTAACTATTATTGATCCAGGGAATTTTGTTCCACTCTCAGATGAAACAAGAAAAATATTGGATAGGAAGGCTAGCTTGGGTAAGTTAAAGGTTAGGAAAGGATTTGGCAAACTAATGTATGATCAAGAGGAAGAATGTTATGACCCCGACCCCGATTAAGAGGGCAGGTTAGACCATCGCAATGTCACATTTACCTTAGAATATTGGCAGGTTGACTTCCTTTGTCACTTTTGTGATGTACCTTCTTCTTATGAAATTCATTTACTTTCTCCTGGTGATTGACTTGATGTCACTTTTGCTAACCAATTTCTTCCTTTCCACTAGGATTAGTTTGAAGTTGGTTTCTCCTTACCACCCTCCCCTTTGATTTTGAATTCTCCCTTTTCAGTATTCTCCAAATAGTTGGCGATACATAGTATCTTCCATCATTGTTGCTAAGAGCCTTGGTGTAAAGCCTAGCGTACCCTTGTTTTGGTCATTCTTACATCTTCAATCTATCCCAGGTGGTTGGTACGGATTTCACCGAAAGAGCCCTCTTATTTCTTGTATGATTAGTAACATCAAGGGTTGGAAGGGTAGATTTTTTTTGCTAAATTTGGGGGATTCAACTTAGCCGTTCCCTATAGAAGCAAGGGTTTTTAACAACTATGAAAGCCAGGATCTTAATAAGACTGTTCCTTTTCAACTATCTGAAGGGGAAGAAGCATAATTTAGATTACTTACGAATGTGGTGGGCAAGAATGGCCATCCTCAGATTGATGGGTGTCTAATCCCCAAGTTCTCGTCCACTCATGGTGTATAGTATTTTCTTCCGTTATTCACTTTATTCCTAATTGTTACCTTATATTCTCATTTTTCTCTTTGCAACTTTTGGTGTCCTTCGCTCAGAATAGGACTTTTCTTTATTATCTCGGATGAAAAAGAAGAAGAAGAAAAGGGAATCCAAGGATTTTATGAGGAAGGCTTTTGTGCGTGCTAAGTTTGTTGAGAGCCTACAAACCTCTTCTAAGTTTCCTCCCCCTCATTTTATTATCTTGGCGACCACTGCTCCCTTTGCTCCCATTGATCTTCCGGCAAAAGGCAAGGGTAATACAAGGAAGTTGAGCTCTTCCAGTAGTTCTCTTGACATCACTGCGATATCAGAGATGGTTGGAGCACTTTACATAGATGCATCTAATTAGTCTTTTCCATCCTTTGCTAGCTTGGTGGCTAACGTTGTTTAGCATGATTTTGAGGTTCCTTTAGTTTTTTTTTTTGTCTTTCCTTTTAGTTCTAAACTTGCCTGTATGAAGACATTGACTCTTTTTATGGCATGTAGGTTCTTACTAGCTCACTCGCTCTTTATGAGCATGCTAAGACTTTGGATGATTGGAATGCTGAAGTGCACAAGAAAGAGAGAAAGCTGGCAGAGTCATCCAAGGAACTTCAATAACTCCATACTTGGGAACAGAAAATGAAAAATTGCGAGGATAAGCTTGAGAAGAAGTTAAGCGATGCCTATGATTCTTTAGCATCTGAAGAAGATGAGCTCGCATCCCTACTAGAGGAGTTGAAAGGTGCTTGTGCTTCCTTGACTGTTACCCACTCCGGGGTAGTCCAGTTATGGTGCCAAAACTGTACATTTAGACTCCCAGGATTGGTAATGTTCTGTAGGCCATCGGAACACTACCCTTAGTGTGCATACCCAAGTGGCCCTCTTGGGCACTATGTAAATACATGCATATTAGTCCAACCATCACACACATATTCAAATTTCATGCACACCATGGCAGAAAAGAAGGAAAACACTAGCACAAGTCTTAGTTTTGGCTTCCACACATTAGGCAATCTTGTTAAGTTCTAGTGACCAGCCACTGTGCCTGTAACTTCCACTAATAAACAGTATCATTCTAGCCACATACCCCTATGTTTTATTTACTCCATTATCCAGTAGAGACTTAGATCAAACCAAGGAATTTTGTTTTACATCAATAGCCCACCTATGGACCAAGTTATAGATTTTTTAATTTGGTTACAAAATTCTGACCAAATGAACAGTAACTCAGCCAACTTTGCAATGTCATATCTTTGGCGACAGGGCTTTAAATCCAGAAATTCAAAATCCCAGTTGACCCTCTAGATGTATTCTAGGTGTGGTCAAAAGTTCATACCAAGATTCATTCTACACAGGGAGATATTAAACTTTAGGTCCAGAGTAAAAATTCTGGCAACTTTTGGACCATTTTGCCCATACAATTTTTCCAAACCATGCAAACACTTCATTCACAAGGGGAAAGCCCTCCAAGGATATCCCATATATGTCCATTACACATAGGAATTACATTCCCTTTCTTTTAAAAATTTTATGTGGCCAAAACAGAATTTACAAGTAAGCAGCCCATCATTCACACTTAGGCAGCTTTGCACCACATCACTTACATAGCCAAATCATTACTCAAATGTTCACATACTTGTGTCATTTTACATACAATACATGTACATGCATACATGCACTAAAATATGGTCTTAACTCAGCTAAATACGCACCCTAGGTTACAGGAGGTCCTGAGACACAATGGACTCCAAAAACAGGATGCTGGACAGCTGCTGCACAACACAATAAGTACCACCATTAAAATACCAAATGTGCCCCTAAAATCCCCAAAATTTCCAGATCATAACTAGACATATGGAAGGTCATGTGCATGAAATTTCAGATTAAAAATCAAACCAAAAGGTTAGTTTGAGGGTGATCTTTCAGCTGGACCTGAAATGACAGAATTGAGGGGAGTAAGTTTCATTGAGAAACTTAGTAAAGGTAACACTTGGTTTCTTAAGGTAATCTGATCCTCATTAAAACCTGCATCCAAAGACACTAAAACAAAAAAACCACAATGCATATATACAAGATATAGCAACCAAATGCAGCAGCCAAACACAAACAATAAACACATGAAATGTGGCAGCAACATATACCATAGGTTAGTCCATAAAACATGCAATAAACTTAAATAAATTACTATGGCAGCCCTCCTCAAGCTAATGCTTGGTCTTAGGAGGATTTTTAACAGTAGTTAGTACTAACTTTGGGCTCTAGAAACCCTCATTTTAATGCCATCATTGTGCACTTCACACTAGGTCAAAAAACCTTCAATAAGTGCACTCCCCTCACTAAGCTTGGTTAATCAAGCTCATGGCTCTCTTCCAAGCTTAGCCCTAGCTCCATTGACATTTGAAAATTGCAGAAAACAGTTCATGAGAGCAAGAGAACCCTTACCAAAGTGGGTAGGCTGAAAATCAAGCTTGATCCTTGAAGTATCCAAGCAATAGCTCTAGTTTGCTTCCAATTGCTTCCTTTTGCCTTCAATTTCAATCAATTGCAAGTTTGAAGGTGTGGTGGCTATGGAGGAAGTATGGCTGTGTTCTTGGGCTGGGGGAGGATGAAAATGATAGAGGAATAAGTGATTTGGCCATTTAAATGGCCTTAAATGAGCTTAAGGGCACCAAAACACACTTAACAAACTTAACCTTGCTTTATGTCATTTTCCTTCTCACTAATTATGGTTTCTTTGTCTTAAAATCATTGGTACACATGTGCCAAACATTTTTGACTAATTATCAAGTCATGGCTGCCTCCCCCATGGTGGGATAACCCCACAATTCTACCCTTAGACTTAAGTGAAAAGCTTGAACACCTTAAGGTTTACACTAGGACATTTAGGTCCTTATTGCCTTTAGTGTTTCCTTTGCCCAAACTTGTCTTCTATGAGTAATTTGGTCCTCCAATAGCACTTTCATACCATTTATATCCTTCCCATAACTCTCCAGGTCTCTTTCTTGAGAGTTTTGCAATTGAGTACCCGAATTTCCAAAACCTTACAAAAAAGTCCATAGGTTGCTTGACAAATAAGCAATCCTTTAGGCTTTTCTTGGGGGCCAAGTTACCAACTTGGAACACTTTTAAGGAGGTGTTGATCATGCCTTTTACCCCCCACACTTCAATCACTATGGTGAGAATTACACAATATAATGGTTTTTAGCCATTATGACACACTTGTAATTCTCCCATTTTGTGAGGTGGTAACAATCCTCCCCCCCTTAAAAATTTTGGTCCTCCAAAATAACTTTTAGCTTCGGGTATTCTTCAGGATACCTTTTCATATGGTCTTTTTCAGTTTCCCAGGTTGCTTCTCTTTCAAAGTGGTCTGACCACTGAACTTTAACCATGGGAATAAGTTTGTTTCTTAACCTTCTAGTATCCTTGGCTAAGATAGCTATAGGTTTCTCTTCATATGTCAAGTTAGGTTCCAACTGTATGTCTTCCACTACAATAGCATGCTTTGTGTCTAATAGACACTTCTTAAGCATACTGATGTGAAAAACATTATGAACACTTGACATGATTGGCGGTAGAGCTAATCTGTATGCTACCTTGCCAACTCTGTCCAAGATCTCATAAGGACTGATGTATCTTGGAGCTAACTTGTTTCTTCTGCCAAATCTGATAGTGCCTTTGGTTGGTGCAAATTTCAGCCAAACATTGTCACCAACTTTTTCTTGAGCTCCTGGAAACTCTTTTCACACTTTTCAGTCCACTCAAATCTTTGACCCTTCTTGGTCAAATGAGTCAAAACTGAGGCAATCATAGAAAAGCCTGATACAAATCTCTTGTAGTATCCAACTAATCCTAGGAAACTTCTGATTTCCTTCATAGTCTTTGGTCTTTCCCACTCTTGCACTGCCTTGACCTTTTTAGGGTCTGCCTTAAAGCCTTGTGAATCTATGATGTGTCCTAGGAAAGACACTTCCCTTATCCAGAATTCACACTTGGATAACTTGGCATAAAGCTGATGCTGTAATAGAGTCTTTAAGACAATCTTTAGATGATGTTCATGTTCATTTTCATCCTTGGAATACACTAGGATGTCATCGATGAACACAACCACAAATTTGTCCAGATGTGGTCTGAACACCCTGTTCATTAGGTCCATGAAAGCAGCTGGGGTAGTAGTCAAACCAAATGGCATGACTGTGTACTCATAATGCCCATATCTGGTCCTACATGCAGTCTTAGGAATATCTTCTTCCTTTACTCTCAATTGGAAGTATCCAATCAATTCATTCTGGCTCTCATGCTCCTTCAGCTGGGTCTTTGGTGCAGGGTGCTGATGCCAAGAATATCAATAGGAAGTGACATGTCAGTTCTTACTCTTTTATAACAATTTAGATGGTTTTTATCTTCAGATTTCTTTTAGTTACATCATATCTATAATTTCCTTTGAAGACTTGTGACCTTCCTTTAGTTTCTTAACTTCTTTCATCAATTCCTTTTCTTTCTTTTCCTTTTAATACTTTATACCTTCTTAAGGCATCTTACTTTGTTTGCTCCATTCAAGCTTCGCGTTGTGCAATTACCTTTTCGTAAGGTATACGCTTTTGCTTATGGTGATATGCCTTAAGCGTCCTTGTCTTATTGATAGTACTTTTTCAGTACATCCACATTCCATGTTCTTGGTACCTTCGCACAATCCAAATGCTTAAGTTTATAAGCCCCATTTCCCACAAATTTTTGCATGACATAAGGCCCTTCCCATCATGGGCTGAACTTTCACCAGTTCTCCTTCCTAGAAATGCCCTAGGCTTGATCTTGGAAATCATTATACTTGGCAACTCTTTCTTTGTAAACTAATGTTCTTACTTCAGCTAGTATTATAGCTTCTATTTCATATGTTAAATAAAAAGGGGTTTCTCTTGTGGAAGTTTTGTATATGGTCCTGTGAGTCCATAGTACTTCAAGAATTAAGTCTATCTATGCTCCAAGTGCTTAACTATGCTTTTTACTTAATGCCTTAAGAATTGACCTATTCGTGAGCTTAACAAGGCCATTAAATTGTGGCCTTACTACGGATGTCCTGCAGTGCGTGAAGCCTAACTCATCTAGGAATCCAAAAAATCTTCTTCCCGTCAATTGTGTGCCGTTATCTGTGACAATTTCTTGTGAAATGCCAAATCTACATATTATTTATTGCCATACAAAGTCCTTTGTTTCTTGCTCTTTGATTTTTGCTATGGGTTTGGCTTCAACCTACTTAGTGAAGTAGTCTATGGCAACTATCAAATATTTCCTCCCTCATGAGGCAGGTGCAAAAGGTCCAAGGATGTCAAATCCCCATTTTGTGAAAGGCTAAGGTCTAGTGACTGGGGTCATTTGTTCTCTGTGTTTCTTTGAGAACGGACAAAACCTTTGATGTTTGTCATATTTCCTAACAAATTATGTAGCATCGTCAACAAATGTAGGCCAATAATATCCATGGAGAATGAGTTTTCTAGTCAGTGATCCAGGGCCAATGTGATTCCCAAAAATGCCTTCATGGACATCTCTTAGTGCATAGTTTGCCTCTTCTACTGAGAGGCATCTTCTATATAAAGCTGTAGAAGATTAGAAGTACAATATATTGTCTTCAAATAAATAGTACTTGGTGGCCTTTTTCTCCAACTTAGTTGCATCCTTAGGATCCTTCAGGAGTTGGCTGGTGGATAAGTAACTCCTTATTAGGTGCATCTATCCCATATTTTCACTTTGTGAGATGGCAATGACTACACTTTTGCAAATACTTGGCTTTTCGATGGCATCAATGTCGATCTTTATGGGTGCTCCAAATGCTGAAGCCACTCTAAGTAGAGTATCTACTTGACTATTCTTGACTTTGTAGGATATTTTTCATTGTTACATTTTTTAATGTTGCCATCATATTTTTCAAAGCCTCTTGGTATTTAATCATGATAGGCACCTTGGCTTCATAATCCCCTTGGGCTTATCTGGAGACTATTTGAGAGTCACTTTGGAGTCTTACGTCCCTCATACCCAGGTCTCTATATATTTGATTTGTTGTGATGGCCACTTCATACTCCGTTTCATTGTTTGTGGCCTTACAATTAAGCTTAAAAGCATGGTCTGCCTTGCCCCATCTGGCTTTACAAGGACTTTCCGATGCCACAACTTTTAAAACTAGATGAGCCTTCTATGTGTGCTATCCACTCTTCTAGTAGTTTCGTTATCTAGTGAAGAGTACACTCAGAGATAAAGTCTACCAATGCCTGTGATTTAGTGCCCAGTTAGGGGACATATTTGAAGTCGAACTTGGTGAGCTCCATCTCTATTTTGTATGTCTCCCTGATAATTCTTACTTTCCCATGGTTTGCTACAATGGATATGAATTAGGCACAACTCTAGGATTATAATGAAAGTATGGTCAAAGCCTTCTTGCCATAATGTTGAAGATCAATATTACTTTCTTCACTTTGGGATATCCAGGCACTAACCCCTAAAAAACTTGATTACCACAGTAGACTGGGTTTTATGTTCCTTATTCTTCCTGCACGAGTGTTGCCACCCTGTTTCTTAAGTAACTGATAAATAACATATAAGGGGTTTGCCTATCCTTAGACTCTTAATGACAGGCAGGCTGCCTAATTCATCTTTAATTTAGTCAAAGGGTTTTTGGCATTCTTCATCCCGCAATGAATGTAAGTCCCATTTGTTTCTTAGTGCTGGGAAGAATGGGAGGTACTTCCTAGCTGATACTACCAGGAACCTTCCAAGGGTCGTGATTCTTCCTGCTGGTGTCTGTATACCCCTAACATCCCTGGGCAGAGCCATGTCGAGTATTTCTTTTACCTTTTTTGGATTGGCCTCTATGCCCTGATGAATGACCATGTCGCCTAGGAATTTTCCCTAGCTTACCCTAAAAGCACACTTGGCTTGATGAAGTTTCATTTTGTATTTTTCCAAGGAGCTGAATGTCTCCTTTAGGTATGCAATATGATCTTGTTTCCACTTTCTCTTAACTAGCATGTCATCTACATAAACTTCAACAATTCTACCAATTTGCTCTTTGAAAATTTTGTTCATGAGCCTTTGGTAAGTAGCTCCAACATTTTTTAGTCCAAAAGGCATTCTAGTGAAACAAAATAAGCCTTGCTTAGTAACGAAGGTAATATGAATCTCATCATCGATGCATGTGGATTTGGTTATAGCAGCTGAAGGCATCTATAAAGCTAAGCATTTCGTGACATGCTAAGGCATCAACTATGGAATCAATTTTAGGCAAGGGGTAACATTCCTTAGGACATGCTTTATTAAGATCAATAAAGTCATTACACATTCGCCACCCCTTGGTGCACTTTGGGACCATTGCAACATTATAGACCCAATCTGGATATTTGACTTCCTTTATGAAGCTGGCAGCTAGGAGCTTCTCTGCCTCTACCTTGGTAGCTACTTTCCTTTTCGGTTTGAGGTTCCTCTTCTTCTGCTGCACCGAGTGCCTTCCTGGCATGATGCTGAGTTTGTGGTTAATGACTTCTAGGGCAATTCTTGGCATGTCTTTTGCTGACCAAGGAAAGACATCACAATTGTTTTTGAAAAAGGCATTCAACTCTTCTTCCTCTTATTTTCCAAGGGTAGTTACTACCTTGGTCTTCTTGTTAGGGTCTACATCATTGAGGATGATCTTTTTCATTGCCCTTACAGGTGTTCCTCTTTTGTTCTTCTCTTAGTTTCGAGCATCTAAGTTATCAAGATGGTGCAGCTAGGTGATTGCCGAGATTGTCTCTACTATGTTGGGGGAGATAATTGCCATTCCGTCTTTGGTCGGGAAGGTGATCTCTAGCATTTTGAGTCTGATACAGATGCCAAACTCTTAGATAATAGAGAATCCAATCAAACCATTGTAGGTTACGAGGGCATCAATGATGTTGAACTTGACCATCTTTGTAACTTCCTTGTCCACACCCTCCTTAAATGTTACTGGAAGCACGACTTCCCCCATTTCTAGTAGAGGCTCATTTTCTAGTCCCTTGATCTGATGATGGTGAGGATTAATCCTTACTTGGTTGAACATGATCTTTTTTATGGTGGACTGGTAGAGAATGATAGGGGATGCTCCCATATCTAGCAAAAGCTTTTCAACTTTGTGTTTGGCTATTACTACATTGACAATAAGTCCTAATGTTCTATGAGTGATTGAACATCCTGGGGCAATGTGTTCTTTTCCTCATTTAGAGGTAACCTCATTAGCAATATGATGGATTATTGCTTCTATTGGCTTGTTGTTATAGTGGTCCTTTTTTCCTCTACCCTAATTATCTCTATCCCCATCATCATCCTTCTTTTTAAATTTGGTGTCTTCCTTGTAAGCATCATTGCTTTGATCACTATACCACCTGATGTACTTGTTGAGCTTCCCATATTTAATCAATTTTTCAATTTGCTCTTTGAACAATTTGCAATTGTTAGTCTCGTGTCCAACAATCTTGTGAAATTCATAATAACAGACTGCTTTGGGGCTTATCTGTTCACTTTTCTTGGCTTTTGGCCACTTAAGATATTTTTTGTCCTAGATGGCATAAAGAATGATAGATCTTAGGGCAATGAGTGGTGTCAACTTCACTTTTTTCCCAATTTTCACTCATATATTCCCTCCAAGGGTGTAATGCCCTGAAAATCCTGAGTATTTAAGTCTCGGATTATGGAGAAAAAAAAGGGCTTAGAAAATTTTTCAAAAAGGGAATTAAGCTCATTGAGCTCGAGAGACATTATTTAGGTGAGGAATTGGGTTTATGTGAGTGTTGGACACTCTTGAAAAATTAAGCTTGGCTTAAGCCAATAAAGATAGTGATGAAAATGGTGGAATTTAAAGTTAAGGGACTCAATTGCACACAGGGATTTTTAATAGTTGGGCTCAATTGACCAAAATCAGAAATATGGAGGACTAAAGGGGGGATTAGGCCATTTTAATGGCCTAGGATGCTTTGGCCAGCTATACTCCCCCATTCCCCATTATTTTATGTCACCTCCCTCCAAATCCCAATATTTTAATCCACCTCCCACCTTTAGTCATCACTTAGGATTCTACTTGTCTCCTACTTTTGACTATTTCTACCAACTTACCCAAAAGTCTTCCAATTAGTCTTCATTTCCTTCAATCTTGTCTTCCACTCATTTCAAACACATTATTCACTCCATTTCTCTCCATATGGCCTGCCACTCAAGCTCACTAATTAATTTTCATTCTTTTACACTCAAACACTTAAACACACTCCAAACTTTCTCCCTTTCTCATCAAAAATTTGGCCATGTTCTTTCTCAAAGCTTATAACTCTTTCTCCTCCTTCTAAAATCGGCCATGTCATATTATTGGCAGCCATGAAGTTCTACCAAATTTTCTTGGTATTCTTAAGCTTGTAAAGCCATCCAAAGCAAGAAATCAATTGAGGATATTGAAGAAAGATCATGTAGAAATTTCAGCCATGCTACCATTTTGAAGAAATTCGGCCAAGTTCATGTTTGAACTTTCTGGAAGATAAACCAAGTATTCTTGGTGTTTATTAAGTGTTAGAAGCCTACAAAGCAAAGATCGAGTGAAGGTTTCCAAGCAAAGAAGAAAATTCGGCCAAGTATGTTCTTGCCATTGTGAATCTCTAAACCAAGTGTTCTTGGTACTTTTGAGCTTCTATGGTCATCCTAAGCAAGAAAAACAAGTAAAGGATGGATGAAAGGCAAGGGTATAAATTCGGCCAATCCTTTATCTTGGCATTAGTGAGCTTAAACCAAGTGTTCTTAGTACTAAACAAGCTTTTGTAGATGTTCTAGGAAAGAACCAAAAAGATGGATGTAAAATGAAGAAGTTTTGTAAGCTAAAGGATTCAGCCATGTTATTGTTTTCTATGTTTGTAAGTTAGCTAAGTGTTCTTGGCAATTATGGGTTCCTAGAGATATATGGAACTAAGATGAGAAGGAAGAATAAAGCATAAATTCAGCCAAGGATTCATTTTGAATTCTTTAAGTTAAAACCAAGTGTTCTTGGTATATGTGAGTTTCTAAGAACATATAAGCTTGAAAAATCAAGTGAAGCTTGAAAGAAATGTTAAGCCAATAATTCGGCCATATTCACTATGGAGAGGTTTTATGGGCTTGAACACTTGCTCATGGTGTTGTTGGGCTCCTATGTTCATTTGGGGCTTGGATCAAGGGTAAGATCAAAGGAGAATTAAGTTCCGGGCTTACCTCCTTGAGTTGAGGTTATGTCAATTAAGAAAATGACAAGTTCTAACAACAACAAAGCAAGGAAAGGCAAAGGAATTAAGCAACAAGAGGTTACTAAAATTATGGTAAGGATTTCCTATACTCACTTTGTTCCATGGCTTTGTCTGTGAGTATTCAGGCCCCTAGGTGATGGTCAAAGAACCATGTGATCCTAGGAGTTCTAAGAGAGCTAAGCTGTTTCTGTTGCTTCAGCAACTCTATGTAAGGATTTCTCATACTCACTTTGTGAGTATTCGGGCACATAGTGCTAAGTGGGCTAAGTATCGTTGCTTCGGCAACTCTGTTTACTCATGAGTTCTGTGCAAGCATTACAGCTAGGAATTGGGTTTGGCCAACTTGATTCCCAAGCTAATGAGCTCGGTATGGTATAAAATAAAGGTTGGCCGAAATTGTGTGTAATGGAATGTGTTCATGCTTGCTCTACCCATCCGGAATGGTGTTAAGTGGTGTGTGTGTTTGTGTGCTTCTCTATCTTGGTTGTGCATGCTAACTCCCGATTATGATTATTATTATTATATACATGTATCTTGTGTTTTCTTTGTCTTAGTGTTTTCCTTGCAGGAACATGGAATAATTTCCATTACGTTCTTAGCATAAGTTAGGCTTTGGAAGCATATGTTGGCTTTGGAAGCCATAAGAAATACCTCACTAAGTTAGGCATTGGATGCCATCGGATTCCTTATTGAGTTTTATAACTTACTCGCCCTACTCTACTTTTGTAGGAAAAGGAGCTATAGAAAAGCATTAAGGTCAAGAGTGATATATACTCTTTCAGATGGTAAAGGTTTGTGCATGTGTTGCTCAATATTCTAAGTGTCTTATGTGATATGGATTGCTTGTGAATCAAGCTAATGTTGTGGACTTCCTTCTGCAGGCTTATGGAGTTTAGAAATTTGTGGGAACAAGGTCTATTAAGGTGGAATGTGTTCTATGGGATTAAGCATTATTTTCCATGTATCATGCTTTTGGATATCCTGGCTGTGTCTTAAGTGAATATGTTCACTTTCAGTATAACACCATTTTTATGACTTGTAAATATGAACTCACGGACCATGGAATGTTTTGGTATGCTTGGTGATTTTTACCATGTGCTTGGCATGTGCTAAGAATGATATGCAAGTATGGAAATTAAGTTGTTTATGTTCAAATGAGAACGAGCTCACATGTTAAGTACCAACATAATTGCATGTTCATAAAGCTATGTTCAATAATGAAGCATGCAACATTCGGCCTTGTATGTGCACCTAAGGAAGAATTGCAAGTGAACTTGGATTAGTATGGAATTGGTCACATATATGCTAAAATGGCATCTAAGGACATTAGGTGCATGTAACTGGTTATATGTGTACTTTTGGGTGAATTAAGTATGTGAAGTGATGCCTATGATATTGTGTGCACAAGTGAAGAAAATTCTAGAAGAGGCTTATGAATGACTATGTGCTATGGATTGATGTATGTATGTTTCTAAGTCATATAAGAGTATGCAAGACATGAGCTCATAAACAAGTTTTCAAAATATGAATATGGTGTTTTGGTTGCCATGCATGTACTTGGCTAGGCATGATAAAGATCATGAAATGAACATTGAACACTAAATTCCACATAGGTGCTAGCTTGTTTCTGAGAGCAATAAAACCTTGAAAGTAAATAATTAACGAGCTAGTACCGGTAAGTATCCTAGGGTTCATGACCTTAAGTTTAATAAGTATTAATAAATGCCCCTTCTACGTAATAAAACTTCCACTGCGTGTTTAAGTAATTGGGCCTGAGTGGGCCAGGGGCAAATTTGGGCATGACAAAGGGGGGTTAGGATGTGGCCATGATCTCTACTCATGGCTTTGCCTTTAAAAAGGCCTTTGGTAGTCTACCTGTCTAGACTCCCTTTTATGCTGTTCTATGCTAAGTGCCACAATGTCCTTAGCATTCATGAACTTTGAGGCTCTTTGCATGAACTCTGAGGCTCTTTGCATGAACTCTTGCCTTTTCTTTGTAGGCCTTTTCGCCAACTTTTTGGAAAATTTTGAATTCATCTAAAGTCCCCCAGCCATTGATAGTACAAACTTATTTATGGCCAAACTAGGCACCTTCAATGCTTCCTTACTAAAGCAGTCTACGTAACATCTCAAGGACTCCCCCTTGTTTTGTCTCACAGCAAAAAGTGAGTTGGCACCCACGTGCAAGCTTTGCTTCCAAGGAAGTAGTCTATGAACACCTTGTTAATATCCTCCCATGAACTTATAGACTCTACTTTAAGATTGGAATACCACATTTGGGCATTTCCCATGAGTGTTGTTGGGTAAGCTAGACACATAGTTGCATCTGAGAAGCCAGTTAAAGCCATAATATTTCATAATGGCTTAGGTGATCTGTGGGGTATCTAGTCCCATCTTATAGTTCAAAGTGAGGGATTTTCATTTTCTCTGGTATTGGCTTAGTCATGAGTTTAGTAGTGAATGGGTGTCTTCCTTGCTTTTTTGGGCTTGTCCGAGTTAGATTTTGTATTTGCCGCTATATGTGAGCAATGGTATTTTTAGCGACTTGAAGCACTGTGACTGTATCTAGGTCTGGGTTGGTGGCCATAGCCTACTGTAGAGATGCAAGGTAAGCTTGTTGTGCCAGTGGGGGCATACTCACTATTGGCATGGCAGTTGGGTGTGTGGAGGCAGTCTGATATGAAACACTAGGGCAGTAATAATGTGCATAAGTGGAATGACTATTGTCTCTAGGGTTAGAGGGAAAAAAAGTCTTTAGAGGCACCTCTACTATTGGTGGGATAGTCCTTGGTAGGAATTATTAAGATGACAGGTTAACGTATGCTTGAATGGAGGTATGGCTGTTGGGATGATGGAGCTACAGAAGCTGGTGGGATTTAGAGTGATGGTGGAGCATGCCCCCTAGAGGCTAAAGTACCAATGCCAAGAAAGGGAAACTTAAGGACCCCCTATCTGGCTTTGGATATAGGTTCCAATGCTGGTACTGTCACTGTAGGATTGGACTCCTCTTTGTGTAAGGATAATGAAAGTTGCTCCAAGGCATGGGCAGTGCCTATGCTTGCTGAGGGCACTGCGCAAAGTACTTAGCCGTGACGACCGTGGCTGAATTTAGCTTATTTGTCAACTAGGCATTCATATTTTCAAACTCTGCTCTTATGAAGAAAGGGGTATTTTGTATCGACTGCCATTGGTAGAAAGGCATGTCTACCCTACCACTTCCATTGTTGAGTGCCTGACTTGGTGATATAGAAGCTGAGGAGTTGCCTTCTGCTTCTTCTGCTTCATCAATAAGGAGGTCTTTTCCCGCCATCTTGTCTAGAGGTTCTAGATGAGTATCCAGATGCAGTGTTTCCTTTCTAAGAGTAATAGGGTCCAAGTACATACTCATGGATAAACCACAGTGGGCATCCAATGATGATGCACCTTCCTTAGTATACAATTTGATGGTCTAAGAAGTTGGTTCATCCACAAGTACACCTTGGCAAGGGGAGCATGGAGACCTACAAAAGATACTTCAATGCTTAAGTCAATAATGATCCTAGTATGGTGCAAATACCAAGGAAAGTGATCTCATACCTGAAATGTGATAATGAATGCCTTTCTACAGGCTTTTGGGGTAGTGCGCCTTGAGATTTAGGACCATTGGATGGAGTGGTAATCTTCTAAACTGTTAGATCTAGGACACCTATCCTTTATGATCAGACTGGGCTTCAAACTGTTAATGGGCCTAATTTCTTTAAGATGACATTTTGGCGCAATGCGGGCCCAATTTCCTGAGGTGGGTGTCACCAATTGGTTATTTTAATTGTTTTTCTATGACTTCTTAGTATGTAGTAGTTTAGTTTAGTGCATTGGTTTAGTTTAGTTAATTCATAGCAGTTAGTTAACAAATCCTCTTAATTGTTGGTTAGATAATGGGGGGATATTAAGTATGATAGACAGCCTTTGTCCCTTGGAAAAAATGATCTTGGTACTTGCCACTCTTATGCTTTGATGATAGGTGTGCTTGCTTGTGAGTTCACATGTTTATTTGAGCATAGAGAGATCTGACACATCCACACTGTTATTGGTGCAACAGGAAGGTTTGTTGTGAACTATAATCACACCAATGAACATGTGTCATGTAGTATCCGGTATGTTTCTTATGGATCATTGTTGGATATAGGTGTGATAGAATACCTATGGACTAGGGTGAAACTTAGTAGTGAGCCATAAGAATTGTAATGCATTCTTTGGAAGCTAGCAGGCCTAGACACCCTATCAAGTGACTTAAAAGTAAGGAGCTAAACTAAATTAGATAGTACACCATGGTCCAAGTTAATCATAATCATGTTAAATGGATGTAAAAGCTATACAAGGAATTTCTAGGGGGATTTGATTCTAAGTATGAGGATTCTTATTATTGATTACCTCAATTATTTCTTATTGTTAGCCAATAGTTAGTAGTTAATAATTTATTTTTACTTTATTAGTTACTTTAGTTAATTCATAGTAGTTAGTTAAACAAACATATTCTATTGTTGGTTAGATAATTGAGAAAGGTTGAGTATGGTAGACAACCTCCATTCTTTAGGAAAATGATCTTGGAACTTGCCACTATTATACTTTGATGGTAGGTGCACTTTCCTATGAGTTTACATATTTATGAGTATAAAGAGATTTGATACATCCACATTATTTGTTAGTGTAGTGGGAAAGGTTTGTGTGAACTACAAACACACCAAGCTTTTGGCACCGTTGCTAAGGAACATTTGTTGGGATTGATACTTGAAAGATTGATCTTTATTAATCTAACCACTTATTTTATTTCAATATTTTTCTTTGAATTTTTAGTTATTTATAGTTTATTGATCTATTTCTTTTCTTCTTGTAGGAATTTTAGTGTATGATTCATAGCCAACCTAGTGAGGTTATTGAGGCAGATCTAGAAATTGATAGGACCACAAGGAAACCATTGTTTGTAAGGGGTATTGAGTCATACCCATTGCATTCTAAAGTGGAGCAACAAGGAGAAAATCAAGAACACTTAATCATGGAAGACAGAAATCAAGCAAGAACTATGTCAGAATATGCTAAGCTTTCTCTTAAAAGGACAGAATCAAGTATTGTTTAACCACCTATCAATGCTAACAATTTTAAGATCAAGACAAATATTATTCAAATGGTGTAGAATTGCTTTCAATTCTATGGTTTATTGGATAAGGATCCTAATGCTCACATTACTAGTTTCCTAGAGATTTGTGACAATTTTAGAATAAGAGCCAGGCTATTCCCTTATTCACCAGAGGAAAAGCTAAGCAATGGTTAACTTCACTTCAAAGAGATTCTATTATAGCTTGGAATGCTCTTACTGAGAAGTTCTTATTGAAGTATTTTTGTCCAGCCAAGACCATGAAGTTTTGTAATGATATTTATACTTTGAGATAGATGGATTCATAAACATTGTATGAAGCTTAGGAAAGGTTCAAGGATCTATTAAAAAGGTGTCGGCATGGATTACCTATATGGTTGCAAGTACAAACATTTTATAATGGTTTGAGTTATGGTTCCAATTCAATGATTGATATAGCAACTAGTGGTTCTCTTAATGGTAAGACACCTAAAGCAGCATAGGAATTGACTGAGGAAATGGTGATGAACAATTACCAATGACAATTATTGTCTAGGATGAAGCTGAGCAGAGTAGCTATAGTTTAAAGTTTTGACACCTTTTCAATTTTGGCAAGTCGAGTTGAAGCTTTGACAAGAAAATTCAAAATTTTTTTTGGCTAGTCAAAGGCAAGCTATGATGTAATTTGAACTTTGTGGAGAAGGACAATCAAGTGGTGATTGTCAGATGTCTAATTGGTTAAGCGAAACTGAGCAAATGGACTTCATTGAAAATCCAACGTGGCCATCAAACAATCTATACAACAATAAATATAATCCAGGATAAAGGGTTTGACCTAATTTTTCTTCGAGTATTCAAAGGCAACATCCACTTAGTTTTCAATTGTGACCATAACAAGAAATGAGGCCAACTATGGAAGAATTGATTTCTAAGTATATGTGACAATCTGATGTAATAAAGTCACAGTTGAGGAATATGAGAGCGATCATGTAGAATTTTGAGGTCCAGTTGGGTCAACTTGCTAAGTTGTTTTTTAAAAGGCCACAATGAGCTTTACAAGTGAATATGATGCCTAATCTTAGAGGAGTTTACAATCTAGCTTTCCATCAAAAGACAGATGGTCATACAGATGTAAAGGTGTTAGAGAGGAAGAAAGAACCTCAATCAATGATGAAGGAAGACATCATGCCAATGAAGTTAAACCAAGCACTACATAGGAGGTAACCCAAGCATTCAATTTTTTATTTAGGTTTGTTTTTGTTTATTTAAATTAATTATTACAAGATTAATTAACCTTTGAAGGTTTTATGATTTTATGATTTTCATTATTGATGTAGGAATTTAGAGCATTTTAAGATGAATTTTTCACTCAAGGTGGGTTGAAAAGGCTAAGGTCAATTCTAGGTAGGTTTACAAATTTTTTCTAAGTTCAGGAGATAAACAAATTCCCATACATGCCCATGTTCATTAACACAGTTTCAAGTATAGCCATGTGTGTTTTATTAAATTGATTATTCATGATGAATTTTTCTTTGAGCTACAATAGCCAAACACGATTTGTGTTACAGTTGTGTAACAAGCATGTGAACCTTACATAGTTTTAAACATGACCATGTTCTTAATCATGTTTTAAAAAGCTTAAAATTCAAGAATTTAAACACATGACCTTACATTCCCATCTTTTAAAACATGTTTATCCTACACGGCTTAATACATACTCATGTTTGAAAGCATTTTTTGTTTCTGAGCTTAAGGATTTAACAATCCAGGGCACAAATACAATCTCATAAATGACCATGCTCCTTAACACGTTTACCTAACATAGTTTTAATTATGCCCATGATGTTGCCAACTTTTTTGTTTGTTTTCAAAAAATTTCGGGCTCCAAACTTCAAACATGGTTAGCTACATGCCCATGTTTTAAGTCTTTTTACACATACATAGTCACTTACACACCTATGTTCTATCCCGAGTTTTAATACTATGTTTTAAAAAAATTTTGGGTTCAAATCTCAAACATGACATATGACACGCCATGTATAACAGCATGTTAGAGAAGTTGTAAGTAACACTAGCAGTTGTACGCTGTAGCCTATATATATACTTGATCGTGATTTTCATTCCCTACTTCACACGAAACTCACTTAAACATCTTCCCTAAACCTCCAAACTCAAACCTTAGCTTCCTTGCATCCTAGATAAGGTTTTCTATCATTGGAAGTCTTTATTCCTTATCCAGATTCTATATTTTCACCCCCATTTCATTGATTTTTTCTCTCTCAAGGTAACTTTCTCTCTCTATGTTTCTTTGAAGTTCATGGAAGATTTGATAGATTTCTTGTTATAGGTAGGTTATATTTAAGTTAGTTGGTTGATTTTGCATGCCCATTGATGTTTGCTTCGAGTTGATAGCATGATTTTTGGAATTTGCACTTTTAGGTTTTCTGTTTGGAAGAGGAAGGGTTAGAATTGCAAGTTTGATGGATGTATTATGTTGCATGTTGATTTTATGAGTTTTATGACTCAAATGAATGATTATATGGTTTATGATTTGTTGAGAATGCCTTGGTTAGCTTAATTGCATTGACAGTTCATAAATATTAGGAATTGGTTGCCTTTTAGAGTTATAGTGGGTAAGTTTCTTGTATGCCAAGAAAAAGCTTAAATGTGCATTATATTGTCTTGAATTACCATGATTATCATGTATTTAGCTTTAGCTATTAAGCCTAATCACCCTAATGCCAAAAGTTGAATAAAGAGTTATTTTGCTAAAGAGAATTTTATTATTTTTTTGTTAAAGTTCTTATTCTAGAGGTTGTTGTTGATTATGTGTGGTGTTTGAGATTGCTGTTGCATTGGGAAAAATCTTCTACCTTTTTCAAGATGGTAAAACATCAGGAGAAGCTATTGATCCATACGAAAAAGATGGAAAAAAGGATGAAGAGGTCGAACCTTCTTCTTGAGATTAAGGAAGAAGAGATTTGAGATGTTGGTAGACAAGCCTTTCAAAACTAATAGGGTGATTAATTGGGACACCTTAGCATAGCTTGGTTTGCTCAATGCGGTCCAAGCCTTAGTGGATTTTGAAGGATGGCTATCAATGTTCAATTGCCGGGAGCCTACTTTCAGTGGGCTCAAGCTGTAGTTTTTTAGCATGCTCAACTTTGACATGACCAACATTGGCTTGAGCCAGGGCAATGCGATGAAGTTTTGTTTAGGAAAGTGGAAGTTTGATATGAACTTGGATGAGCTAGGCTGGCATTGTGGTTTCTACCTGGAGGAGTACATTGATTCTGGCAAGAGTAGAGGCTTGATTTGTGAGTTTTGTGCCACCATCCCTACTTTGCAGGAGTTTTGGTGTAAGATTACCAAGGATGCGATTGTCTATTAGCCCACAATGTTTAAGACATCAAAGTTATGGTCTTCAACAATTTGATATGTACATTATTTGATTACCCACTCCACTGCATTATTTGATATGTGCATTATTTGATTGTAATTTGATATGTGCATTATTTGATTGCCCACTCCAAGGTAGGCCAACATGGATTCATTCAAGTTGATGGAGTTGTTGAAGAATGCCACTCTTCTCGATAGCTTGGTAAGGTTTATACTAATCAATCGTGGCTTTTGCTTGGTGGATGTGAGACACTACCTATCATACGAGGATCAATGCTATTTATGTTGGGCCATTTGTGACCTTAAAGACTTTCCTTCCAAAGAGGTTCATTACTAAGGTGGCAAGGCCAAGGTAGGCCAACATGGATTCATTCAAGTTGATGAAGTTGTCGAAGAATGCTATTCTTCCCGATAGCTTGGTAAGGTTTATACTAAGGACCCAGGACATCATGCCTACAATTTGTATAGGCCTTAGGCTATAAGTAAGCAACATGCAAGTCAAGGAGAAGTAAGAAAACATGGCTGAGAAAGGCATGACTAGGCACAATGCTATGGGCACTTGAACTGCATGTGTGATTATGTTGGGATGGGTATTTGAAAGCTTTGATGGCCAAATTGAGATCCAACATTGATGTGATCACCTTTGGTATATGGACCAAGAAATGCACCCCCAAGATGCTAGCAAATTCTACAAACCTGTACCAAGGACCAGATTAAGACCCTTACCCCTAACTAACCTATCATACTTGTGACTTGTATAGGCCATGGACTATGCTTATGATGGGTATAAAATGTGCATAAATTGTGTATATGAGTGCTACAAGTCATGGACATGAAGAAAACCTCTAAAGAGAGAACAAGTACTCATTAGGTGTCCTAAGAAACGCTAAATGCATTGTAGTGGAAAAGTACTATACTTGTGAGGCAAAAAATGACTAAAAATAAGTGCTAAGCTAGAATTTGAAGTGAAGGCTCACAATGTGAGGAAAAGGTGGCAAAGAGCCTAAGAAAACTAAGGGATTACCAAGGAGGGGTTTAGGGGCTCCTAAGCACACTTCTGTGAACACTTATGTAACCATAGAGGCTTTAAAACCAAATGACTCAAGGGAAACATGGTTGGATGGTTATTAAATGATAAAATAAGAAGGGGGATTTCAATACAAGGCAAAAGATAGTAAGGAAACTAAAGTACTCTAGGAAAGAGCACTAAGAGACTCTTAGGTACACTTTTGTGTGTAAGCATGGGCATGTGAAGGCCCTAAGGTGAAATTTATTTAAAGAGATTTTGGGGGATTGATACCTAGGATTAAAATGAGAATAAGGGCTACAATGCAAGCCAAGAAAATTTGAAAAACACATGAAAGCCATGTAGAGCACTTTAGAGTACACTAAGGGGCTCTACGATGCACTTAAAGTGTACCTATGTTCAAGTGGAAGTTTGAGGGCCTAATTGGATGAAATAATGAGAAAAATGGGTGCTCAAAACCTGCCACTAAAAGAGCTAAGCAAGTCACCAGAATGTTTAAAATGTTTTAAGTGACTAGAAGAAAGTTAGAACAAGACTAGTCAACATCCTTGGCCGCCAAGGCCATTCGGCCACCACTTGGACTAAATTATTTGAAGGCAGCTTCTAAACTCAACCAATTTATCTTCCATCCATTAAAAACTTGAGCTAAAGTTCCTACAAAAGACCAAAAAGAAAGCTTGAAGTAAGGTGCAGCAAAAATAATGAAATTGAGACATGGTGGCTTATGGCTAGTCCATGGTGGCGCATGTGGTGTTTGATGCATGTTCAAACTTCTTTGTTTGCACTTCTGAGCTAGGTAAGGGTTCATATGAGGCTTCTTCTCATGGATTTTTAAGGGAAAAGAGCTTCCCTAGGGGATGGCTATGGCCAAAGGAACCTAGAGGCTATGTTCATGGGCTATATATGCATTAAGCACTATGGTGAGCTAGCTAGTTGACTTTCGCCAAGCATTGGGGTTTTTGACAAGCTCAGCCAAACTTGCTTAATTTATTGGAGCTCTATGTTAAATTAAATTTAATTAAAGTGATCACTTGCTAAATTGGAAGAAAAGACATTCTTGCTATGTTAAGAGAAATCATGTGTGTGGTATGTGTGTTTGCATGCTTCTTTGATTGTTTGTGTGTGCTAACCTTTGGAGTATGCATATACGTATCTTGTATTATGTTATGCCTTGTCTCTTCTATGTTTTTCTTTTTCTTTGGTTGCAGGTTACTAAGCAAAATTGGAGGTTTATATGAATAGCAATGTTATAGACATTGTGTAGGCACTAGGTGCTGAATTGAATCCTTACTAAGTACTTGTGTGCACATGCCCTCTTTTGCCCATTTTAGGTAAGAAAGTGGAAGAGTAAAAGCTAAGAACCTCTTGGAGAGGTTTATGAATAAGGACCTATGGTTCAAATTTGATGGTTTATGAAAGAAAGCTTAAAAAGTCCATGAGTTTGAACTAATGGTTTTATAATGGTTTGTAGGCCCTAATGGTTGCAGTGGGTCTAGCTACATTTGGATCTATCTTGGTATGGGTTAAGACTTGAAGAGTAATAAGGAAACTATGGCCTAAGTGTCAAGTGAAAGTGGAGGTCAAGGTGACAATTGGCAGAGAAAGTAGTTGAACCATGCCTTGTAAGATGCATGATATCTAATTAGTCCAACTTTTGTTGCATGTAAATTTGGGTAAGGTAGTCCCTATTTGCCTAATTTTGGACTATAAATGTATGTATATAACTAATGGTGTATAGAACTAGAGTAGAACGTGGCCTGTGCCTTGTATGTATGTAATGGGCTTAGGTAAGCCTTAAGGCACCAAGTATGATTGGCTAAGGAAAACAATGCATGCATGGTTGTAATCGAGTAATCTAGGATGTATGTAAGCATGATTGTATGTATGTATGATAGGCTATAAGTGAGCCTCCCCAAGTGTTACCCACTATGGGGTAATCTAGTTATGGTACCAAAACTGTGCATTTAAACTCCCAGGATTGGTGTGTCCTGTATGTCACCAGAACAACGCCCCTAGTGTACATACTCAAGCGACCCTCTTGAGCACTATGTAAATACATGAATATTGGTCTAACCATAAGACACATATTCACATTTATGAACACTATGGCAGCTAAGAAAGAAAACACTAGCACAAGTCTTAGTTTTGGCTTCCACGCATTAAGCATTTTTACTAGGTTCAAAAATTCTAGCCACTGCACCCAAATTTCCTCCAATAAACTGTATCATCCTAAGCATGTGACCCCCTATTTTCTTTCCTCCATTATCAAGTACAAACCTAGATCAAACCATGGAATTTTGTTTTACATCAATAGCCCACCTATGGACCAAGTTATGGATTTTTAAAGTTGGTTACAAAATTCTGACCAAATGAGCAGTAACTTAGCCAACTTTGAAACATCATATCTTTGGCTACATGGCTCCAAATTCATAAATTCTAAATCCCAGTTCAACCTCTAGATGTGCTCTAGTAATCAAAATTTCATACCAAGATTCATTCTACACAGGGAGATATAGAGCTTTGAGTGTAGAGTGGAAATTCTGATCACTTTATGACCATTTTGCCCATACAATATTTTATAAGCATGCAAACACTTCATTCACAAGGGGTAAGCGACTCAAGGCTATTCCATACATGTCTAAGACAACTGGGAATTACATTCCCTTGCAGCTACCATCTTTACATACCCAATAACAAAATTTACAAACAAGCAACCTATATTGCACACTTAGGCAGCCTGTGCATAGCATCTTCATACATAGTAAAAATGCCCACAAATGTTCACATAAATTGTCCAAACATCACATGCATTACATGTACATGAATCCATGCACTACATAATGTTCTTAACTCAATTAAAACACACACCCAGGAGAGCTTTTAGACACAATGCACTCCAGAAACAGAATGCTAGACAGCTGCTGCATAACACAATAAGCACCATCACTAAAAATACCAAATCTGCTCCTAACATCACCAAAATTTCCAGACCATAACTAGACACATGGACGTTCATGTACCTGAAATTTTAGATCAAAAATAAAATGATAATGGTCAGTTTGAATGTGATCTTTCTGCTGGACCTGAAATGGACAGAAAGGGGTAAGTTTCTTGAATGAAACTTGGTAAGGGCTTATCAATAAAATCTTCAAACTCCAGTCATATACCTGAAATCCAAAGATACTAAAACACAAAAATACAGTACAAATACACAAACACAGTCCAAATGCACAAACAACACAGCAACAAACAAATGTAATGCTGGCAGCAATAGCCACATTAGGGTTAGTTCATAAACAATCAAATAAACATTATGTAATCAATATGGCAGCCCTCCTCAAGCTAATTCTTGGAATTAGGAGATTAATTGGTCTTATTTAGTACTAACTTGGGCCCTAGAAACCCCTGTAAACATTGCCATCTTAGTGCATGAGAAACAGTAAGGCTGGAACCTTGTTCATGCACTCCCCCTTAACCCATACTTAGTTCCTTGAGCTTTTTGCTCTCTTCCAAGCATGATCTTAGCTTCATGGATGCTTGACCATCATCTTAGGATAGTAAAAAACCATGAAACATGAAGATAAAACCCTTACTTAAGCTGTGAAAGCTGAAAATAGCAAAGGAAGCTCAATAAACCCGGAAACTAGGGTTTTTCTCTCTCCTGTTGAATTTGATTGCTTTCCTTTGTGATTTTTTGGGAGATTGAGATATGGTGGCTGTGGAAGGTCATGGAGGAGCTAAGGGATGAACTTTGGCTAGTGAGGGCCAAAAATGACAAAGGAAAGGTAAAGAAATCAAGATATTTACTTAACTTGATTAGTTTAACCTTAACCTTCACTTTGGTCACTATAAGTATGTCTTAAGACTTTTTGGCTAATATTTAGCCCACCTTTTTGACCTTAGAACCTGGAATAGAAGGCTAGGATAATGCTAGAAATTGCCATCTTTGACTCTTATAAAAAATCATCCCACTCTTAAGTTATTTTTGTGAACAATTGTAAACCTAGTTGTCCTAGGTTCTTGAATAATAGCCTTTGCTTCCTTTATGCAATTTAGCATTCAAATATTTCTTCTATACCAATCAAATCCTTCCAAAATCTCTCTTTTACAGTTGTACAATTGAGTACCCAAGTCTTGAAATCTTGTAATAAAACCCATAGATTACTTGTAAAACAAGCAATCCTCTAGGGCTTCCTTTAGTACCAAGTAACCATTGTAATCTCTTAAGGAGGTGTAGATCATTCAATTTACCCCTTATATTTTATTCACTATGGTGAAAATTATGCTACAGAATGGTTTATAACCATTATGCCTTTATACTGTAATTTTCCCATTTGTTGAGCTGGTAACACCAAGTACACTAAAGCACACACAAACAAGTACATACACAAACCCACCTATGCACTTAATAAAGTGACAAAGTAAGTTAAACCAAGTGCACTCATTAAGGTAACACATTAAACTTATAACCTAATGTGTAAGACTTGTAACTTGACTTGCTAAGCTAGAAATGTAATAAGATTTCATAGGATAGGTTAATTAATAACCTCTACCTAAGTCCCACCTAACTATGAACTAAAAATTTTGATTAAGTATCCTGGTTGTCAAGACCTAATTCACCATATGAAAAACAATCGATTAACTAAAAACAAATAGGTGATTAAAAAACAATCATTTGATTTAAACCTCTTAAGAAGTTTAGGGTGGGGGTGAATTAGGCCTTGACACAACCTATGGTTAGAAACAAGAAGTATAAAGAACACAAAGAAAACTAGCTTCTTTCTGCACCAAGGTAAGTTCACTGAGAATTCAAGAGATTGGCTTTCAAAAGCAATACTATTGAGCAACGAATTATAGTTTTTATAAGCAAATTAGAGGCTTTATATGGGCTCAAAACTAGGGTAAAAGAAGGCATAAATTCAAACTAGAAAACCTAAATGAAGGTGAAGTTTTTTGAACCTCAATTATTCTAATTTGGAGTTTACCTTACCCTTGATCTTTGCTTATGGTTAGCCATTTTTCTTAGCAATCCTTCACCACCTCCAGATACTTTTGGGACTGTGTTATGAAGTAAATGGATATCCAAAGTGGGGCCAAAGGGAGTTTGGTGAAGGCCAAAGGGGTTATTGTCGACATGGCATTAAAGTTTAATAAGCTGAAGCACAAAGCCACCATAGAGCTTGATGAGCTGAAACAGCAGGGTCGAATAGGAAGTGAGGGTAATTGCCCAAGAGGCAAACTCTCGTGTTGAGGACTTCAGTCACTACTCGTCCTCACGTCCATTGAACGCAACATCATCAAGGTTAATCATGATGACCTTGACCACAAGCTAAAGCAATATTCAAAGGACAATAAGGACATCCAGAAAGAGCTCCGGGAAAGGAAGAGGAAGATCAAAGAGCTTGAGGTGGAGAAGAAAAGGATGAGGGAGAAGTTGTAAAAGATTACTAAAATTACCGTTTCTAGACTTTGGGATGGATTTTTTCTTGCCCGTCATTGTTAGCGTTGTGCCCAAAAGCCAATATAAGATGATTATATTTTGCACATTGAGTCATGATATTTTATTGAGGCATTAATCCAATAATTATGTTTATTATTTTGTTTCTGTGTGACATAATCAAACATAATTATAACCTTAGAATAATAGTATTTTTAAATTTCCTTAGTTTAGTATTATTGTGTAGTGGGTTGCAATAATACATAAAGACTAGCATATGTGGAGACTATTATGAGATATATAGTCTATGTATGGGCATAAGTTGGAGAACTTGTGTACTGGACCAACCCACCATGAGAACTCTACATGGATCATTATATGTGTCATAAGTGATTATCATAGTGATCATGGTATATGTAGTCCTTTGACCTAAGGTCATCAATGTTCCCTATATGTGAGTCAAATACTTTGATACTTCTCTTTCTTGCTCATAACTAAGTCAACTTGAAGGCGGTCATTGAGTATGTCACATATCATGTGGAGGATTTTGTCTGATCAAGATAGGATTTGTCCCTCCTATGTAACAGGAGTGATATCTTCAGGCCCTTTGATTGAGTGAGACTAAGGAAATGCATGGCCATGCTCGGATAAGTTGATATGAGATATCAATATCATCAGTTTTAGTCAGTTTACTCGGTAATGAAGAAACCGTAGATTAGGCTGGATGAGAGTGACACATTCCATGCCTCATGCTCAGTCTTGATATCCTAGACAAAGGGACAAAGAATATGAATAATGATCATAGAGGTTTAGTCATATCACTGATGATCTTGTCACTTGGGTAGCAATGATGTGTTGCTAGACACCACTCATTGTTTATGATCATAAATGTGATTTATTACCATCATCAATGTGATAAGAGCCTATTAGGTCACACACATATAACCAATTAGATTATTTGTGTGCAAGGGCCAAATTGTTTAGGTTTTGGTTTCATGATAATTTTGGATTAATAATTACCCCAAAGGTTGAGCCATTATAAAGCCCGAACTTAGGCCTAATTTGATTAGGGTTATGAAACTATCAGGCTTGGGAGTTAAGCTTCATTATATATACATCATATGGTGAAAATTTTCATAGCCCTAGCCTTAGCCTCCCAAAAGGAAAAAATCAGAAGGGTTCTGAAAAGTTTCTGCCTCACTTTCCTCTTGCCTTTCCTTGGAGGACACAAGCTAGCACTACGGGTGCAAAAGGAACACAGCTACTGAAATGTGGTGGATGCATGGTGATTTGAGTGGTTTGTGTGGATACCATAGAGAGTTTAAACACATCAACTGTTCAAGTTTGTGATTTGACCCAACAATTGGGTGAAAGATCCCAGCGGAGTAGGTATAACAATTTTGAACACTAGATTTATAGCATTACACTTGAATCCTGGAGGCTTTTGGATAGCTATCGCTACATTTATTTGGCTCCTGAAACCTTACAGTCACCAAGTCCTAAAAAGGCACCCTCATCCTTACCTTTCATACCTGAATGCTTTGTGGAGGCCCGAGGGTGATTCTTCCGTATGGTCCAAAGATGAATACCTCGGTGAGCCTGATGGCTTACTTGACGATGAAGAGACCAAGGGGGAGAAAGAGGGGGTAAGGAAGAAGAAATAGAAGGAGACAACATGGGTGTAGACTTTTGAATTCGTTGCTCCCTTATACTAGTGCTTTCATTCTTTTTTCTTCCTCTCTTTTTCATTGGTTGCACTTCCTTTGGGCATTAGTTGATTATCTAATGTAATGAGACCCTTGTTCGGCTATATTTTCCTCCTTCTATCTCTCCAACTGTGATCCTTAGCTTTTTTATGCTTATTGTCTTCATACTTTTGCTTTTCGAGCATTTGTACTCAAAGTCTTTTTGCAATATACTTGCATTTTTAGTAGTGTTTTACATTTGCTCCGTGCATGTCGATTGGCTATTTCTTGCACTTTTGGACTTAGAAAAATTTTCTAAGTCTTTCATTTTCTTTTTCCTCCTCACTAAGGTTGGTGTACTGAAGCATTTTCCTCTTTTTTAAGGTTCCCATACTCAAGCTTTTTTGTTCTTGCTCAAGTGCCATTGTTTGGTTCTCAGGCCAAGGTATTTTTAGGATTAAGGTCCCAATGTACCTACTTCAGCTATAGGATGAACATTGGTTGCCCTCATAATTTTTCCAAGTATAAAGACTAGATTTATGAGCTCAGGCATGCTCGTCCTGTTATGGCTTTCCTAACTTGAGGTTCTTTCGAGGAACGTAAAGCATTTGAAACTTAGTTTGTGACATTATTTCAAGTTCACATAGCAAAAATAGGTAAGTTTAGCAAAGTTCACTAAGTTCTAAAAAGGTTAAGACACCAAATGATGTTCAGGGGAAAAATGGTAATATTGCATCTTGAAGAGTCGAGCTGAATCCTAAGTGCTAAAAATGAGTTTTGAAAACCTAAATTTTTCTTTACACCTAAACTTAATTTAAATAAACAAGGTTTGACCGAGATTGACTAGTAACCAAGGAAAGAAGTAGACTTGTTTGTAATTATGCGTACACTTTAGTGGCTTGGTGCTAAAAAGAGGTATAATTGTTGGTAAAGGCAAGGATGGCTGCCATTTTCACTCTAAACACAAAATCATCCTTCTCTCTGCCATCTCATCAAGAATTCTAGCTCAAAACCAAGTTTTTTGGTGGAGGAATTGCTTGGATTTATGCCTTTGGTTGCTTGGAACTTAGGTGTAACTTTGTGCAACTTGGGTTTTGTGGAAGAATTGCTTGGATTCTTGCTTGTAAGTTTAATTTAAGGTAAGGAAGCTGTGTTTTCAAGCTTGAATTCTATTGGAGTGTGATTGCTTGATGAATTCAAGTAGTTTTGGCAATAGCATTAGTTAGTGGGCAAAGTTGATCATGGTGGAATATTAGTTTTGTGGAGATTGATGTTACAATGCATCATAGGTTGGCTTGTGATACTTGGTTATGGTCTTTTCAACATGTTTTATAGGTATGTGAAGTTTGAAGGCCATCCAAGCATGTTTGATATGCTTGGTAAGTCTTCAATCCTTCTAGCAGTAAAACTGGAAAAATTCTAGGCATTGCAAGTATTCGCGACACATCCCCAACACCATGAAATGTACTCCGAATGTTGATAACTATGGTGATGTGTTGCCACAGTTGTGATGGCTAAAATTTTCCAATTTTTCCAGGTGGTTCAAGAGGAGGCCTAAGGGGGTGTTTAAGGTACCTAGCGGTCTAAGTATTTCGGGGGTACCCTGAAACTTCCTAAACTCATCTAAAACCAAGGAGTTTTTTTTTATTTTTTTATGGTTACTTCTACCAAAAATAAGAAAACTAGATAACAAAGGGCCATAACTAAGTATCACTATCTTGGGTGAAATGTTTAGTACCATTAGTGACTTAGCCAAGCCATTGGGCATGAGCTTATGATGTGGAACCTTAATGAACCTAGTGCATCTTTATTGCCCAGTCTACAATAGTCCCACCATAGCGCCCCTGTACAAGGTAAGGGAGTTTCAACCAGTGAATCAACACTGATTAGGCTGGTGAGTTATGCTTGCTAGTAGGCAAGGTTCTACCTTGTAGTTCAAGGACTAGGTTGAGTAAAAGTCACAAGGGATTGAGACATATGCGCATAAGTCTAGCCTCAGGTTGTCTGAGCTCACAACAGATTACATATGTTCACATATGTGTTGTCCTTAATAACTTTTCTTGCAGGTGAAGTGAAGACCTTTATTAAGAATTCTAGAATTCTCATTCCCTAATTATGTTGTGCAGATTCTAACGTTGTTGGCTTGGATAACCGTTGAGGGTTGTCACGGTAGTTTTTTATTGCAGGTACTTTATTTGGGAATCTTTATTATTCTAGTCTTCTTGGGTTACTTGTTTGTTAAGTAATAATGCTGACCATAGTGTTTCTCTTGGCCGTAGAGCCTAGCATCACATGGATATACTTTTGTGACTAGCCACTGGGATTCATTTTTAAGGTGAGAGTTAGTGAAGAATATCTCAGTCAAGGCTTGTGTATATGTTGTACACCTAGCTACGTCCTTTGTTTATATTTTTTAGTC
Source organism: Aquilaria sinensis (assembly GCA_005392925.1). Lineage (NCBI taxonomy): Eukaryota > Viridiplantae > Streptophyta > Magnoliopsida > Malvales > Thymelaeaceae > Aquilaria > Aquilaria sinensis. The sequence goes on along the minus strand of SMDT01000369.1, from coordinate 55,981 downwards.
TTAGACTCTAAGGTTGTTTTTAGGTAAATGCATTAGTCTACTTCATGTTGAATGCCTTCCCACGGTTGTTATATGTAGTTTTAATCATACAAATGTTGATTTTGTATGCTTTGTGTAATGCCCTTAAGTTCCTAAGTGTTTAAGCCATGGACTATGAGGATTTAGGGCTTAAGAATTTTGAATGACTTAGGATATGAGCTCTTTGAACTTAGAAAATAATCTTTTGAATGAAGTTTGAATGAATTTTGAGTGTTGATTACTCTTGGGTTTAAACATGACTTGGCCAGGCTGAGAAATGATGCCATCGATGATTTGTGGAGTATGGGGACTCAATTGGAAATACATTCAGGTGGCTACTTTGGAAGAATCTTTTACATAAAGACCTCATTGATTCATGCAAGGTTGTGGCACACCTAAGCTAATAAGTAAGCCACTTTTAAGGACACTTTTCCATGTCCGGTTATTGCATGCTCCACTAAGTCTTCTTCCCCCTCCAACTGGTTGCATCCTCCATGGTTGAACACTTAAGCTCATGTTCTTGAGGAGTCTAAGGGAGTTCCATGTGGAACCGAGACAAATCAGGGCAATTTCTTAGTCGAGAAGGTGGGTTTATGACCAAATTGAGCTAAGGAGGAGGTCTAGAGAACAAGGAACTAAGTAGAGCACAAATCAAGCTTACTAGGCTTTAGCCAACAAGGATTTACAAGTATAAATATGGACTTATGCATTTACTAATCAATTCACATTTGAACTATGTGAATTAGTGAATTAGGCCTGATTAGGTGATGGTATATTCAACTAAGGGATCATAAGTACTAAGAGGGCTAGGGTTGCTTTAGCAGCTATGTTCTTTGTGCTAATTAGCTATGTTGGCAAGCTTTAGGGCAAGGGCTTGAGTAGCCCAATGCAATTCTTAAGCTAGGGAGCTCTCAAATATGATTAGTGTACTTCAATGAGGTTAACCAAAACTAAGTTTGTGTGGGATCATGCTTGCTATGCCCTTCAGAAGGTGTTTAAATGGTGTGTATGTGTGTCTACTTGTGTGCTTCTATGTTTGTTTGTGCATGCTAACCCCTTATATTACCTAGTTGTTACGTATATATATGCATATTTTCTTGTGTTTTCATGTTTCCATTATAGGTGCTTGAGGAAGGATTTCGGTTAAGAATTAGCTTAACCTATGTTTATGCCTTGAAGGGTTTATACGTTGAAGGCTATGTTAAGTTCTTACTTACTTTGGACTCATTACCCTACTAACTATATGTATATAGGTAAAGGATTGCTTGAGAAGTATGCAAGTTAAGAGTTGTACTACTCTTTTGGGTCGAGAAATATTATGTTTGTGCTTGTTGTGGCTCAATATTCTAAGTGGTTTTGGGTTACTTGTGAAACAAGTTAATGAATGTGAATTCCAGTTTTGCAGGCCTTGTGAGTTTCAAGTTTATGGGAACAAAGTCTAGTGAAGATGTTGTGCTCCATAGTTTATGTGTTGTGTCTTGCATTGTTGATTATGTGTTTAGGAGTTGTTCCTGTAGTAGAGACCCTAGTTATGTTCCAAGTGATTATGATCACGCTCAGATATGATTAATTGTAAAGGCATGTATTTGTGAACTCTTGGAAGGTAGTATGTTTTGATGCCCTTGGTAGGCTTACCAAGCTCTATGTGGATATTTGGGATGACGAGCACCTTGGATGCCTAGGTCATTTTGGAGATATACTTGTATGTATGTCTCAGTTGTTGTATGTATAGATGGTTTATAATAGGCTCAGTATGAATTATGATTATGTAAGGTGAATGTGTGAAGGATTGATGCTTGTGAATATTATAGTAATGATATTGCCTTATGAGTATGAACTATGTTCATGAATGGTTACATTTATGTTCTTAAGCAAGTGAGTGCAAGTATAGAAGTTCTTGTTAGGAGGATTTGATTTAGTATAGAAATGTATGTTTATGATCAAGTATGAAGTGGTGGCAAGATATATATTCATGTGTGAGTGCATTTATGCATAATTGTAGTATGTATATGCTTTCGAGCTTAGTGTGCATAGAGTGTTCAAGGTTGGCTCACCTAGAGACATGAATTTATGCAAGACTAGTGCATATGATACAAAGTTTTCAAAACTTAGATTGGTGTTTTGGTTGCCATGCATATACTTGATCATGAGTTAGTGTTTGGGATGAAATGAACATATTAACCCACATAGACACTTAGCTTATTTCAGAGAGCATGAACCTTTACAAGTTAATAGGCTAGGTGCAAGTAAGTATCCTGGATACATGCCCATGTAACCTGGCAGTGTCCAGGTGCACCTTAATGCCCCTCCCTTGTGTCTTAGCTGCACCTAAGGGGCTTAAGCCTATATGACTAGTATGCTTACATACTTAAGCAATAAGTTACTAGTTTAAACCTGAGAAGTATAATTGAATGTCAAAATCTTTGTTTGGGGTTCTAAACCTCTCAAATGGGCTAGGGGCTGTAGTGGACATCATAGTTTGTTGGTAATAGAGCTAGTTGCTCTTAGGACCAAATTTTGGTTTGTTGGAAGTATAGACTTGTTCCCACACTAGGTTGTGTCCACTTATGAATATTGAGAATATGTGTGTATTGCTTGTTTCTTGTTTATATGTGTAGGAGAGGGACTTGAAACATGGAAAGGGAAGGCAAAGGGCAAGATGAAAATAGAGCTAGCCATCTAGAGGATGGGCAGCTTGAATTAGTGCTTAAGAATTAGGCTAGGTCTACAGAACCTGCTAGGGCTATAGAGCCTATTGGGGATAATGCTCATTGGCCAAGTGTAGATGCCCAAGGAAGAATGTAGCAAATGATGGAGGTTAAGCAAGCAACCATTGCCCAACTAGTGGTTGGCATACAGGGCCTGACTAGACGTCAGGCACAAGCCCCAAAACCTACTAGGCAAGTCAGAGAACCTAAAGTAGGGAGGAGGCCTAGGAAAAAACCTATGCTTGGTTATCAAACTAGTAGAAATGGCAAGGAGAATGATGATGATGGTTATGAAGAATGAAGGAACCTGAGAGCCAAAATAGTGAGGTCTAAAGTAAGATAGGAGACCAAACTTGAAGAAAAAGTAAGTCCAGAAGTAGAAGAGTTGGACATAGAAGAAATTGAAGGGCCAACTTAACTCACTGTCACCACTGAGGCAGTGAGGACACAAAGGGAAAGGCATAGTGGTAGACAAGAGAGGGCTCTTAGGCCAAGGAATAGAGGCCTGAAGGAAGGCCAACTGTTGGTGTTTCTTGCCCTGAAAGCCCTAGTCTTCAAAGGAGGATGTGATCCCAAGGAAGTAGAGTTTTGGATTAATCAAGTGTAGAAAATCTTTGAGAGAATGGAGGTTTCCTTTTCTCAAAAGGTACTACTTGCCACATTCAGATTAGAAGGCAATGTAGAGTTATGGTGGAGGGCAATCCATAGGACTTACACTAGTAAGAATGCTAGAAAGCCAGCTTCTAGAAGAAGGGCCATGAGATAGGTGAAGTTTTTGAAAGTCTTCCAACAATAACACATTAGTGAAGCACTAAAAGAACAAAAGCAAGTGGAAATTTGATCTACGTGAGCAAGGAGACCTTACAGTTCTGGAGTATGAGCAAAGGTTTAATAACCTCATATGTTATGCTTGTCAAGATGAAGGTCAAAAGGAACTAAAGACCAAAAAGTTCCTTAGGGGGCTGAGATTTGAGCTAAGATAGATACTTATAACTGTGGGAGCCAGAGAGTATTATGAAGTTATGTAGAGAACCATGGCCTTAGAGCAAGAGTTCAGAGGGCAAGTTGTGAATGGCCCTAGAGATGCAAGTGAGGTGCAGAAACCACCCAAAAAGAAGGGCCAAGAGGAAGTCTTGCCTAAATCAAGAAACAAAGTTAAGAAAAAAAGGAAAATAAACCACTATAGACCTTAATGCAGGATATATGGAAAGTACCATGGCCAAAAACCATGTTATAGACTGATTGAAGGATGCCTTAAGTGTGGTGCCCAGGATCACTAGGTGAGGGATTGTCCCATCAGGAAAAAAGAGTAGAGAATGATGGGAAGGTTTGGAAATAGATGATCATAGGGACAATTACCCATAAAGAGGCCAAATGTGCCTCCACTGAAGAAGGATTAGGGTCCAAACTTACCTCTGGATAAGAGAAGGCAGAATTAAACTCTTAGAAGAATTTTCTAGTTGGAGACCTCAAGGAGGACTCAAGAGACCAAAAAGCCTGAGGCTGAAGGGGAGATAAATCAATCCAGGATGACTAAGAAAGCTTTGAAATGTATCATTATTTTTAATGGTTATGAAGTATCAGTTTTATTTTATACTGGTGCATCTTTGTCTGTGACATCTTCTCAACTTGTAAAAGCTATGAATCTTGAAATATGCACTATGAATGAAATGCACCTTGTTAGAACTGTTGTGAATGAGATTAAGTTCACATACCATGTAGTGAAAGATTGGATACTTAAGCTTGGTGAACTAGAGTTTAGAGTTAACCTGATAGTCTTAGATACTAATGGCTATGACATCATACTAGGTATGAACTGGCAAGTGATAATAGGGTGATTATAGATTACCATGCCAGGCAACTTTGCCTACCTAGATGTGAGCCACATTTTGTGAAAAACTCATCTGAGCTAGCACCCAAAAGCTATTTGAAAGTGGTGGAGCACAAACCCTTGATGATTGAGGGTGAATACTTAAATGGAACTAAAGTAACTATTGAGTTGGATAAAATCCCTATAGTGCAAGAGTGTCATGAGATATTCCCCATAGATCTTCCAGGACTCCCTTTTGCAAGAGAGGTTGAGTTTGAAATCATGTTAATGCCGGGAGATACACCAATGTCCATTTCTCTATACAAAATGGCTATGCCTAAAATGATTGAGATAAGGAAACAATTGGATGAACTGCTAGAAAGCGGTTTCATAAGATGAAGTACATCCCCATGAGGAGCACCTGTACTTTTTGTAAAGGAGAAGGATGGGACCCTTAAGTTATGCATTGATTATAGAAAACTCAATGCACTAACCATCAAGAACAAATACCCCCTTCTAAGGATAGAGGATTTGTTTGATTAGTTGAAGGGAGCTAGAGTTTTCTCTGAGATAGATCTCAGATCTGGATACTTCTAGCTGAGAGACAAGAATAAAGACATACCTAAGACAACTTTTAGGACCAGATATGGTGACTTTGAGTACATTGTGATGCCATTTGGGCTCACTAATGCTCTAGCCTTGTTCATGGACCTTATGCAAAGAGTGTTCAAGGCTTATTTGGACCACTTTGTCTTGGTATTCATAGATTATATATTAGTGTACTAAAAGGGTGAGGAAGCCCATAAGGAATATTTAAGGTTAGTACTTGGCTTGCTAAAAGAGCACAAATTGTATGGCAAGCTAAGTAAATGTCAATTTTGGGCTAAAGAAGTAGGATTTCTTGAACATGTGATCAATAAGCATGGTTTTGCTATTGATGCCAAATAGATTAAGGCTATCTTGGAATGGAAGCAACCTTAGAATGTGAGGGAAATAAGAAGCTTCTGAGGGTTGCAAGTTATTATAGGAGATTTATGCCCAAATTCTCTATAATAGCAGCTCCACTCACTCTATTGATAAGGAAGGATTAAAAGTTTGAGTAGGGTGAACAATGTGAAGCTAGTTTCCAATAACTCAAGAAGAGGTTGACTATAGCCCCAATACTGATTCTACTAGGCCCTCCTAAGGAGTATGAGGTATACACTGATGCTTCTCAGGTAGGGCTAGGTTGTTTCCTAATGCAAGAGAAACAAGCAATAGCCTATGGATCAGGGCAAGTTTGGCCTTATGAGAAGAATTATCTAGTGCATGACTTGGAATTGGCAGCAGTCATATTTGCTCTTAAGCAGTGGAGACAACATCTACTAGGAAGCAAGTTCCAAGTCTTTACAGAACACAACAGTCTAAAGTATCTATTTACATAAAAAGACTTGAACATGAGGCAAAGGAGATGGCTTGAATACTGGAAAGATTTTGAATGCATCATTAAGTATACAACTGGTAAAGCCAGTGTGGTAGCTAATGCTCTTAGGAAGAAATATAATGGAGTACTCAGAGCCACTGGACAACCTACTGAGGCAAAAGTACTGAGTTTGACCGAGTTGGCCCAAAAGTGGGGAAAATGGGAAATGGACCAAGTGAAAGTCCTAATTATTAGGTTAAAGTGGAAAGACCTAATTCAAGAAGCATGGTTGCAAGATGAGGAGCTTCCTGATATTTGTGGATGGAAATAAAGGAAGTTGTATAAGGCATTTCCCTTTAAAAATGGGATACTGTACTTCTAGGATAGGATTGATGTGCCTAGTAAGGATGGACTTAGGCAACAAATCCTAAAGAAAGCCCACTCCATCTTGATGAGTACACATCCTAGAGCTTAGAAAATGTACAATGATTTGACATCCTATTTCTGGTGGCCATATATGCAGCAAGAAATACGTGCTTATGTGGCTAAGTGTATGACTTGCCAACAAGTCAAAGTAGAACACCAGAGGCCTGAGGGTAAGCTACAGAGCTTGCCCATACCAGAAAGAAAGTACGGTTCCATATCTATGGATTTTGTTGTGGGTACGCCACTGACCAAAAGGAAATGCAATGCAATCTGGGTCATAGTGGATAGATTGACAAAGGTAAACCATTTCCTGCCTATAAACCTCACAGACTCATTAGAGAAGTTATCCTAACTTTACATTAAAGAGATAGTGATATTGCATGGTGTACCAGATGACATTGTCTCAGATAAAGACCCTAGGTTTGTATCTAGGTTCTAGAGGTCCTTGCACCATGCCTTAGGCTAAAAACTAAAGTTCAACTCAGCCTACCATCCTCAAACTGATGGACAGACTGAGAGGACCATTCAAGTCTTGGAAGATATGCTGAGATGTTATGTAATAGACTTTTAAGGAAAGTAGGACAAACACTTGCCTTTGGTGGAGTTTTCTTACAATAATAGCCATCACTCAGTGATTGGCATGGCACTATATTAAGCACTCTATGGTAGAAGGTGCATAGCTCCACATTGTTGGCATGAACCTGGGGATAAGTTGAAAATAGGCCCAAAGCTTATCAAAGAGACTACTGGGAAGATTAAGCTAATCCAAGAAAGGATTATAGCTACCAACAATAGGCAAGAATCATACGCCAATCAAAAGAAGATAAGGGACCTTGAGTTCTAAGTAGGAGATTGGGTGTGCTTAAAGGTATCTCCTATGAAAAGAGTGATGAGGTTTGGCAAAAAAGGAAAGTTAGCCACAAGGTATGTAGGACCATACCTGATACTTGTAAGAGTAAGGAATGTAGGCCATAAGCTAGAACTACCTCTTAGGCTAGGACATGTACATGACACCTTCCATGTGAGTTTGTTAAAGAATTATTTGTCTAATCCTATGCAAGTAATACATGTTACTAGTGTTCCTGTTTCCCAAAATCTAACATATTAGGAAGAACTAATTCAGGTATTGGAAAAGACACTAGGAAGCTTAGAAGTAAGTGGATATCCATGGTAAAATTCCAAAGGTCTAACCATTCTAAGGAAGAAGCCACATGGGAAGCTGAAGCTGAAATGTTATCCTAATGTATTCCTTAGACTCCTAGGAAATTTAGGGGACCAAGTTTCTTAAGGAGGGGACATTGTAATGTCCTTAAGTTCCTAAGTGTTTAAGCCATGGGCTATGAGGATTTAGGGCATAAGAATTTTGAATGACTTAGGATATGAGGTTGTTGAACTTGGAAAATAATGTTTTGGATGAAGTTTGAATGAATTTTGAGCGTTAATCACTTCTAAGTTTAAACATGCTTGGCCGAGGTGAGAAGTGATGCAATTGATGATATTACACAATTTGAAATACATTCAGGTGGTTACTTTGGAAGAATCTCTTACATGAGGACCTCATTTATTCATGCAAAATTGTGGCACACCTAAGCTAGCGATTAACCCACTTTTAAGGACACTTGGCCATGTTCGATTATTGCATGCTCCACTAAGTCTTCTTCCCCCTCTAATCGGTTGCATCCTCCATGGTTGAAAACTTAAGCTCGTGTTCTTAAGGAGTCTAAGGGAGCTCCATGTGGAACCGAGACAAATCAGGGCAATTTCTTAGTCAATGTGGGTTTGTGACCAAATTGAGCTAAGAAGTAGGTCTAGAGCAACAAGAAACTAAGTAGAGCACAAATCAAGCTTACTAGGCTTTGGCCAACAAGGATTTACAAGTAAAGTTAAGAACTTATGCATTCACCAATCAATTCATAGTTGGACTATGTGAATTAGTGAATTAGGTGTGCTTAGGTCATGGTAAATTCGGCTAAGGCATCATAAGTACTAAGAGGGCTAGGTTTGCTTTAGCAATTATGTTCTTTGTGCTAATTAGCTATGTTGGCAAGGAATTGAGTAGGCCAACACAATTCCCAAGCTAGCGAGCTCTCAGGTATGATTAATGTACTTCAATGAGGTTAACCAAAACTAAGTTTATGTGGGATCATGCTTGCTATGCCTTTTAGATGGTGTTTAAGTGGTGTTTGTGTGTGTGTCTACTTGTCTGCTTCTATTTTTTTTTGTGCATGCTAACCCCTTATATTACCCAGTTGTTATGTATATATATGCATATTTTCTTGTGTTTTCATGTTTCCATTGTGGGTGCATGAGAAATGATTTTGGTTAAGCATTAGCCTAACCTATGTTTATGCCTTGAAGGCTATATTATGTTCTTACTTATTTTAGACTCATTACCTATTAACTTTATGTATGTAGGTAAAGGGTTGCTTAAGAAGTAGGCAAGTTAAGAGTTATATTACTTTTTTGGGTTAAGAAGGTATTATGTTTGTGCTTATTGTGGCTCAATATTCTTAAGTGGTTTCAGGTTTTGAAACAAGTTAATGAATATGAATTCTATTTTCATAGGCCTTGTGAGTTTAGAGTTTATGGGAACAAAGTCTAGTGAGGATGTTGTGCTCCATAGCTTATGTGTTGTGGCTCACGTTGTTCATTATGTGTTTAGTAGTTGGTCTTGTCTTAGAGACCCTAGTTATGTTCCATGTAATTATGATCACTCTTGGATATGCTTAATTATAAAGGCATGTATTTGTGAACTCTCGGATGGTAGTATGTTTTGATGATCTTGGTAAGCTTACCAAGCTCTATGTGAATATTTGGGAAGATGAGCACCTTGGTTGCCTAGGTCATTTTGGAGATATACTTGTATGTATGTCTCGGTTGTTGTATGTATGGATGGTTTATAATAGGCTCACTATGAATTATGGTTATGTAAGGTGAATGTGTGAAGGATTGATGCTTGTGAATATTGTAGTGATGATATTGCCTTGTGAGTAGGAACTATGTTCATGAATGGTTACATGTATGTTCTTGAGCAAGTGAGTGCAGGTATAGAAGTTCTTGTCAGGAGGATTTGATCTAGTACAGAAATGTATGTTTATGACCAAGTATAAAATGGTGGCAAGATATATATTCATGTGTGAGTGGATTTATGCATAATTGTAGTATGTATATGCTTTTGGGCTTAATGTGCATGGAGTGTTCAAGGTTGGCTCACCTAGACACATGAATGCATGCAAGACTAGTGCATGTGAAACAAAGTTTTCAAAACTTGGATTGGTGTTTTGGTTGCCATGCATATACTTGATCATGAGTTAGTGTTTGTGATGAAATGAACATTGAACCCACATAAACACTTAGCTTGTTATAAAGAGTATGAACCTTTAAAACTTAATTGGTTAGGTGCAAGTAAGTATCCTGGATGCATGCCCATGTAACCTGGCAGTGTCCAGGCGCACCCTAATGCCCCTCCCCTATGTGTTAGCAGTTCCTAAAAGGCTTAAGCTTGTATGACTAGTATGCTTACATACTTAAGCAACAAGTTACTAGTTTAAACCTGAGAAGTATAATTGAATGTTAAATCTTTGTTTGGGGTTCTAAACCTCTTTAATAGGCTAGGGGCTATATTGGGCATGACACTTTGGCTATTTGGACTTGGTTTTTATGAATGTACCTTGGCCCTGTGAATGTGTTTATGGATTCCATTTGCCCTAGTCAAAGCATGAAGAGGATGCATCTTACATTTTCTAGGGTAATCATCTAGTATCATGAAGTTTGAATTTGCGCACATATGTAGCTAGCCAATTGCAACCATTGTGAGACTAGTTCTCACATGTTTCCTAGCAAGGCTGAAGGATGACCCTGTCAATTTTTGGTATCAGAGCTCAGAGCCCAATTTATAGATATTGGAGGTTAAGACTGAGATCTAGTTTTGGAAGTCCATTTGCTAGGATTGTTAGTATTGACCAACATCTGGGGAATGTCATCCAGCTTTGGTTGCCGGTTATTATGGTTGACACTAGGTCAGGGGCTTCGAGAGGAGCTAGGGAACCTGGTGAAGGTTCTAGTGACCCAGTTGTGGCAAGGCTCAATGAGATATCCAGAGTGCTTCAGGGGTAGACACAGACTATGACACAAGTGGCACAAGGTATGGCCATCATCATGAATTAGTTGTTCTAAGATAAAAAGGACAAAGAAGTTGTCCAGGAGCAAAATGACCAAAGGAATGACCTATCCCAAGTTCTAGAGAGGCATGCCAAGCATCAGCAAGTGTCTAGGGCCTATGAGAAAAGAGATCATGTTTATCAGTTTGAGGAGAAGCCAGAGTTGATGAAGGCTTTTAGGAGATGAGAAACCCCACATCATATGAGGCTAGCTGCAAAGTTCATGATTGTTTATTGACTATGTTTTGATGGGATATGTGACCATGATCGAGTAGAGGATTAGTTATCCAGGATGAATTGGCTTTTCACATGTGGAGGCTACAAGTTAGAGCAAAGGATGGCCTTAGTACCTTTCTTTTTTAGAGGGAGGGTTAGTCTATCGTAGGATGATCTGATGGAAATACTAAGGGAGAGTAATGGTACTCAACTAGAGTAGAATAAAAAGGTACTCAAGTGGTCAAACTTCGAGAGGAAGTTCCAACAGGAATATATTAGTGAAGCTACAATGGATTAAAGAATGATCCAGTTCGAGAATCTAATTCAAGGAGAAATGTCAATGTGGGAGGATCAGCAGCACTATAATTCACTCATACGGTATTCTCCCTATATGACCAGGAATGATAAGTTGAAGGCCAAGAAGTTCTTCCAAGGCCTTAGGCCCATGCTTCGAAGGTATGTGGCAGTGGTGGACATCCAGGGCTATCTCTAAGTGGTCCAAAAGGCATTGGCCTCAAAAAGGGAAATCGAAGACATAAAAGGACCAAGCAAAAAGGTGGAAGTTGGACCAGCCAACCTAGGTAAAAGTGCTGGGAAACAACCAATGGTAGGAATGATGATTGAGAATTAGGGTCCCTTTAAGAGAAGAAAAGTGGGTTTGTGCCCTAAGTGTATAAGGTTCCATGGCACAAAGCCATGTACCTTAAGAATAGACATTTGCAACATTTGTGGTTGAAGAGGTCATTAGGCAAGGGAATGCCCACAGGCTTAACCTTTGCCAAGTTCCCCTAGGAATCCACACCCTGAACCCCTTACAATAGGAAATCAACCTAGTGTAGCCACTGCAGCAGTTGAGCCAATAATCTTCACCTTGGCTAGTCAAGTGACCAATGAGCTAACTGCCGTTTGAGGTAACTTTACTTTTTATAATGGTAGTGTAAGAGTACTTTTTGATACTAGAGTTACTCTTTTTGTGATATCATCTGCCTTGGTAGATAAGCTTAAGTTACAGTGAGAAATCTCATAAGAGTTGAGACTCATCAGGACTATCGAGAAAAATTTTCTAGTGACCAATGAGTTGGTTACTAGCTATCCTTTGTCCCTTGTAGTTAGGTGACCATAATTTCTCTTGTGAGCTATGGGTGATAGAATTCAGGCCTTATGACCTAGTGTTTGGAATGGACTAGCTAAGCAACCACAAGCTGCAAATTCACTGTGCTAGTCATTCAATTGACATTACTGATGCTCGAGGAGGTAGAGTGACTTGCCCAGGAGGGTTAGCATCCAATGCAAAGAGTTTGCACCTTAGACTTATGGGTACCATCCTCATAGTCTATAAGGAAGAATATCATTCATTGAATGGGTTGGGCATAGAGGAAGAATTTAAGGAGATCCCTATAGCCAATCAGTTTCCTGAAGTATTTCCAGTGGAGTTGCCTGGGTTACCACTTAAGAGGGACACTAAGTTTTCTATCCATCTTCAGCCTGGAGTTCTCTATCCACCTAAAAGGGACACTAAGTTTTCTATCAATCTATCCATACTTTATTTTGATACCACCTTACCAAATGTCAGCTCTTGATATGGACGAATTAAAGAAGTAGTTGGAAGAACTGCTAGAGAAAGGCTTCATAAAGCCTAGTGTATCATCGTGGAAAGCCCTAGTGTTGTTTGTGAAGAAGGAGGATAGAACTTTGAGACTATGCATTGACTATAAGAAGTTGAATGCAGTAACAGTCAAGAATAAGCATCCACTTCCTAGGATCAATGACCTGTTTGATAGGCTAAGGGAGCAAAGGTGTTTTCTAGGATTGCACTCTGGTCTAGATATTTCCAGGTTAGAGTTAAGGCAGAAGATATCCCGAAAATTGCCTTGAGGACAAGGTATGGGCACTAAGAGTATATAGTTATGCTGTTTAGTGTGACCAATGCCCTAGCAGTGTTCATGGGAGCCATGAATAGAGTATTTAAGCCGTTTTGAGGTTAGTTTGTTGAAGTCTTCATCGATGACATTTTGGTATACGCGCAGTCTACCGAAGAGCATAAGGAACAACTTAGAATGGTTTTGCAAGTGCTAAAGGTGATAGCCAAAGGGCTATTACCCTCCAAACTCTCATGATCTGATGAAGCACCGTCCTCAGAAAAGATGAGCATCACCCTCGAAGAATGTGAGCACCAACTGTTAATGTTGTGCCCAAAGAGCCAATCATGAGATGATTGTATTTTTTGCACATTGAGTCATGATATTTTATTAAGTCATTAATCAAGTAATTATGTTTGTTGTTTTGTTTTTGTGTAACGTAATAAACATAACTGTAACCCTAGAATAATGATATTCTCAAATGTCCCTAGTCTAGTATTATTGTGGAGCGGGTTGCAATAGTACATAACGACTAGCATATGTGGAGACTAATATGACATATGTAGTCTACATATGGGTACAAGTTGGAGAACTTGTGTACTGGACCGACCCACCATGAGAACACTATATGGATCGTTATATGAGTGCCATAAGTGATTCTCATAGTGATCATGGTATATGTAGTCCTTCGACCTAAGATCATCAAGGTTTGAGGCACATACTTTGATACTTTCCTTTGTTGCTCGTAACTGAGTGAACTTGAATGAGGTCATTGCGTATGCCACATATCATGCGGAGGGATTTGTATGATCAAGATGGGACTTGTCCCTCCTATGTAACGGGAGTGATATCTTCGGGCCCCTTGATAGAGTGAGACTTAGAAAATGCATGGCCATGCTTAGATGAGTTGATATATGATATGATTGTCATCAGTTTAAGTTGGTCTACTCGGTAATCAAGAAACCAAATATTGGGCTATACGAGAGTGACACATTCCATGTCTCGTGCTTAGTCTTGATATCTTGGACAAAGGGACAATGGCATATATCAGTGATGATCATAAAGGTTTAGTCAAATCACCGACAATCTTATCACTTGGGTAGCAATGATGTGTTGCTAGACACTGCTCATTGCTTATGATCATAAATGTGATTTATGATCATTACCAACGTGGTAAGAGCCAATTGGGTCACACACATAGAGCTATTTGGATCATTAGAGTGCATGGGCTAATTATTTGGGTTATGGTTTCACAATAATTTCGTATTAATAATGGGCCCAAGAGTTGAGTCATTACTAAGCCCGAAATTGAAGCCTAATTGGATTAGGGCTTTGAAACCCATTAGGCCTGGAAGTTGAGTCTCACTACAATACAACTTTTATTGAGAAATTCGTAGCTTCTTGCCTTAGCCTCACAAAAGGACAGCCGCACTCTTCTCTTGCAATTCCTTGGAGGATGCAAGCTAGCACTGCGAGCGCAAGAGAAACGCATCAGCCGAGATGTGGTGGAAGTGTGGTGATCCCTAGAGGCTCGTATGGATACCATAGAGAGCTTGAACACGTCAACTGTTCAGGTTTTGTGATTCGACTATGCAATTGAGTGAGAGATCTCAACCAAAAATTAGGTATGAAAATTTTCAAACACCTAACCCGTTTCACTTGGATCCTGGAGGGTTTCAGTTAAATTCTGCTGCGCTGTTTGGCTCCCGAAACCCAACACTAACCTCGGGAAAAGAGGGTGCACAATCCTTGACCCCCGGACCTCGATAATCCACCATTACACTCGAGAATAACAGGACTGACCTCGGGAAAATGGTACACTACTACCATCGGCAAAATGACCTTACCAACTTTGGGAAGAGTAGACTCACCATCCTCGGCAGGGGAAAACATCCTCTGAAGGGAATCCTCTATGCCGAGGGGCCTTTCGAGTAACTGGGGTGACCTTGGCTAGTAGCTCTCATATCCCGAAAAGGTCTCTTTCACCGAAGAGGTCTTGTGAACATGAAAAAAATGGTTAAGGAGCCTCTGACACAGAGCCCTTGCACACACCCCTCACACATAGACCTCCTATGCCCCTAAATTCTGGCCAGCTAGAGATCCCCATACCTGAAGGTACAAACCACATCTGGCCGAACACGTGTCATGATCTAAGTGAGCTATGTCAAACGGACTTCTCCCAATCTCCTCTTATAAATACTGGGGGAAACGACCTTGGTAGGGATAGGGTAGAACTCTCAAGAGAACTCTACTCTTTGCTCTCTATTCGCTACTCTTCACTTTCCAAATACTGACTTGGGCGTCGGAGGCTCCTCCCCTGGAAACACACTCCGGGGACCTCCTAGCCCCTATTCCTTTGAGCATTTCAGGCACTCTCACGTCGAAAGTCTCTCATTCAGGCACCCTCCACACTGGAAGTCCCTACTTCAGGCCATTAAGTCGTACAACAAAGATGCCGATGGGCATCATTTGGAACTGTCTATGGGAAGCCACCCTCAGGTAGCCGTCATTGAGACTCAACGTTCTAAGGATAAGGGACTCCCGAAGTTTCCATCCGTGCCGGAGAATCAACCGGTGACCAAACAACCTGCCACAGGGACTTCTGCGCCTGAGGATGAACATCCTCTAACGATCACGATGAGCTTCCTACATGATTTTCAGCACTCTGTTGTGGCTAAAATGACACAACAGTTGGAGCAAAGGTGGTCACAACCACATTCGGGCCGAAGGGCCCCTCACTAACTCCCCGTCGGGAGTGTAGCCCGAAGTCCACTCATCGGAGCTCGGGCAGTGAGGACTTCTGTGACGAGTCCTCAACGGAGGACGTACCCCCCGGAGGCCGATGTATTGAAGAAACAGGGTCCAAAGAGGCTAGGACTTCCCGTCAGCGAAGTTCATCTCTGGAAAGAAGATCACAATCCCCATGCCGCCGAAGTTACTCCCCGAAAAGAAGTTGTCGTTCTCCGTTGCCGGAGGCCTCCAGGCAGCGAGAAGAGCCCAGTGCCACCATCCACATGGAGAAGATCCTAGAGAGGTTAGAGAAAGTGGAGAGGCAGATCGCCCAAAAGCTTGTCTGGTCAAGGTTATCTGGGACCTTCACCAGATAAGAGTCACCCTTTATCCGACCAATAGTTGAGGCACCTATGCCAAGTGACTTCTAGGTGCCACGCTTGGAAACCTATGATGGGCGTAGTGACCATCAAGCTTACTTAACCAAGTAAAGGCGTAGTATGGTGCTACACGATGCTGATGACGCTACCGTTTGCAAGTGCTTTGAGGTTACCCTATCCGGCCCAGCAACCGCGTGGTACAACTCCCTCGTGCCTGGAACTATAATGAGTTTCCAAGAGTTGTTCATAGCGTTCACGCAGCAGTTCACCGGCAGTAAGCCGATGGCGAAGATGCCGGTTCAAATGTTTGACATAGCGCAAATGAACGGAGAGACCATTCGCGACTATGTCGAAAGGTTCAGCCGAAAGGCCTTGAGTGTGCCGGACTTTCACCTCGAAATACGCATCTTCACCATGATACGAGGACTTCGACGAGACTCACAACTCTTTTACGAGTTCTTGAAGGACCCTCTGGACACCCTCAGGGAGTTCTACCGAAGGGTCGAACAGTACATGACGGCTGAAGAGCTAAGGATGGGAGGTCCAAAGCCCGACCACACTCGGCCCGAAGGCCCAAGTCAACAACCTCGTTACCCAACAGAGGTTGGGGGTCGACCTCGGAGGCAGAGAGGGAAGAAGCCAACAACGTTCACCCCCTTGAACACCATGAGAACGAACATACTGCTGGCAATGGAAAGGCAAGGCACCCAGATCTAGCGACCGAAGGGCATGACCTCGGAAAACAAAAAAAATATGAAGAAATTCTATCAATTCCATCGGGATCACGGTCATGACACTGAGGACTGCTTCCAACTCAGGAAATACATTGAGTCCCTGATCAAGCAGGGCCAATTTTGCCGGTACCTACGGATGCACTCTCCTAGGGGAATGAGGGAGGAGGAAATAAAGGAAGATGAGGACTACGATTCTGACCGACGTCAAAACCGAAGTCCCAAGAAGAATCCTTCACCTCCAACTGGACTAATCCAAACGATCACCACGAGACTGCCTTCGGCAGAGAGGAAGAGGAAAGCCAGGGAGATCTTAGTGATGGAATTCGGTAACCCATCAAACAAGCTCGCTCAGAAAGATGGGTCTACCGTAGTATTACCACGTGATGATCCACTCCTTATTATGGCAAGGATTGGGAACTGGGACATTAAAAGGGTGCTCCTGGACGACGGGTCCAATGCCGATGTCCTATTCTCCCACCTGTTGCCAAGCCTAGGCATCGTGAAAACTGACCTCAAACCTGTTTCATCATCTACCTTCGGGTTAGGTCCCTCCAAACTCCCTGTCCTTGGATGGATCGACCTACCTCTAACGTTAAGGGGAACTTCTGTTCAGAACAATGAAGAGCTCTTTGCCTCTGTGATGACCAAGGTCATTGTCATCGACGTCCCCTCTTCATATAATGCCATCCTTGGAAGGCAAAATCAAGGGAACTTTCGCATTTGACTAGATGTGAAGTATCTGACCGTCACCTTTGGAACAAATGACGGGGACGCAAAAATATTTATTGATCAAGCTGAAGTCCAGAAGGTCTTCGTAAGGGCGAGGCAGAGCCTAGTGAAAGTACACACAGACCTCAGGAAAGAAAGGCACACCGACCGAAGGATCTATGGAAGGAGAGAGAAGCGACCTAGATAAATTTGAAACTGAGAATGTAGAGGTTGTCCTAGGCCGAAGTATCCATGTAGGGAAACAACTGGCCGAAGGTGACAAGCAAAAGCTTGCATCTTTACTTTTAATGAACAAAGCGTTGGATTTCGGGAGCCAAACGGCGCAGCAGAATTTAACCGAAACCTTCCAGGATCAAAGTGAAACGGGGTAAACCGGGTGTTCAAAACTTTCATACTTAATTTTTGGTTGAGATCTCTCACTCAACTGTAGAGTCGAATCACAAAACCTGAATAGTTGACATGTTCAAGCTTTCTATGGTATCCACATGAGCCTCTCGGGATCACCACACTTCCACCATGTCCCGGCAGATGCGTTTATCTTGCGCTCCCAGTGCTAGCTTGCGTCCTCCAAGGAATTGCAAGAGAAGAGTACGGCTGTCCTTCTAGGAGCCTAGGGCAAGGAGATCTGCTAATTTCTCACTAAAAGTTGTATTTATAGTGAGACTCAACTTCCAGGCCTAATGGGTTTCAAAGCCATAATCCAATTAGGCTTTAATTTTCGGGCTTAATAATGGCTCAACTATTAGGCCCATTATTAATACAAAATTATTGTGAAACCAAAACCCAAATTATTAGCCCATGCACTCTAATGATCCAAATAGCTCTATGTGTGCGACCCAATAGGCTCTTACCACGTTGGCAATGATCATAAATCACATTTATTATCATAAGCAATGAGTGGTGTCTAGCAACACATCATTGCTACCCAAGTGACAAGATTGTTGATGATTCGACTAAACCTTTATGGTCATCACCGATATATGCCATTGTCCCTTTGTCCAAGATATCAAGACTAAGCACGAGACATGGAATGTGTCACTCTCGTATAGCCCAATTTTGGTTTCTTGATTACAGAGTAGACCAACTTAAACTGATGACATTGATATCGTATATCAACTCATCCGAGCATGGCCATGCATTTTTCTAAGTCTTACTCTATCAAGGGGCCCGAAGATATCACTCCCATTACATAAGAGGGACAATTCCCGTCTTGATCATACAAATCCCTCTGCATGATATGTGACATACCCAATGACCTCCTTCAAGTTTCACTCAGTTACGAGCAACAAAGGAAAGTATCAAAGTATGTGAATCACATGTAGGGAACCTTGATGATCTTAGGTCAAAGGACTACATATACCATGATCACTATGAGAATCACTTATGACACTCATATAATGATCCATGTAGTGTTCTCATGGTGGGTCGGTCCAGTACACAAGTTCTCCAACTTGTACCCATATGTAGACTACATATCTCATATTAGTCTCCACATATGCTAGTTGTTATGTATTATTGCAACCCGCTCCACAATAATACTAGACTAGGGACGTTTAAGAATATCATTATTCTAGGGTTACAATTATGTTTATTACGTTACGCAAAAACAAAACAACAAACATAATTGCTGGATTAATGCCTTAATAAAATATCATGACTCAATGTGCAAAAAATACAATCATCTCATGATTGGCTTTTGGGCACAACACTAACAATCTCCCACTTGCACTAAAAGCCAATCATCCATGTATCTAATACCGATGGACCTAGAATGGCTATCATGCTTCTGCTGCGTAAGGGGCTTTGTCAGTGGATCAGCAATGTTGCTGTCTGTCGAAGTCCTGCATATCCTTACATCACCCCTCTCGATGATCTCCCTGATGAGATGATAGCGTCGGAGTATGTGTTTGGATCGCTGGTGAGATCGAGGTTCCTTAGCCTGTGCGATTGCTCCATTGTTGTCACAATAGAGCTCTATCGGGTCGGCAATGCTTGGAACCACTCCAAGTTCAGTGATGAACTTCTTGATCCAAACTGCCTCCTTCGTAGCATCAGAGGCGGCAATGTACTCAGATTCTGTTGTAGAGTCAGCTACTGTCTCTTGCTTTGAACTCTTCCAGCTCACAGCACCACCACCAATACAAAACACATAACCAGATTGCGATCTAAAATCATCCTTATCGGATTGGAAGCTTGCATCGGTGTAACCCCTTACAACGAGCTCATCTTCACCTCCAAAGACCAAGAATGCATCCTTAGTCCTTCGTAAGTACTTAAGGATGTTCTTAACAGCTGTCCAGTGACTCTCACCGGGGTTCGATTGGTACCTACTCATCATGCTCAAGGCATATGAGACATCAGGACGAGTACATATCATGGCATACATGATAGATCCAATTGCTGAGGCATATGGAATCTTACTCATGCGCTCTCTCTCCTCAGGTGTACTCGGACACTGAGATCTAGAAAGAGTTATACCATGTGACATGGGCAAGAATCCTTTCTTGGAATCTTGCATGCTAAACCTCTTTAGCACCTTGTCAATATATGTACTTTGACTTAGGCCAAGAAGCTTTCTAGATCTATCTCTATAGATCCTGATGCCTAACACATAGGCTGCTTCACCCAAGTCCTTCATAGAGAAACATTTCCCTAGCCAAGTCTTCACAGACTGTAGCTCAGGAATGTCATTCCCGATGAGTAGTATGTCATCTACATACAACACCAAGAAGACAATAGCGCTCCCACTAACCTTCTTGTAGACACAAGGTTCATCTTCATTTTTGATAAAACCAAACTCTTTGATTGCTTCATCAAAATGAAGATTCCAACTTCGAGAAGCTTGCTTCAGTCCATAAATGGACCTTTGCAACTTGCACACTTTATTGGCATTCTCAGGAGTGACAAAACCCTCAGGTTGTGTCATGTACACATCCTCAAGTAGCTTTCCATTTAGGAATGCAGTTTTGACATCCATTTGCCATATCTCATAATCATAGTGTGCAGCAATAGCAAACAAAATTCGGATGGATTTAAGCATAGCAACTGGTGAAAAAGTTTCATCATAGTCAATACCATGAATTTGCTTGAAACCTTTTGCAACCAATCGTCCCTTAAAGGTAATCACATTACCATCCATGTCAGTTTTCTTCTTGAAAACCCATTTGCACCCTATGGGTTTTACCCCTTCAGGTGGGTCAACCAAAGTCCATACTTGGTTTTCATACATGGATTCCATCTCGGATTTCATGGCCACTAGCCACTTCTCAGAGTCAGGCCCCGACATAGCTTGTTGGTAGGTTGTGGGCTCATCCTGATCCATGAGCATCACATCACCAGTGTGAGTCATGAGAAATCCATATCTCTCAGGCTCACGCCGAATCCTACCAGACCTACGTGGGCTCTGTGCTACAGGAACAGACTCTTGAACCACAACATCTTGTGGTGTCTGTTCAGGTTCCATTTCAGGTTCAATGTCTCCTTGTTGTTCTTGAATTTCTTCAAGTTCTACTTTCCTCCCACTAGTTCCTTTAGAGATAAACTCTTTCTCTAAAAAGACACCAGTTCGAGCAACAAACACTTTTTGCTCAGAAGGATTGTAGAAATAGTAACCCTTTGTTTCTTTGGGATACCCAACAAAAAGGCATTTTTGAGATTTGGGCCCTAGTTTGTCAGAGGATTGACATTTCACATAAGCGTCACAACCCCAAATCTTCATAAAAGACAAATTGGGACGCCTCCCACTCCATATCTCATATGGTGTCTTTTGAACCGATTTAGATGGAACTCGGTTTAGTGTAAAAGCGGCTGTCTCTAGAGCATGTCCCCAAAAGGAGTTTGGAAGGTCAGCTTGACTCATCATAGAGCGAACCATGTCTAACAGAGTTCGATTTCTCCTTTTAGATACACCATTCCATTGAGGTGTACCTGGTGGAGTGAGTTGTGATACTATACCACACTCCTTCAGATAGTCAAGGAATTCTCGATCCAAGTACTCTCCACCTCGATCTGATCGAAGCACTTTGATACTCTTCCCGAGTTGATTCTCTACTTCATTCTTGAATTCTTTGAACTTTTCAAAGGATTCTGACTTGTGTCTCATGAGATACACATAGCCATATCTGCTAAAGTCATCAGTGAAAGTAATGAAGTATTGAAAACCTCCTCTAGCATGTGTAGACATAGGGCCACATACATCACTATGTATGAGTCCTAGTAAGTCATTAGCCCTTTCACTTTGCCCTATGAATGGGGCTTTGGTCATCTTGCCCAACAAACATGACTCACATGTCTCATATGATTCAAAATCAAATGAGTCCAAGAGTCCATCCTTATGGAGCTTGGATATGCGGGTCTCATTTATATGGCCCAAGCGACAGTGCCAGAGATAGGTCGGGTTCGAATCATTTAATCTGACCTTCTTGGTATTCACATTATAGATTGGATCTTCGAGGTCTAGAACATACAACCCATTGCTAAGTTGAGCACTACCATAAAAGATTTCATTCAAATAAATAGAACAACATTTGTCCTTTATTATAAATGAAAAACCTTTCTTGTCCAAACAAGAAACAGAAATCAAATTTCTACTAATAGTAGGCACAAAGTAGCAGTTGTCTAATTCTAAAACTAATCCACTAGGTAAAGTGAGAACATAAGTCCCTACGGCTAAGGCAGCAACCCTTGCTCCATTTCCAACACGTAGGTCCACTTCACCTCGGGCCAATCTTCTACTTCTACTTAGATCCTGCACATTTGCACAAATGTGAGATCCACATCCAGTATCCAATACCCAAGATGAGGAAGTAGAAAAGTTAGCCTCTATAACAAGAATACCTGAAGTGGAAGTCTTACTTCCTTTTTCCTTAGCAAGTTCTTCAAGATAGAGCTTGCAGTTGCGCTTCCAGTGTCCAGGTTGCTTACAATGGAAGCACTCCCCTTCCTTTGCCACACCACCCTTTGGTTTCAGTGCAGCTGAAGAAGAACTAGCATTGGACTTTCCATTAGCTTTATCCTTCTTCTTGTTGGCTTTTCCTTTTCCCTTGCCCTTTTGAACCATCAAAATGGGCTTAGCCTTCTTAAGGTTTTGCTCAGCAGTTCTCAACATGTTGAGCAATTCAGGGAGGGACTTGTCAAGGTCGTTCATGTTATAGTTCATGACGAACTGACTGTAGCTTTCAGGCAACGATTGCAAGACTACATCAACAGCCAACTCTTTCTGAAGAGCAAATCCCAAACTCTCAAGATTCTCAATGTACCCAATCATCTTGAGCACATGAGGACCCACGGGACTTCCCTCAGACATCTTGCACTGAAACAATGCCTTAGAGGTCTCAAACCTCTCATGCCTAGCTTGCTCTTGGAAAAGCATTTTGAGATGTTCGATCATATCGAACGAAGCAAGATAGACATGCCCCTATGTTCTCATGTTGCATGTTCTCATGTTGCTTCTGAGCTCAGATTCCATGGTAATAAGCATGAGGCATGCAACATCCAAAGCATCATCAGAATGCCTCTTGTGAGCATCCCTTTCAGCTCTTGGAGCAGTGGCAGCAGGCTCATTTGGAATGGGCTGCTCTAGGACATAAGCCTTTCTCTCTTGCTTGAGGACTATCCTCAAGTTTCGGTACCATTTGAGAAAGTTGGTCCCATTCAGTTTTTCCTTCTCAAGGATCGATCGCAACGAAAGTGTCGATGTGTTTTGTGCCATGGTTATCTACAACAGTAAATATGCAGTGTAAGAGCCATGTATTTTAATTCATTTAATAAGGACTTTTATTAAACGATACTCCCACTATTTTCCTCAAAATAATAACCCTCGATATTATTTCGGAACACCTTTGCGCTAAGGTATTCTAGTGGGCCAAGATCCATATTTGACCACAACCTGAGTCAGCTTTGGCTTTTCTCTCAAGTTACAGCTATTTAGGTAGGCAACTCCTTGCCAATTGCATCTTATGCAACTCTTGGATAGCAACTCTTGGATAGTTGGGTGAACAACACTTGTCCAAGCTCATCTCATGAACTTAAGCCCAACTCTATGCCTCTAAGTCCCTAATCCTATTAGGATGACTTAGTTAAGTCGGACCCAAAGTTAGCAATTTGGATATCACTATTATCCCATCGCGCCTTACCAAGATGAACATAGGTGCTTTGCTTTGGCAAACCCACCTAATGTTGATCAAAGTCTTGACGAGTGCCAACATTTGGAAGGCATCACATTTAATGACTTAATATTTGTTTGAGGGATTTTTCTTTTGATCTCACCAATTTGTTATCTCCGGTTGTCTTATACATGCATCACATACAAATATAAAACATGCATCTCATGCTTACAAGAAAGTAAACATGACATGGTTATAGCCCAAACTATGCGATATTCTCAAGCCAATGAGAATATCATAAAAGCCTAAGAAAAGAAAAGGGTCTTCACAAGCTCCTTCTCTTCCTTTCTTGGTTGCCCTTTTTGTTGTCACCTCCTTGGACATACCACCTTGGATGATCCTTGGACATACCACCTTGGATGATCCCATAATGTACCATTACATCAATAATAGAAACCTCGAGTTACATTCGAGGGGAGTAAGGTGAGAAGAGAATGTACAATGAGAGTAACAAGAGAAGGCATGACTCGCAGGCCGTATTTACAAGTACAACCAATCAAGGGCTATAACCATGCACCATGCTTCAACCATCAATCAGCATAACATGCCAAATCTCATTCAACAAATGCATGCCAATTTTCACGAGTTGATTAACCAGTTTTTATTTATGTGGCGCTTCGCATACGGCGGTCCCGCTGGCCAGTCAACGGGCCGGTCAGCTGGCCGGTGGGCGTGGTTCCGCTGATCGGTCAGCGGACAGGGTCAAGGGGGGCTGCCCTTGGGGGGGTTACGAGGGGGGCAGCGCCCCCCAGCGCAAAAAATTTTCTTACAATTGCTTTGCCCGAGATCTTCTATTTCGAGCAAGTAGGCACCCGAGACTCCTCCATTCGAGCCACCAAAAATACCTTACTTTTGGTGCCCGAATAGGCCGAATCCGAACCAAGCTAGGGTTTTTGCAACTATTGCAAGAATCCTAATCCATATAGGTATCTCATACCAATCAATTTCGGGTTAATCTCATTAACCAATTAGTGTCATTTCTTCATATATGTCATATGTTCATTACGAGTTCCGGTTTCATGCATCATGAATCAATCTAATTAATCATGGCCGAAAGCAACCGAACACATAACATCATGCGATTCAACATTCAATCCCGATTTAGGGTTCCACCAGTAGCTCTGATACCACTGTTGGGTTTCGGGAGCCAAACAGCGCAGCGGAATTTAACCGAAACCCTCCAGGATCCAAGTGAAACGGGGTAAACCGGGTGTTCAAAAATTTTCATACCTAATTTTCGGTTGAGATCTCTCACTCAACTATAGAGTCGAATCACAAAACCTGAACAGTTGACGTGTTCAAGCTCTCTATGGTATCCACACGAGCCTCTCGGGATCACCACGCTTCCACCACGTCCCGGTAGATGCGTTTCTCTTGCGCTCGCAGTGCTAGCTTGCGTCCTCCAAGGAATTGCAAGAGAAGAGTGCGGCTGTCCTTTTGGGAGGCTAGGGCAAGGAGACCTGCGAATTTCTCACTAAAAGTTGTATTTATAGTGAGACTCAACTTCCAGGCCTAATGGGTTTCAAAGCCCTAATCCAATTAGGCTTTAATTTTGGGCTTAATAATGGCTCAACTATTGGGCCCATTATTAATACGAAATTATTGTGAAACCAAAACCCAAATTATTAGCCCATGCACTCTAATGATCCAAATAGCTCTATGTGTGCGACCCAATAGGCTCTTACCACGTTGGCAATGATCATAAATCACATTTATGATCATAAGCAATGAGCGGTGTCTAGCAACACATCATTGCTACCCAAGTGACAAGATTGTCGATGATTCGACTAAACCTTTATGATCATCACCGATATATGCCATTGTCCCTTTGTCCAAGATATCAAGACTAAGCACGAGACATGGAATGTGTCACTCTCGTATAGCCCAATCTTTGGTTTCTTGATTACCGAGTAGACCAACTTAAACTGATGACATTGATATCGTATATCAACTCATCCGAGCATGGCCATGCATTTTTCTAAGTCTCACTCTATCAAGGGGCCCGAAGATATCACTCCCGTTACATAGGAGGGACAAATCCCATCTTGATCATACAAATCCCTCCGCATGATATGTGACATACCCAATGACCTCCTTCAAGTTCACTCAGTTACGAGCAACAAAGGAAAGTATCAAAGTATGTGACTCACATGTAGGGAACCTTGATGATCTTAGGTCAAAGGACTACATATACCATGATCACTATGAGAATCACTTATGACGCTCATATAACAATCCATGTAGTGTTCTCATGGTGGGTCGGTCCAGTACACAAGTTCTCTAACTTGTACCCATATGTAGACTACATATCTCATATTAGTCTCCACATATGCTAGTCATTATGTATTATTGCAACCCGCTCCACAATAATACTAGACTAGGGACGTTTAAGAATATCATTATTCTAGGGTTACAATTATGTTTATTATGTTAAGCAGAAACAAAACAACAAACATAATTGCTGGATTAATGCCTTGATAAAATATCATGACTCAATGTGCAAAAAATACAATCATCTCATGATTGGCTTTAGGGCACAACACTAACACAAAGATCTATTTGCCTACTCATCGAAGGGCATGCCTAGGGTAGACCCTTGCATAATTCAGCATAGTCTTAAGATATGCCTTGACGCGAAGCCTGTTCGCCAAAAATAGAGAGGCCTTTCGGCACACAAAAACAACTTCATCAAATCCGAAGTCCAACGGTTGATGGAGGCAGACGTAATAAGGGAAGTCAAATATCCTGAATGGCTTAGTAACGTGGTTATTACCACAAAAGAAGGAAGCAACAAACTCCGAATGTGCATCGACATCCAAAACGTGAACGATGCTTGCCCTAAGGATTCATATGCTCTACCGCCAATAGACCAGTTGGTGGACTCAACCGCCGAGTATGGTTTCCTTAGCTTCCTCGATGCCTTCAGTGGGTATCACCAAATCAGGATGGACCCCGAAGATGAGGAAAAAACCGCCTTCATCACCGAAGTTGGCACATACTGCTATATTAGAATGCCCTTCGGGCTTAAGAACGCAGGAGCCACGTACCAGAGGTTGATGAATAGGGTCTTCGGCTCCCAAATCAGGAGAAACATGGAAGTCTACGTCGATGATATGATAGTTAAGAGCAAACTGCCGAGTAGTCATATCATAGACTTAGAAGAAACATTCCACCAATGAAGGACATTCGGAATTTGTCTCAACCCCAAAAAATGCATGTTCGGGGTGAATGCGGGTAAGTTCCTCGGATTCATGGTGTTGGAAAAAGGCATTGACACCAATCCGGAAAAGGTCAAGGCCCTGCTGGGATTCCAAACTCCCACAACGACCAAGGATGTGCAGAGACTCACTGGGAGAATCATGTCCCTCGGATTCATCTCCAGATATGGGGATCGCTATCAACCGTTCTTCAAAGTCCTCACTAAAGCAGCAAAAAATGGAGGTGACTTCAGCACCGAGGTGCACCCTTGGAATAAAGACTGCCAAAAAGCCTGGGAAGAGCTTAAAGTCTACCTAACCCGTCTGCCGACACTTCGGCAGCCACGGGAAGGAGAACCCCTCATACTCTACCTTGCCGTCACCAAAAAGGCAGTAAGTTTGGTCCTTGTAAAAGAAGAGGGGGCAAAGCAATGGCCAGTATATTATGTGAGCAAGTCTCTACATGGTGTCGAAGTCAGGTACCCCTTGCTACAAAAGGCTATTTATGCCCTGGTACTTGCAAGCAGAAGGTTACAACCCTATTTCCAAGGGCACCCCATTGTCGTCCGAAGTAACCTGCCTCTTCGGGATATCATGAAGAAGGTAGACCACTCAGGAAGGCTTTCGAAGTGGTGCATCGAGCTCGGTGAGTATGATATCACCTATGAGCCAAGGAAGGCAATAAAAGCACAGGCATTGGCAGACTTTATTGCCGAGGTACCCGTTGCTGAAGACAGTCCACCTAACCTCGGTAAGGATGAACCTGAGTGGACTCTGTTTGTTGATGGGGCCTCCGGTTCCGAACATCAAGGAGCTAGAGTAATTCTCCATGGTCCCGAAGGTATGGAAGCCACGAAAGCCATCAAATTCGGGTTTAACGTCACCAACAATATGGCAGAGTATGAAGCCCTCATAGCAAGTTTGCACCTCGCCAGAAGAGTTGGTGTGAGAAACCTAAAGGCCCACAGCGATTCTCAGCTTGTGGTCCGACAGATGGCAGGGGACTACGGCGCGAAGGACCCAACCTTGGCAAAGTATCATGACCTCGCAACAAAGCTCATCCAAGAGTTTGACGCGGTACACATCAAGAACGTGCCTCACCAAAACAATACTGAAGCAGATATTTTGGCCAAGTCAAAAAAGTCCACCATAGTGCTAAGCCAACCTAGCATAACAATAATGAGCATAGCAACTTCGGAAAGAGGATGGAAGGATACCATAAAAAAGTACATCACGACCTCGGAACTTCCTGAAGACCCTCTCAAAGCGGCAAAAGTGTGAAGACGTTCTGGACGATATTTCCTAATCGGAGAGGAGTTATACCAACAAGGGTACGCGAGTCCACTGCAGAGGTGTGTCGGCGAAGAGGATGTCGAGACAGTCCTCAGAGAAGTCCATGAGGGGGCCTGTGGTTCCCACATAGGAACTGACGCTCTGGCAGGAGTACTACTCTGCTAGGGATACTTCTAGACACCTTAAGGAAGGACGCAAGGCAATTTGTCTGGAAATGTGACAATTGCCAAAGACACGCTAACATCCAGAGGCTACCCTCAAAAATGATAACTTCGACTAACTACCCTTGCCCTTTCACAGTATGGGGTATTGACCTCATCGGGCCTCTCCTAACTGCAACTGGAGAGTGAAGTTATGCGTAGTCACAGTGGATTACTTCACTAAATGGATTGAGGCAAAGCCTCTGGCAACCATTTCGGTGAAGGACATACAGAAATTCATCTGGAAAAACATCGCATGCAGATTCGGTATGCCGAGGGTGATAGTGGCTGATAATGGTTCCCAGTTTATTGACAAGGGGTTCCAAGAATTCGCCACCGACCTCGGGATAAAAATGCATTTCACCCCGGTAGCTCATCCCCAGAGTAACGGACAGGTAGACGTGTCCAATAGAATCATAAAGGATGGTTTAAAAAAGTGATTGAGTCAGGCAAAGGGAAAATGGCCAGGAGAACTTCTCAGCATGCTATGGAACTACCAGACAACACCCCGAAGGGTCACAGGTGAAACACCTTTCTCACTCATCTTCGGCACGGAGGCCATTATTCCTATCGAAGTGATTCAGCCATTAATTAGGGTACAAGTTTTCGACGAAGAAGGGAACAACCTCGAGTTAACAACTAAGTTGGACCTAATTGACGAACACAGGAAAGTGGCTAAGCTTAGAAGAAAAGCTTTTCAGCAAAGGGCAGTTATCATTATGAACTCGCATGTCAAGCGAAAAGGAATTAGGAAGGGGGACCTTGTCCTCTGAAAGGCTGAGTTTGAGCCCCGAAGACCATCTCACGGAGTCCTTCGGGCAAACTGGGAAGGGCCTTATTTGGTTCTTGATGAAGTTCGGCCAGGAGTCTACAAGCTCAGCGATGCCGAAGGTGGAGAACTGAGGAATACATGGCATTCAGATGCCTTGAAAAAATTCTTCACTTAGAAATTTTTCTATGGAAAATAGTCCTACCAAAGCAGCCCAACCGAACAAGGTGTAAGTGCCTATGTACAAAAACAATACATCTTCATGAAGGAGCAGCAACCGAACATGGTTGATAAAAATTGGCAAAGTCTTGCTGAGAGATGTTGGCCGAAGACGGTGCTGTATATACCGAAGGAGGTTATCTGGATAACGAGTGCAAAGAATACATACTATCTTTTTTAGGGACCTAGGCCAAAAATGGTCGAACTAATCCTCGGCACCAAAGATAGTATAGAAGAAACATGCCCTGAAACTTATCCAAATCTTGGAGGAAAGAAGGAATTTTATTAATTTGTGCCTTGGTACAACAAGAAGAAGCTTACAAGAAGAAGATTACAGAGAAAAAGAAAAAGTGAAGTCCAAGACACCTACAGGACCTCGTCATTTCGAGTTACTCCATCGCCAACCTCCTTTGTCACTGCCTTCACTGCCGAAGGAGGAGCAAAAGGAAGATTGAGATGTTCTATCTTTGACCAAGTCCAGCGAGGCCCCTTGGGAATGTCCAAGCCAGCAAGAAAAGAGAGGTCGAGGTTGGGGTACTTCACTAGGACTTGGTGCCGAGCCAAACAGAAGCCGTCTTGGAACACAACCTTGGTTGCTTGATCAGCTTTGTCCTTCTCAATACCCAAGTCGTTCAGCTCGTCCCTTAGCTCAGTGACCTCCTTCTCCAGCTTCTTCATCTTTTTCTTCTTCTTCGCCTCTTTCTTCAACACGTCGACCTCGGCTTAAAGTTCGGCATTGTCTGCAAGGGCCTTCGTCAGAAGAGCAGAGTCCTCCTCCTTCTCCTTCCGGTAGACCTCATTTGCCGAGGATAACGCGATGACCTTTTCACCGAGGTCAGACACCTTCTGGGAGAATTCTTGAGAGAACTCCTCCAGACTCTTCAGGAATTCCTCCCGAACTTTTGCCACCTCCTTCTTGGCTATCTTGTTCAGCTCAGCACACTTGACAACCAAGCCGGCGCAAAATAACTTGGCTTTCTCCAAGCGCTCTTCGGTCTGAGATCGGATCAAAGACAGCTCTGATACCCATGCTTGAAAGTATCCACTATAAGCCAAGAGCTACGACAAGGAAAGACTTCGCGTAAGTGTCAGAAGGCTATAAAAGCTTAGGAAAATCTCCTAAGTCCCAAAAAGCTCAGAATTCACCTAGGCAACATGTTCTGACATCCTTACGGTGAGGACCTCCTCATTTGGTCAATCCTCAGTCAGGGACTTGAAGGTGGCGTTGGTGAGGATGCCCTTCGCCATCTGAGGAGCCATTTTCTGGCTATACTCGGAGAACAGGTTCATGTCCTCCGTGAAGGTCCAAAATGACTTCTTCGGCACCTTGTCGCTCAGGATGTGGGAGTCCTGAAGGGCCCGTTTCCGAGCGTGCTCCACCATCCACGTGGCGGGCGCCTGCTCCTTTTCAAAATCACGCCAAAATTCGATCAGCACATTATCCCTTAGCCATACATCTATAAGATCTAAAATGCTGAAAAATTCCAAATTGATAGGAAAATGGCTAAGGGACAAACCTGGAGGAACCTCAACAACGTCCTCCTTAGAGTCGTCAACCTCCTGAACATCATCAGGAACGTGCTTGCCCTTCACTCTTCGGCGAGCCTCGAGCTCTTCAGCAGAAAGGCCTTCTGCTGAAGTACCTAAGACCTCCTCCGCTGAAGTCAAGCTGATGGCCGGCTGCGAGGAAGGGTCAACACGAACCGAGGAATGGTCCTGCACCTCCACGATGTCTTCGAGAGGGGGAGGAAGAATGTCCTCCTTGGCCTTCTTCCTCGCCGAAGATGGCCCCCTTCCCGTTATCTTCTTTCTCTTCGGCGCAGGCCTTCTTCCTTTGCTGCTCCCCCCTCTCGGCTTGACCGAGGAAAAGGGACTTGTTAAAGGTAGCAGATTGGTTGCCCATTTCTAAAAAAAGGAAGACATCAGTATAAGTCCAAAAGAGTATGTATAAAAAAATCTGGAAGATCACTTACTCTCAACGAGGGCTTCGTATGTAAGCTCCTTCCGAAGGAGTATAACCAGCCACGACATCTTCCCGTCAAATGCAGGCTGTGGCATGGCCAGGTCAGTTTTATGCTCCTTGACTACCCCTAACTCCCGAAGAACCTCTTTGGTCATGAAGTTCCACCTTATGGGAAAGGGGTACAGGGAGCGAGGAGGGACCTCGGGGTCCCAGTCCGCGACTGCCCGAATACGGCTGTCGAAGTCCTCAAACTTCACCTCCAACTCTAAGGTTAGTAGCCTCCTGGGATCAACTACATCTATGGGCAGGGTCCCCCATGCCCATTCTGGTCGGAACATCCTTCCATGCCTCAGCTACCTTCAGGAAGAAGAACTTCCTCTGCCAACCCCGCCAGTTGTCCTTCGTATCAAAGGTAAAGGTGTATTTTTTGGACCCAGAACCCCGAGGAAGAAAAAAATAGAAACCACCCTTCGAGACAGGATGGAGTTTGTAGTATTGCATAAAAAAGATGAAGTGAGGCTCTATATTGAAGGCCCCACACATGTAAAGAAAAGCATTGAAGTAGGAATAAGAATTAGGCGGAAGCTGGTTTACGCCTATGCCATGAAAATGGCAGAAGTCGCAAACCACCTTCGGCGGAGGAAACCGAAGTCCGGCCTTCAGTTGGGCCCGAAAGACAGTAACCTCGTCCGAATTATTCATATAACTGAACAGGCCAAGTTTGGGTAGCCTAATAACAACATAAGAAGGAAGAAAAAATTTTGTTGTCCACTTCGCCTTTTTCTCCGAAGTGGTACAGCACAGATGAGAATTGAGAGAAGCCAACTCTCAAGGATGGTTTGGATAGACATGAGTGGGGTCGGGGAAGACATTTCGGAAAAAGGAAACCTAACTTCGAAGGAGAAAAGAGAAGAATGGGACGACTTCAGAAAAGTAGAAAAGGCTAGAAATACAGAAAATTGAAGGACTTCGGGAAGGAAAACTCACCAAAACTCTTGCCGAAATCAGGATTTGAGAACGCCGTCGCTAAAACTTGCCGAAAATCGCTCCCCCGCTTGCACCGCCGCAGAAAAGGAGAAAAACTTGAGGGCAAACGAGAGCAAAAGCAGAAGCAAAAGAAAAGCAAGTGGGAACTCTGAGGAAGAGGGGGGTTTACATAAGCCGAATAGGGTAGGCGAATCGTCGCCATAATTACCCCTTGGAGGTGAATCGTCGCCATAATTACCCATCGAAGGCGAAGAGACACGGTTGATGTAACCGATGCAACTGTACCCCAATTACCACGTGCCACGTGTCACCCAGCACAAGAAAAAAGGGCACGCCTCCTGACAGCATGGAGGCCTAGGCAAGCTTTTCCGAAGTGATGTATCTGTCTAATCAGAAGACATAACGACTCACTGACAAATGACATAGGCCCAAAGAAAGGGGATATCCACCTCGGGCTGATGGAATAACTTCGAAAATGTCAAAAATTCGGCCAAAAACTGGGAAAGCCACTTGAGTACCAAAGGAGCTACCTCGGTTAAGAAGAGGCATCCCATATCGCCGAAACTCCGTTTGAAGTGCATAACCTCAGCTAAAAATTTAGTCATGATGACTGAGCTAACCACCACCTTCCACGAAGACTCCCATAATTTGCTCAAATAACCGAAGATATAACTTCGGCCTTCCGAGGGGGGCATGTGATAGCCAAAGGGCTATTACCCTCCAAACTCTCAAGCTCTGACAAAGCACCGCCCTCGGAAAAGATGAGCATCACCCTCGAAGAATGCGAGCACCAACCTTGGGAAAAAAAGGTCCACAGTCCTTCACCCCCAGACCTCGGTAATCCACCATTACCCTCGGGAATAACAGGACTGACCTCGGGAAAATGGTACACTACCACCATTGGTAAAATGACCTGACCAACTTCGAGAAGAGTAGACTCACCATCCTCGGCAGGGGAAAACATCCTCTGAAGGGAATCCTCTGTGTCGAGGGGCCTTCTGAGTAACTGGGGCAACCTCGGCTAGAAGCTCTCATATCCCGAAGAGGTCTCTTTCATCGAAGAGGTCATGTGAACATGAAAAAAATGATTAAGGAGCCTCTACCACAGAGCGCTTGTACACACCCCTTACACACAGACCTCCCACGCCCCTGACTTATGGCCAGAATGGCTTATGGCCAGCTCAAGATCCCCATACCTGAAGGTATGGACCGCATCCGGCTGAACACGTGTCATGATCTAAACGAGCTGTGTCAAATGAACTTCTCCCAATCTCCTTCTATAAATACTTGGGGAAATGACCTTGGTAGGGATAGGGTAGAACTCTCAAGAAAACTCTACTCTTTGCTCTTCATTCGCTACTCTTCAGTTGCCAAATACTGACTTGGGTGTTCGAGGCTCCTCCCCTAGAAACATACTCCGTGGACCTCCTAACCCCTGTTCTTTTGAGCGTTTTAGGCACTCTCATGTCAGAAGTCTCTCCTTCAGACACCCTCCACACTGGAAGTCCCTACTGTTAGTGTTGTGCCCAAAAGCCAATCATGAGATGATTGTATTTTTGCACATTGAGTCATGATATTTTATTAAGGCATTAATCCAGCAATTATGTTTGTTGTATTGTTCCTGCGTAACTTAACAAACATAATTGTAACCCTAGAATAATGATATTCTTAAAAGTCCCTGGTCTAGTATTATTGTGGAGCGGGTTGCAATAATACATAACGACTAGCATATGTGGAGACTAATATGAGATATGTAGTCTACATATGGGTACAAGTTGGAGAACATATGTACTGGACCGACCACCATGAGAACACTACATGGATCGTTATATGAGTGTCATAAGTGATTCTCATAGTGATCATGGTATATGTAGTCCTTCGACCTAAGATCATCAAGGTTCCCTACATGTGAGTCATATACTTTGATACTTTTCTTTGTTGCTCGTAACTGAGTGAACTTGAAGGAGGTCATTGGGTATGTCACATATCATGCGGAGGGATTTGTATGATCAAGATGGGATTTGTCCCTCCTATGTAACGAGAGCGATATCTTCGGGCCCCTTGATAGAGTGAGACTTAGAAAATGCATGGCCATGCTCGGATGAGTTGATATGCGATATCAATGTCATCAGTTTAAGTTAGTCTACTCGGTAATCAAGAAACCAAAGATTGGGCTATACGAGAGTGACACATTCCATGTCTCGTGCTTAGTCTTGATATCTTGGACAAAGGGACAATGGCATATATCGGTGATGATCATAAAGGTATAGTCAAATCATCGACAATCTTGTCACTTGGGTAGCAATGATGTGTTGCTAGACACCGCTCATTGCTTATGATCATAAATGTGATTTATGATCATTGCCAACGTGATAAGAGCCTATTGGGTCGCACACATAGAGCAATTTGGATCATTAGAGTGCATGGGCTAATTATTTGGGTTATGGTTTCACTTTAATTTCGTATTAATAATGGGCCCAAAATTTGAGCCATTATTAAACCCGAAATTAAATCCTAATTGGATTAGGGCTTTGAAACCTATTAGGCCTGGAAGTTGAGTGATGCGAACCCCGATGGTATAAAGACCATGAAACGCGCCCAAGATGTTTTTCAAGCTCCACAAGACATCAAAGAGACTAGGTTTGAAACCCCCACCCCTAATCAACCTGTGATTAGAAACGAGAAGTATAGAACTCCAAGAACACAAGCACACTTGTGCACCAAGGCAGTCCACAAAGAACCAAAGAGAAAACCTCTCCAAAGAGCAATATTATTTCGGCAATAATCTGTGTGTTTACATCCAGAATATGTGCCTTTATATAGGCCTAAACTAGGGTAAAAATCTGGGCAAAATTCGCAGCCCAAGTCACCTAGGAAACCTAGTTACAAAGGACTCAAGAAAACCCAGTCCAATTAGGATTCCTAAACCCTTTCTAACTTGTTTTGTGTATGCAGCGTATGCCACCTGTCCTAAGCGACCTGAATTAATTTCATAGCCTAAATAACATCCTAAATAATGTATCTAAACAGGAATTGAACGAAAATAAAATGCAAATACAAGATTAAACCCGAAAACCCCCAAATAGCCTTTTCGGGTGCATTTTTGGGCACTTTAGGGCTTTCACTTGTATCTTCAGCTCCCAGCTTGAATCTTTGAGTTCCAATGACATGAATATTCCTCTTAGATGTGGAAAAAGAGGTCTGGAAAGTTAGAGCTCAAAAATCCAGCTTATGGGCACAAAATGCATCAAGAACACTTAAGGTGGCTCAAATGGTGCACTTTGAGTGGTGTCCTTGGTGTCCTTATTTTGTGACTTGTCTAAGCACTCCAGAACTGAGTACCAAGCATATCCATCCTCTCCATATGGTGTCTTGAAAGTTCCAGCAGCTCCTTGTGAAGTTTCATGTCCATTCTCCATGAAGAAACTTGAAACAAAGGCTTGTAGTGCACTTGAGAGCTCTTTAGCTTTCTTCCTTGTCATAGGTCCTCTAGAAACCTTCAGTGGGTCCTTGCATTCTCCATGTGTGCCTTCCTTGATCATATCATTGAGTCTCACTATAAATACAACTTTTAAGTGAGAAATTCGCAGGTCTCCTTGCCCTAGCCTCCCAAAAGGACAGTCGCACTCTTCTCTTGCAATTCCTTGGAGGACCCAAGCTAGCACTGCGAGCGCAAGAGAAACGCATCTTCCGGGATGTGGTGGAAGCGTGGTGATCCCGAGAGGCTCGTGTGGATACCATAGAGAGCTTGAACACGTCAACTGTTCAGGTTTTGTGATTCGACTCTACAGTTGAGTGAGAGATCTCAACCGAAGATTAGGTATGAAAATTTTTGAACACAAGGTTTACCCAGTTTCACTTGGATCCTGGAGGGTTTCGATTAAATTCCACTGCGCTGTTTGGCTCCCGAAACCCAACACCTACTTCGGGCCATTATGTCATACAACGAAGATGCCGATGGGCATCAAAAGGGTAATCAGTATTATGCAAGACTGTCTAAGTGTGAGTTTTGGTTTGAAAGGATACAATTTTTTGGGCATATTACAAGTGCTCAGTGCTTATCAGTTTATCCTGAAAAGGTTCAAATAGTGGTTGAAAGGAAGAGACCAACTAAAGTTATAGAAGTCAAGAGTTCCTTGGGCTTGGCAGGCTACTATAAAAGGTTCATAAAGAGATTCTCTATGATAACTACACCATTGAGAGCATTGACCAAGAAGGCTCAAAAGTTTGATTGCACACTGAAGTGTGAGGAAGCCTACTTGGAGTTAAAGAAAAGGTTGACAAGTGCACCAATACTCATTTTACCAAATTCAAACATAGCTTTCATGGTGTACATAGATGCATTAGGTTCTAGTCTGGGGTGTATATTGATGCAAGAAAGTCAGGTGATTGCCTATGGCTCAAGGCAGTTGAGGCCTAATGAGTTGAACTATCCAATTTACAGCCTCGAGCTAGCGACGATAGTCTTTGCTCTTAAGCTTTGGATGCTCTACGTGATGGGGAGGTCATTCAGGATTTTCATGGAACATAAGAGTTTGAAATATCTGTTCATATAGAAGGATTTGAACATGAGGCAATGATGGTGGATCGAGTTCATTAAGGATTATAATTGCTCAATTGAGTATTGTCCAGGCAAAGGAAATGTGGTAGTAGATGCATTGAGCCAGAAGTACATGGGAGTCATCCATCTAAGAATCGGGCTACGGATTCCTCAGGAGCAGAGTTAGGGGATTGTTTCTCGGCTTTGCATGAGTTTTGGAAAAACCAAGAAAGGTCCCTAGTCTATATTTTGGAGATACAGTTAGCCTGGTTGACTAGGGTCAGGGGTGCTCAAAGTAAAGTTCTGTTGTTGAAGAAAATTTCTGGAGAAGAGGAACTTGGTACTATGAAGAAGGATTCAGGTACAAGGATGGATTTCTACACCACGGAGATCAACTCTATGTGCCGAATGTGGAGGGACTTAGGCAGCATGTCCTACAGAAGGCACATAGTAGTAAGTTAAGTGTTCACCCTGGTGTTAATAAGATGTACCATGATTTGAAGATGCATTTTTGGTGGCCAAGACTTAAGTAGGATGTAGTAGGACATGTGGCTAAGTGTTTGACATGCCAGATGGTTAAAGCTAAACATCAAAAGCTAGTAGACACACTTTAGAGTTTACCTCTTCTGGAAAGGAAAATGAGGTCCATTATCACAGATTTCCTAGTAGGGTTGCCAAACACCCAGAAATAGCATGATGCTATATGGGTGGTGGTTGATAGGTTAACTAAATTGGTGCACTTTATACCCATAAGGATTACTTATACTTTGGATAGGTTGGCTTAGCTGTATGTTAAGAAGATTGTGAGATTGCATGGTATACTGAATCAGATTATATCTAATAGAGATGCTCGATTTATGTCACAGTTTTAGAATGTTTACTAAGAAGCCTTGGGGAGTAAGGTTAGTCTTAATACTGCCTTCATCCTCAGACTGATGGACAGTCTGAGAGAGTAATTCAAACTTTGGAAGATATGTTGTGTATATATACTATTGACTTTAGAGGTGATTGGGATCAGCACTTGCCCTTCATTAAGTTTGCTTATAATAATAGTCACCAAACTATTATAGGTATGACACCATACGAGGCTTTGTATGGTAGGTGGTGTATGATGCCCCATTGTTGGGTAGACCCTTTAGATAGGGTAGTTGTCAGCCTTGAGATTATAGCTAACACCACAGCTAAGATTAAGTTAATCCATAAATGAATTAAGGTAGCCAATGACTGGCAAACTAAGTACGCGAATTTAAGCAGATGGTAACTGAGCTTTGAGATTGGAGACAAGGTAATTCTCAAAGCATCTCCCATGATAGGACTTACCCGATTTGGGCAAAGGGGTAAGTTAGCCCCTAGGTACATTGGACCCTATGAAATTTTGGAGAAAATAAGGAAGGCTGCTTATCGATTGGCATTACCACCTAGCTTGTCCCAGGTGCATAACATGTTTCACATTAGTCATCAAAGGAAATGCACAGTGAATCTAGGGCAAGTAGTCAATCCTTCGGCAGTACCCATCTAGGAAGACTTGACTTGTGAAGAAAAATTGTCCAGATACTTGATAGGCAAGTAAAGAAACTCCAAACCAAGTGGATTTTAATGGTTAAGATCCTTTGGTCAAACCATAATGAAGAGGAAGCTACTTCAAAGATGGAGCAGGATATGCTAAAAAGATATCCTTCTGTTTTTCCTCAGTTGTCACGGAATTTGAGGGAGCAAATTCCTGAAGTAAGGGAGAATGTTATGGCTCTCCTAGCTAGAGGCTCTTTCAACAAAGATAAAGTTTTGAAACTTAGTTTGGGACTTCATTTCAAGTTCACATAGCAAGAATAGGTAAGTTTAACAAAGTTCACTAAGTTACAAGAAAGTTAAGCACCAACTGAGGTTTGAGGGTAAAATAATAATTTTGCATCTTAAAGAGTCAAGCCAAATCCCGAATGTTAAAAATGAGTTTTGAAAACCTAACTTTTTCTTTAGACCCAAACTTAACTTAAATAAACAAGGTTTGACCAAGATTGACTAGTTACTAAGGAATGAAGGAGACTTCTTTGTAATTATGCGTATACTTTAATAGCTTGGTTCTAAAAAGAAGTATAAGTGTTGTTAAAGGCAAGGATGGTTGCCATTTTCACTCAAAACCCAAACTTATCCTTTTCTCTTCCATTTCATCAAGAATTCTAGCTTAAAACTAAAAGCTTTTGGTGGAATTTGAAGCTACCAGGGGTGTATATGCATTAGGAAGCTTGCTCCAAGTGGAATTTCAAGTTTTTGGAGCTTGGAACCATGTTTCCAGCCATCCCTATTTTTTATGCAAGGTAACTTATGATTGCTTGGTGAATTCTTGTTTATTAGATAATTGGAAGCTTGGGTTTTATTAAGAAGTTAGTAATTTGGTGTTTTGTGCCTTTGGTTGCTTGGAACTTACTTGTAACTTTGTGGAACTTGGGTTTTGTGGAAGAATTTCTTGGATTCTTTCTTGTGAGTTAAAGTTAAGGTAAGGGAGTTATGTTTTCAAACTTGATTAATGCTATTGGAGTGTAATTGTTTGATGAATTCAAGTAATTTTGGCAATAGCATTAGTTAGTGGTCAAAATTGATCATCGTGGACTATTAGTTTTGTGGAGACTGGAATGATGTTACAATGCATCATAGGTAGGCTTGTGATACTTGGTTGTGGTCTTTACAACATGTTTTATAGATATGTTGAGTTTTAAGGCCATCCAAAGATGTTTGATATGCTTGGTAAGTCTTCAAAGGTTGTAGAGGCAAAACTGGAAAAATTCTAGGCATCGTGGTGTTAGTGTTGTGCCCAAAACCCAATCATGAGATGATTATATTTTTTTTTCACATTGAGTCATGATAGTTTATTAAGGCATTAATCCAGCAATTATGTTTGTTGTTTTGTTTCTACGTAACATAATAAACATAATTGTAACCCTAGAATAATGATATTCTTAAATGTCTCTAGTCTAGTATTATTGTGGAGCGGGTTTCAATGATACATAATGACTAGCATATGTGGAGACTAATATGAGATATGTAGTCTACATATGGGTACAAGTTGGAGAACTTGTTATTGGACTGACCCACCATGAGAATACTACATGGACCGTTATATGAGTGCCATAAGTGATTCTCATAGTGATCATGGTATATGTAGTCCTTTGACCTAAGATCATCAAGGTTCCTTACATGTGAGTCACATACTTTGATATTTCTCTTTGTTACTCATGATTGAGTGAACTTGAAGGAGGTCATTGGGTATGTCACATATCATGCGGGGGGTTTGTATGATCAAGATGGGATTTGTCCCTCCTATATAATGGGAGTGATATCTTCGGGCCCCTTGATAGAGTAAGACTTAGAAAAATGCATGGCCATGCTCGGATGAGTTGATATACGATATCAGTGTCATCAGTTTAGGTTGGTCTACTCAGTAATCAAGAAACCAAATATTGGGCTATACGAGAGTGACACATTCCATGTCTCATGCTTAGTTTTGATATCTTGGACAAAGGGACAATGGCATATATCGATGATGATCATAAAGGTTTAGTCGAATCACCGACAATCTTGTCACTTGGGTAGCAATGATGTGTTACTAGACACTGCTCATTGTTTATGATCATAAATGTGATTTATGATCATTGCCGCATGGTAAGAGCCTATTGGGTCGTACACATAGAGCTATTTGGATCATTAGAGTGCATGGGCTAATTATTTGGGTTATGGTTTCACAATAATTTTGAATTAATAATGGGACCAAAATTTGAGCCATTATTAAGCCCAAAATTGAAGCCTAATTGGATTAGGGCTTTGAAACCCATTAGGCCTGGAAGTTGAGTCTCACTGTAAATACCACTTTTAGTGAGAAATTCAAAGCTTCTTGCCCTAGCCTCCCAAAAGGACAGCCGCACTCTTCTCTTGCAATTCCTTAGAGGACGCAAGCTAGCACTGCGAGCACAAGAGAAACGCATCTGCTAGGATGTGGTGGAAGCGTGGTGATCCCGAGAAGCTCGTGTGGATACCATATAGAGCTTGAACACATCAACTATTCAGGTTTTGTGATTCGACTCTACAGTTTGGTGAGAGATCTCATCCGAAAATTAAGTATGAAAATTTTCAAACACCCAGTTTACCCCATTTCACCTGGATCCTGGAAGGTTTTGGGTTAAATTCTACTGCGCTGTTTGGCTCCCGAAACCTAACACGTAGGTATTGGTGACGCATCACCAATATCGGTAACACATCACTAATGCCATGAAATGTACTCCTAATGTTGATAACTATGGTGACGTGTTGCCATAATTATGTTGGCTCAAATTTTCTAATTTTGCTAGATGGTTCAAGAGGAGGCCTAAGAGGGTGCTTAGGGTACCTAGGGGTCTAAGTATTTTGGGGGTACCCCAAGACTTCTAAAACTTCTATAAGACTAAGGAGTTTTCTTGAGTTTTTGTGGTTACTTCTACCATAAACAAGAAAACTAGATAACAAAAGGCCACAACTAAGTACCTAATTGCATATTTACCTTATCCTACTAATGAGTGAGAGATTCGTAGTTTTCTTGGTCATGTAGGTTTTTACAGGCATTTCATTAGGGACTTCTCAAAGATTGCATAACCTTTAACAAAGTTGCTACAAAATGATGTGCCATTCAATTTTGAAGACGACTATAAAGCTACCTTTGACATGTTGAAGAAGCTGCTTACCTCTGCATCAATTATACAGCCACCCAATTAGGACATTCCTTTTGAGATCATGCGTGATGCTACTAAATTTGATGTAGGAGCTGTACTTCGCCAAAGGATTGGAAGAAGAACTATGTCATCTACTATGCATCAAGGACATTAAATCTTACCCAATGCAACTATTCAACCATAGAAAATGAGCTTTTAGCCATTATTTTTGCCTTAGATAAATTTTCATCATATTTACTAGGATCTAAAATAATAATTATTATTTTTATCATGTAGCTTTCAAGTGCTTACCGGTGAAAAAGGAATCCAAGCCAAGACTCATATGTTGGGTTTTGTTATTGCAAGAGTTCAATTTAGAAATCAAGGATGATAAAGAAGCTGATAATTCTCGGCTAACCACTTAAGCAGACTTGTGCATGAAGAAAAGGCTTTGCCAATTTCAGAATTGTTTCCTAATGAGCAGTTGCAACAGTATAAGGTTAGGAGCCTTGGTTTACTATTATTGTTAATTTCCTAGTTGCTGGAATTTTATCGAAAGACTTGGGTAAAGCACGGAGGAACAAATAAAAAATGACTTTAAGTATTTTATATGGGATGAACCATATCTTTGGAAAATCAGTTCAGATTAGATTATGCGCAAGTGTGTGCCTGATGTTGAAATTGATTCAATTCTTACTTATTGTCATAGTTATGCTTGTGGAGGGCATTTTGGCCAAAAAGGATAGCTAGGAAAACTTTAGATAGTGGGTTTTATTGACAATCATTGTTTAAGGATCTTATCAATTTTGTAAGAATTGTGAAAAATGTCAAAGAGTTAGAAATTTATCCCACCGAAATGAAATGCCCCAAACCCTTATGTTATACTGTAAGTTTTTTTATGTATGGAGAGTAGATTTTATGGGACCCTTCCTAACTCTTTTGGATTTGTTTACATATTGCTTGTTGCAGATTATCTTTCAAAATGGGTAAAAGTAGAGGCTACCTGTATTAACAATTCTAAGGTTGTTGTAGGATTTCTCAAGTCTAATATTTTTAGTAGCTTTAGGATTCTTAGAGCAATTATTAGTGATCAGGATATACATTTCTACAACCGTACTACTGAACCATTGGTGAGCATTAGTTGTTGGAATTTTACCGATAGATGTGGATAAAGCAAAGAGGAATAAAATAAAAAATGACTCTAAGTATTTTATATAGGATGAACCATATCTTTGGAAAATCAGTTCAGATCAAATTATTTATAGGTGTGTGCCTAATGATGAAATTCATTCCCTTCTTACTTATTGTCATAGTTATGCTTGTCGATGACATTTTGGTCCGAAGAAGATAGCTAAGAAAATTTTAGACAGTGGGTTTTGTTGGCAATCATTGTTTAAGGATTCTTATTAGTTTTGTAAAACTTGTGAAAAATGTCAAATAGTTGGAAATTTATCCCACCAAACCCCTATGTTATACTATGAGCTTTTGATGTATGGGGAATGGATTTTATGTGACCCTTTCCTAACCCTTTTGGATTTGTTTACTTATTGCTTACTATGGATTATGTTTCGAAATGGGTAGAAGCAAAGGCTACCCATAGTAGCGATTCTAAGGTTGTTGAAGGAATTTTCAAGCCTAACATTTTCAGTAGGTTTGGGATTCCTAAAGCGATTATTAGTGATTAGGGTGCACATTTCTACAATCTTATTGTTGAGGCATTGATGAGGAAATATGGAGTGTACCATTGAGTAGCCATTGCTTACAACTTACAACAAATGGGCAAGTTAAAGTTTCAAATAGGGAGATAAAAAGCATCTTTGAGTAAACAGTCAATCCTAACAGAAAGGATTGGAGTCTGTGCTTGGAGGACAAACTATGGCCATACCAGACAGCATACAAAACACCGATTGGAATGTCACTGTATTGATTAGTTTATGGTAAGTTGTGTCATTTACCTGTAGAGATTGAACATTGTGCTTTTTGGCAGTTAAGTAGTGCAACTTGGATCTAAAAGAAGCTTAAAAGGAAAAAAAGTTACAACTACAAGAGCTGGAAGAAATTAAGCTGGAAGTATATGACAATGCTAGCATGCACAAGGAACGCACAAAATACTTTCGTGACATGCGGTTGAATTGCAAAAAAAATTTCTAAAGGTTATAAGGACTTGCTTTTTAATTTGAGATTGAAGCTGACACCAGATAATTTGAGATCTAGATGGATTAGTCCATTTGTTTTAGTGCATACCTTTCCTCATGGTGTTGTTGAAATTGAAAGTATGCATACTCACAAAGCTTTTAAAGTAAATGGTCACAGACTGAAGCCTTTTTTTGAAAATGTTGTTGTCTTTTATATAGAGGAAATTCACTTAGTTGCTCCTACCTACGAGTCAAGCTGATGTAGAAAGCAAGT
Organism: Aquilaria sinensis; assembly: GCA_005392925.1. Taxonomy (NCBI): domain Eukaryota; kingdom Viridiplantae; phylum Streptophyta; class Magnoliopsida; order Malvales; family Thymelaeaceae; genus Aquilaria; species Aquilaria sinensis. The sequence continues at coordinate 12,395 of SMDT01000369.1, read as the reverse complement.
TGCCAACCAAAGACAATAAAGAAAGGCACTTTTGGGAGGCAACCTAAGCGTGGTTTTGTGCCACGAACAATTAGGATTTCTTTTCATTTTTTTTTATTTTACGGTTTTTATTTTTCCTGTTTCTTTGTTCTAATAACTGGTTTTATTGGTCAAGTAGTACTTTTTCAAGCTGGAGGTGACCCAAACCATATTGGGCAACAAACTAAAGTCAAATTCCAGGCTGCAAATCACCATGAAAACAACTTTCAGGGTAGTACCTTTTCTTTTTCCTCATATGTGTTTTTGTTATAAACATTGTGGACAATGTTCAATTTAAGTGTGGAGGAGTGGGTAGCTTGGGTCCTAATTTTCTATTTTAAAAAATTTTGGACTAAAATTTTTTTATTCTTACTTTTGAGTATTGATATGAATTGTTAAGATAATTTCACTTTTTGGTTTTTGAATGCTTAGCTTGAGTGTTAAGTTAGTAATTTATTAGTCTTTATGCAACTCTCAAATCTTATTTTTAAATTATTTTTACAATTTTTGATCAAGCTAATTGATAGTTATCTTGAGAAGCTAGTTTTTGCATCAAATTGATGTGCTTAGTACACTGATTTAAACTTTGTGAGATTATGAGCTTATTAAGTTGAATATGTGGTTTGTTTGGGTGATGGATGATTTGAATCACTTGAGAAAAGGAAAAAAGGAAGGTTGAAATTTTTGTGTTCTGATGAATAAAAGTTGCTACTCCGTTCTTTCTATGCATTTAAATAAGCAGGGGTCTCCTCTTAAGGCGAGAGTCAATCACTACTTGAAAAGGTACTAGGAACACGTGTATAGTTGAAGATGACTTTCGAGTTGTGTCCAGTTAGTTGCTTGGGTATGGTAGACCTCCTGTTATATAGTTGCTAAATATTGGAACACAAGAAAAAGAAAAAAAAAGAAAAAAGGAAAAATTCCAATAAAATCATAACAAGAAAAACTTCTCAATTAATTTATTATCTTCCATGGGTTAGTGGTAAGATTTGTATAAGTTTGATATTTTTGTCAAGTTTTGAGACACGATTGTTGCTAGTTTGTGAAGAAATTGTTTTCATAGACTTATCTGTATTGAGTTGCTATTGCCTAGTAGATAGCAGGTTAATTCCTCTTGTAAAATTTTTCAAGACCCTTGAAAGTGAAATTTTTTCACTCTTTTTAACTCAAAGGTATGTTTCTATCTTTCTTAGATTTCTTTTATGTTGAGTTTTGCCCAAGGACAATCAAAAGCTAAGTGTGAAGAAATTTGATAAATTCATAATTTTCATATATTTTTACCATAATTTCTTAGCTTTTTTTTTTATTTGTCAGTTAATAGAGCTATTCATAGCTTTTTGAAGGAAAATATGCGTGTTGGCATTTTTTGCTCCAGGAGAACAATTTTACATTTTCCTAATTGTACATGCCATTTTTTTATGCGTACAGGATTTCTGTTAAGTGGAGCATTGTCCAATTATTTTAGAAGTGGAGAATGGGAACGGTGCGTTTTGGACTTTGAAGAAGCAAAAGTTCCACTTCTGCTACTTTAGAGCCAACCCCTTTGCGCACTCCTGGAGCAACTTCAATGTGGCTTGCTGTCTCCATTATCTTTCTCTTGATTTGTTTCAATTCGCTGCTTCCAATTAAGATCGAAACAACAATTGAAGGCTCTAGCAATTTAATTGCTCCATTTGCTTGCTGTTCGAGTTAGTGCCCACCATTAACCGATTGCCCCTCGTCCTTTCACTTTTTTTTTTGCAACAGTGCAACTGAGATTTGATCCTAAATTAAACCTCGTGCTGGCCCTACTTGTTCAAGGGAAAGCTGTGGCTAAAGAAGGGACGTAGCGCTCCAAGAAGTTAATGCCTGCAACGTGTTCGACTAAATTTCCGTGAGAGATGGCAGCAAAGAAGTTGGAAATTTGGTACTCCTAGTGTCTGCGGCAACTAAAAGGAAAATTGTGTGCGGCTAAACTTAAAAGCAAAGAGAATTTGCCAAATTAAAGAGGTGTCCTAGCAAGCTTGAACTTCAGAGCAGAGTATTTTCTTGCAAGAACTTTAAAATGCCAACGGCTGGTAAAACAAAGGGATTGAGGGGAGGTCTGGCTTTGACATTTTTTATTTCATTGGTTTTTCATTTTGGCTGAGTAGTTTTTTGGTAAAGTACAAGGGGATGATTTCCATTGCCAACTTAGATTATCATAATTGATTTTGTTTTGTTGAGTTTTTCTCTAAATTCAAGTATCTACTTATTCGTAGTGTAAATTTATTGGAATTAATTTTACTGTGTTTGCTTGCTAGATTGGTTTTACAACTGCAAATTTGCTTGATTTTATTTCAGACCACTTGGGTGAAATGAATTTGATATAGAAACAAGTGAATTTAATTGGCAATTATTTTTATTTCTGGTTTGTGGAAAAGGAAGACAGGTTAAATTGTTTAAGCTTTTGGATGGTTGTTTGGAAGGAAATTTTTAGTTCATTGTTCTAAGCGCTAATTTTGAGCCCACTAGAAATTGCTTTTCAATACCTAGTTACTTAAAATTAAAAAATTAATCCGAAGCTTTTTCTAATTAATTTTACCATTAAATTCTTTGAGTTTTTTTTAACTTTAAATAGAGTCTTGTTTATTTGCTTAGATTGAAGAAATATTTTCCTTCAATAATCAACTGTGTACCTAGAATGGATAATCAACCATGAACTCAATATTTTTAATATTAGTTAATTTCATTTTAATTTTTCAATTAGTTTATTTCAACATTCGATTCAAAAAAATCCCTCAATCCTTTATTTTAGTTTTCTAATAGGAAGTTTTCGATTAAAACAGTTCTCATTGGGGTTTGACCTAGTTTTCACTGCTATACTGCAAATTTATTTGTTTTGAGTTGTTATTAAGAACAAAATAATTTTTGGTCATTTAGATGCCCGACCAACACCCCCTCTAGAATTCAGGCTTGGATGCCTCTACTGGGAGCCTGTTGAGAACTCAACTCCTCTATTTGCCTTTTTTGCCTTTCTCATCTTTTCCAACTCTCCTCTTGCTTCTCCAACAAAAGCCTAAACTATGAACACATGGCTTGGATGATAAAGCTATCAACTCCCTACATATCTTGTTTTGGGTCTTTAAAAACAGCTCCTAAAATCAAATATTATCACCGAACACTCTTTTCTCTCAATTTGTTAGTGAAAAGTTGCTTATACAACCAACTCTTCCAAGTTTTTGAAGAAATTACTCAAAGCACAATAACACATTTGAAATTCTTCAAAACCTTTCAAAATCCTTGATAGAGTAAGACTAAGAAAATGCATGGGCATGCCCGAATAAGTTGATATACGATATCAATGTAATCAGTTTAATTTAGGCTATTCGGTAATCAAGAAACCATAGATCAGGCTATACGAGAGTGACATATTCTATGTCTCGTGCTTGGTCTTGATATCTTGGACAAAAGGAGAATGACATATATGGATAATGATCATAGAGGTTTAGTCGAATCATCGACAATCTTGTCACTTGGGTAGCAATGATGTGTTGCTAGACACCGCTCATTGTGTATGATCATAAATGTGATTTATGATCATTGCCAACATGGTAAGAGCCTATTAGGTTGCACACATAAAGCCTATTTGGATTATTTGAGTGCATGGGCTAATTAATTTGGGTTATGGTTTCATGATAATTTTGTATTAATAATTTGCCCAAAAGTTAAGCCACTATTAGGCTCGAAATTAAATCTAATTAGATTAGGGCTTTGAAACCCATTAGGCTTGAAAGTTGAGTCTCACTATAAATACATCATATAGTGAGAAATTCACAACTTTTGCCCTAGCCTCCCAAAAGGACGAAATCAGAAGAGTTCTGAAAAACCAACTACACTCTTCTCTTGCCATTCCTTGGAGGACACAAGCTAGCCTTGCGAGCACAAGAGAAACACATCTTCCGGGATGTGGTGGAGGCATGGTGATCCCGAAAGGATTGTCTGGATACCTTAGTGAGTTTGAACACGTCAACTATTCAGGTTTTGTGATTTGACTTAATAGTTGGGTGAAAGATCTCAACTGAATTAGGTATGAAAAATTTCGATCACCCGGTTTACCACATTTCACTTGGATTCTAAAGGGTTTAGGTTACATTTCACTGTGTGATGGCCTACGGAGGCTTCATCGTGTGTCATTGTAAGAGTAGGGAGGGCTTCTGATGGAGGAGAACACTTTGAGAGGAGATTCCCCAGTGGAGGATACCTGAAATACTTTCAGAAAAACACAGGTTAGGAGGTCCCCGGTGTGTATTCCCGGGGAGGAGCCTCCGACGCCCAAGTCAGTATTTTCAGATAACTGGATTATGTGCTCTTTTGTGTATTCAAAGAGAACTTTTTATCTTACCCTTCTAGAACGCTTTATGGGTGTTTTATACAGGAGGCGTGCAGAAGCCATTCCCCTCTAGTGGTCGTCCCAGATTATGACACGTGTTCAGCGGGATGCGATCCCTGCTTTTTCGGGAACGAAGGGACGTGTATCTCAGTGAAAGTCGCTGGGCTGACAGCCTAGTCATTCCGAGGGCGTCATATCGAGGCGTCCCTCTGATGGCGTGTCCCAGTGATAGCGTGTCAGAATGTACTTGGGGGACGACTTTATGGGGAGGTGTCAGAGGCTCCTTAAATGCTTTGTTCGTACCTTCCGAGGTTACTCTAACGTCTCGGGGCATATATTACCCGAGGATGGTTCCTCCGAGGGGTACTTCTGTTTCCGAAGAGGGTTCGATCGTTCTACCGAGGTTGGTCCTACCATTGCCTGAGGGAGCGAATTCCCTATATTAGGCCAGGGGGATCGTTTATCCTTCTGACCTCGGCTGGTAGTTTCCCTCTGCCGAAGTCAGTACTCCGCCAAGTTTGGGAGCTCGGCCGTTGATGGGCACCTCGGCTATCACATGCCCCCTCCCGGAGAGCCGGAGCGGGTGCTTCGGCTATGTTTTCGAGAAGGTCCCTTTGCCGGTCTGGCGGCTAAATCCTTTCTTGGGAATCGGCCTCGCTTCAGAAGTCACTTACTCGGAGCCGAGGTACCCCTCTTCTAGTTTTCTGGGCACCCTCGGAATGTTTGTTACTTTTTTCTTTTTGCCTTTTCTGCCACGGATCTGTGAATCGTCGCGTCCTTTGGCCAGGCGTGTCAGTCATGGGTGACCGCGCCTGGGTTTTTGTGATGCTAGGGGGACGTGCCCTGGTTCCTCGTGCTGTGTGACACGTGTATGCTGTTGGATGGTGAAGCAGTTATGCTGGTTACGTCAACTGCACCCCTTCGCCTTCAAGGAGCAATAATGAGGCGGTTTCTTTTTCAAAGGATGATTATGACGACGCTTCACTTATCCTTCTTCGGTCTATATAAGTTTCTTCCGTCCTATTTTGTCTTATTCTTTTGCTTTAGCTCTTGTCTGTTCCAGAGCCTTTTCTTGCCCCTTTTCCTTTTTCCGGAGGTGATTCTTTCGGCAGTGTGACCTCCAGCGATTCCTTGCAGCGGCGTTTCTCAGCCCAGGCTTTGGCAAAGTCTTTGGTGGGTGCTCCTTTTTGTGGTTTTGTTGTTGTTCCCCTTTTTTTCTCCCAAAGTCATCTCTCTTTTTCTTATTTTTTTTGAAAAATGTCAAATCCAACTCCACTGAGTCCGATCCCATTGATGACTGTGCGCCCTCTTTCTGCAAACCTTGCTTCCCTTGAAACTTATCCTTGCTCCACTATTTTGGAAAAGATGGAAAAGTGGGTGGCCAAGTACTACCTCCTTTCTTATATCACACCGAGGTTACCCCTCCCGGGGTCTTATGGCTACGCAGCTTCTCCGTGGGAGGTTACCGTTTACCGAGCTCAACTGAAAGCCAGTCTTCGGTATCCCCCTCATCACATGATATGTGAATTCTGTGATTTCCACGGCATTGCCGTGAACCAACTCACCCCAAATTCTTACTCTTACTTCAATGCCTTCCTCTGCATGTGCGGGGTGTTCGGCATAAACCCCCACTTCACCTTCTTCATGCAATACTATAAACTCCACCCAGTCTTGAAGGGTGGTTTTTACTACCTCCTTCCCCGAGGGTCCGGGAGTAAGAAGTTCATGTTTACCTTCGCTAATAAGGATAGTTGGCATGGGTGGCAGAAGCAGTTTTTCTTTTTGCGGGTCTCGAGTCTTGGGGCCACGTGCCTATTAGATGGGCTTCCGGAACTTTAGAGGCCGATGTCGTCGATGCCAGGAAGCTCCTTACTCTGGTAACGCTTGCCGATTTTGACAACTTCGACAAACGTATTCGGTTAGTGTCGGACTGGGACTCCGGGGCTCCTTCACGTTCACTCTACCCCTTTCCTATTAAGTGGGATCTTATGTCTGAGGAAGTTCTTCGGGAACTGGGAGTGATAACTGCCCACAAGAGTGACCCCGGCATGCCCGTGCCTGTTCTTCCGGGGAAGAAAGCCTGGATAGTCATGCTCCTTCGGCGTGAAATTTCTTATCAGGCTTTTTCCGAGAGTAAGTCATCTTCCAGGGTTTGGCTTCTGGCTTTCCTTTTGGACTTACACTGATATTTTACCTTTTTGCAGAGATGGGCGATCAGTCTGCCGAGTTTTATAAATCGCTCTTCGACAGTCAGGCTAAGCGGGGAGAGCAAGTTCGCAGGAAGACTTCCGGTAAGAGGAAGAAGTCGACTGCCGGCCCTTCTAAGTCCAAGAAGGCCAAAGCTACCACTCCTACTCCTCCTTCCCCCGAGGACGTAGTTGAGGTGGAAGATCAGTCCTCAGCTCAACTACCGACGGCCGATAATCCTCCTTCGGAGCCTGACATCCTCGGGGAGACACTTAGTCCTGCGCCTGCTACCAAGATTCCAGCAGAGCGAACGTCTGCCCAGGAGTTTGAAGAGGGCAGAAGAAGGAAGGGAAAAAACATCCCTGAGGATGTTCGGGAGGTCGGTTCTAAGGAGGGCGTCCCCGAAGTTCCACCAGGTTGGTTCCTTAGCCATTCTGCTACAAATCTCAGTATTTTTCGTATCTATGATTTTTTGGATGAATGGCTAAGGGATGACGTTTTGATGGAACTTCGGCATGACCTTGCAGAGAACGCCGCTACTGCTTCCTGGATGGAGACTTATGACCATCTGAGGGCTCTTCGGGACCGATGGATTCCACGGGGCAGGGTGCCACGGGAGCCTTTCTGGACGTTCACAGAGGACATGGATTTGTTCTCTGAGGATAGCCAGCTGATGGCTCCACAAATGGCAACGAGGGTGTTGATTCATGCCACTTTTAAGTCCCTTACCACCGAATGTCCCAACGAAGAGATCCTCGCGGCGAGGATGACCGAACACGCTGCTCAGGTGATCCTTCTTTTTTAGAAAATTGTTCTTCTAAGCTATCACTACCTTCCGATACTTTTTTGACGCTTCTGTTTTTCTGCAGCTTTTGGCATACAGCGGGTACTTCCACGCCTGGTCAACGAAACAGATGGAGACCCGTTCTCGGTCCGAAGATTCCTTGCGCCAGACGAAGGAGTCTCTTGCCCAGTATGTCCTAAAATATGGCGAGTTGAACAAACTTGCGAAGGAAGACCTTGGGAGTCTTCGGACCGAGGTTGTGTCCAGCAGGCAGGAGCTTCTCACTGATTTCTCAGCCAAGGTTGAAGACCTCGGTTCAAAGTGCGTGACTCTTTCTTTAGAGAACGAGGCCCTTCGGAAGAAGACCGCTCAAGACAGAGAGGATCTTGCGAAGGCACTTGTTGAGATTGAGTCGCTGAGGAAGAAGGAGACGAAGAGCAAGAGGAAGAAGAAGCTGGAGGAGAAGATTGTTGCGCTGAAAGCTGACCTGAAGGCCCTTGGTGCCGAGAAGGACCGTAGCAAGCAAATGTCGAAGACGTCCTACCAAGATGGCTTTTGCTTGGCTCGTCATCAGGTCCTCGCTCGATACCCTGGGCTTGACCTTTCTCACTTATCTGCCTTGGATTTTCCCAAAGAGCCTAGATCTTCGTGGTCCAAGGTCGAGTTCCTTAATCTTCCTCCAGCTCACCCTACACCTTTGACTGAGTCCTCCGGGGATGATAATGTTGAAGAAACGTCGGATACCCCTGCTTAGTCATAGGCTTTCTTCTTCTTTCCTCTTTTGTATCTTTTGACTTATCATTTTTAATGAAGAATTTTTTCCTCCATTCTTCGTTCTTTCTTCCGAATACGCTTTCTCAGAAGCTGGTACAATTCTAAGTTTACCTTTTTTTGGAGAACATCCGCACCTTATTTTTTCGGAATGAACCTTTCTGGACTGCTTTCTTGCTCGGACGAGTTTTTAAGCCAAGTGAGGAATTTCGTAAGGAAGAATCGTCAGGCATGCTCTTTTGTTAACGAGGGCATATTCATCATTTACTTTTACTGACGACTTCAGGGAGGAGTATCTTACAGGCTTTCTTCGAAAAAAAAATGTCTAAGTGTAGAATTTTTTCAGAAAGCTTGAATGCCAGGTATTCTTCAACTCTACTCCCTCAACGTTACCCAACTTGAAGACCCCTGGGTGAACTTCATCAAGGACCAAATAGGGTCCACTCCAATTTTCCCGAAGTACACCTTGCGATGGCCTTCTTTGTTCGAATTCGGTCTTCCGGAGAACAAGGTCTCCCTTTTTGATCTCCTTTTTCCTTACATGTAAATTGGCGGTGCGTGCTATCCGCTGCTGGAATGCCTTTCTCCTTAACTCGGCCATTTCACGATGCTCTTCGAGGAGGTCCAATTTTTTTCTCAGTCCAAGCTCATTTCCTCCTTCATCGAACACCTGTACTCTTACCGAGGGCTGCGTGACTTCAATGGGAATAATGGCCTCAGTCCCGTATACGAGCGAGAAGGGAGTCTCTCCCGTGGCTCTTCGGGGAGTCGTTCGGTAGCTCCATAGCACACTTGGAAGCTCTCCTGGCCATTTTCCTTTTGCCTCCTTTAGCCATTTTTTTAGACCATCTTTTATTGTTCTGTTAGATACCTCTACCTGCCCATTGCTCTGAGGGTGAGCTACTGGGGAAAAATGTATCTTGACGTCAAGGTCCTCCATGAATTCCTGGAACCCCTTGTCAGTGAACTGGGTCCCGTTATCGGCCACTATAACCCTCGGAATGCCAAATCGGCATATGATGTTCTTCCATACAAATCTTTGAGCGTCCTTCGCCGAGATTGATGCTAGTGGTTCTGCCTCTATCCACTTAGTGAAATAGTCCACTACAACGATGCAAAATTTTACTCCGCCGGGGGCGGTTGGGAGAGGTCTGATGAGTTCAATGCCCCACACGGCGAAGGGGCAGGGATAGTCTGTCGCATTTATTCTTTTCGAGGGTAGCTTTTGGATATTGGTGTGCCTTTGGCAGTTGTCGCATCTTCGGACAAATTGCCTTGCGTCCTTCCTTAGGGTAGGCCAGAAGTAACCTTGGCGGAGTATTACTCCTGCGAGGACGTCTGTCCCTATATGAGAGCCACACACTCTTTCATGTACTTCTTCAAGTACTTTTTTGGCGTCATCCTCGCCTATACATCTTTGCAGAGGAGTTGCGTACCCTTGCCTGTACAGTTCTTCTCCAATGAGGAAGTACCTCCCTGCATGCTTTCGGACCTTTGCGGCTTCTTTAGGATCCTCGGGAAGCTCTGAAGTTGCCAAATATTTCTTGAGGGAGCTTTGCCATCCCTCCCCCGAGGTTTTTATGCACATTAACTCCGTGCTGGGGTGTTCTAGCACTTTGGTGGGTTCCTTAGCTTTGGCCAAGGCATCCGCTTGGGTATTATCCTTCCGGGGCACGTTCTTTATGTGCACCGAGTCGAAATCCTCAATGAGTTTCCGAACGAGATCGTGATACTTAGCCAAAATTGGGTCCTTTGCCGTATATTCTCCCCTCGTCTGTCGCTTTTTGAGATATCTAATTTTCCCAACAAATGAGAAAAAATGACGTCGGCGTTTGAGCTGTCATCGAGGAGTACTCTCTTGACGTCCTAGCTCCCTATTCTTGCCATGACAAGGAGGGGGTCGTCATGAGGGAATTTTATCACAGACCTATCCCTACGGATGAGCCTTCGGGAGGTGCTCCCGTACTCCATGATGGAGACTTCTCTCATCTTGCTTTTTCGCTCGGCCGAGGGCATCCCCGTACTCATGGTTTGGATGATCCCTGCCGAGGGTGGCAGACTTTTCCGGGGACTTCGGTCCCGTCGTCTATCTGAGTCATACTCTTCATCATCTGCTCTCCTTTGCTCTTCTTTTCTCCCTTTCGGAGAGGGCATCCGCAGATATCGCCGAAGTTGCCCCTGTTTGATCAGGGACTCAATGTACTTCAACTGGTAACAGGCTTCAGTGTCGTGGCCATGTTCTCGGTGAAATTGGCAGAATTTCTTCATATTCCTTTTATTTTCCGGGGCCATAGCCTTTGGCCTTGGGATTGCTGTCCCTTGCCTTTCTAGGGTCATCAGAATGCTAGCTCTTGTGGTGTTCAGGGGAGTGAATGCTGCGGGCCTTTTCCCTCTTTGCCTGTGGGACCGTTCTCCCTCGTTCTGTTGGTGCGGCTGGTGGCCAGGCCTTTCGGTGCGAAGGTGTTCTGCCTTAGGTCCCCCCATTCTGAGTTCTTCAGCCGTTATTTGCTGTTCGGCTCTTCTGTAGAATTCCCCAAGAGTTTCTGGGGGATCTTTGGAGAATTCATAGAACAGCTGGGAGTCCCTTCACAGTCGTCTGACCATTGCCAGGATGTGAATTTCCGGTCGAAAGTCTGGTATGCTCAGTGCTTCTCGGTTGAATCTTTCAACATAATCGCGAATGGTCTCCCCTCCTTTCTGCGCTATATCAAACATTTGCACTGGCAATTTGGCAGTTGGCCTACTGCCAATAAACTATTGGGTGAAAGCAGTAGATAGTTCTTGGAAGCTCAACAAACTTCCCTGGGGCAAAGAGCCATACCATGCTGTTGCTGGTCCTGAGAGTGCCACCTCAAAGCATTTACAGAGCGTGGCGTCGTCCGCGCCATGGAGCACCATGCTTCGCTTGTATTTTGTCAGGTGCACCTAGGGGTCACTGCGCCCATCATACATTTCCAGACGAGGAACCCTGAAATCACTGGGCATAGGCGCCTCTACTACCTCGCGTACGAAAGGCGACTCCTCTCCGGTGTAGGAGTCGGACAACCGGGACCAGACTGGTTTTCGGGAGATCTGTTTCTCGACCTTTTCCAGCCTTCCAAGGATCCTTTCCATGAGGGCGGCAGTGCTGGTTTCTTCCTGCCGTCGTGTGTTTGCTGGTAGTGGCGAATTTCTTCTTCGCCTTGGGAAACGACTCCCGCGAGGGGGAGAAGGGGACCTCTGGTAAGGGGATGTGCTTAACGTCGACAGGAGGCCCCGGTCTCTTTTGGGGCTCCCCCTCTGGCGGGGCGCGTCTCAACGGGTTCACCATCTGTTGAATATGCGTCAAGGGAGTCTCCAACTCCCTGAACTCCGGTGAGTAGATCACGAGCTCCTTTCCCAACGAATGGTCGGGGGTAAGGCTCTCTGAGTAGGTGAAAGTTGGGGCAACCTCTGATCAAGTTGCTAAGTGATTTTGGCAATGATAGAATGCTGGAAATCCTGTAGGAAGCTCATCATTACTGTTACAGGACGGTCGTCCTCCATCTTGGATGTTTCTGCCACAGGCAGAGGGGTTGCCTGTTGAGTCTCAGGTGAGAGGGGGGATCTTGGAAACCCTTTATCCTTTGAGCGCCGAGTCTCCACGACGGTGACATGGGACAAGTTTCCCACAGACGGCGCCAAATGATGGCCTACGGCGGCTTTATCGTGTGTCAATTGTAAGAGTAGAGAGTGCTTCTGATGGAGTAGAATACTTTGAGAGGAAATTTCCCCAGTGGAGGATACCTGAAATAGTTTCAGAAAAACACAGGTTAGGAGGTCCACGGAGTGTTGTGTATTCCGGGGAAGGAGCCTCCGACGCCTAAGTCAGTATTTTCAGATAACTAGATTATGTGCTCTTTTGTGTATTCAAAGAAAACTTTCTATCTTACCTCGCTAGGATGCTTTCTGGGTGTTTTATAAAGGAGGCGTGCAGAAGACATTCCCCTCTTGTGGTCGTCCCAGATTATGACACGTGTACGGCGGGATGCGATCCCTGGTTTTTCGGGAACGAAGGGACGTGTATCTCAGCGAAAGCCACTGGACTGACAGCCTAGTCATTCCAAGGGCGTCATATCGAGGCGTCCCTCTAATTGCGTGTCCCAGTGATAGCGTGTCAGAATGTACTTGGGGGACGACTTTATGGGGAGGTGTCAGAGGCTCCTTAAATGCTTTGTTCATACCTTCCGAGGTTACTCTAACGTCTCGGGGCATATATTACCCGATGATGGTTCCTCCGAGGGGTACTTCTGTTTCCGAAGAGGG
>SMDT01000368.1:0-178573 GCA_005392925.1 Aquilaria sinensis | reverse complement strand
TGATGGCCAGGGGCCTCATCGTTTCAGAGTCATGATGACTGGAGGAGAGACTTCTGGGAGGAAGAACGCCTGGTGGATTGGATCGCCCAAAGGAGAGTGCCTGAAAGCTCAGAAACAAAGGGTTAGGAGGCCCCCGGAGTGTTTTTCCGGGGGGGGGGGAGCCTCCGACGCCCAAGTCAGTGGTTGGCCTGAGAGAAAGGCAGAGGAAATAGCACAAAGGGCTGAAGGAGTCTCGCCTGGTAATTTTCTCAGAGTGTGGGAGCAGTGTTTTGCCAACCAACCTCCTGCCAAGTATTAATTCCTGGTATTTATAGGAGTGCCTAGCCCGTTCAGATCGCGACACGTGTTCGGTCGGATGTTCCTGAATTTCTGGGCGTAGGAGACAGATAGCTGGTAGCAGGTTGCCTTGAGCCATGTGCTGAGACGGGCCATGATGTGATTTCTGATGGCGTCAGTGTGGTCAGTGCGCCTTTTGAGGCGGATTGTGGCGTCTGTGAAATGGATGTGTCAGAGGCTTCCTTAAATGCTTCCATAAATGCTCCTGCCGTACTCCCGAGGTCCCTGGGTGAGGTCGTCCTTTGGTACGGACAGAGCCTCTTCGGGAAACAAGCCCTCAGTTCGGGGGTTCCCAGTTTCAGGGAGTTCCGCCTTCGGGGATATCATGTTCGGCTCGCTATGTCTGGTGCCGCTTTTCCGAAGGCGATCTGTTCACAACCTTGGGGGGGCAAGTAGTGTCCTCAGGTTTTCCTGGCGTGCCGGGCTCGGAGCTCTTCGGCTATCTCCCGAGGTGCATGATCACACCTTTTCTCGGGTAGCGCCAGCTTCTTCTGGCCATTCTTGTGGCAGGGAGTTCGGCCAGATAGAGGCGATAGCGTTTGGCTATCACATGCCCCCCTTTGGAAAGCCGAAGTGAAGACTTCGGTTTTGCATCTCTTTCCGAGGTTGTTTATGGGAGTCTCTTTGGAAGCTTAACCTGTTCCGAGGATGCGCCTTTTGCCCGAAGATCATGGGCTCTTCGGCCTTGGCCTGTTCTTTGGTGTCTTCGAGGCGGAGCCTGTGCCGAAGATACACCTCTTGCCCGAAGGTCATGGGCTGTTCGGCCATAGCCTGTCTCTTGGCGTCCTCGAGTTGGCCTGCTCTTTGTTTCTGCAGGTCTGTTTGGCCAAGCGTGTCAGTCTGAGCGGCGCGTCCCAGTTTTCCAGGGATGTCAGAAGACGTGTCCCAGTTTTCAAGGGACGTTTGGAGGACGTGTCCCCCATTTTTGCGCAGCGGTTGACACGTGGCGCTTTGCCATTGGAGGAGAGTCACGTCGGTTACAGAGGGCGCGCCTTTTCAGGTGCAGAGAGCAGTTACGGCGACGGTTCGCCTCCAAAGGGTACTTATGACGATGTTTCGGTTACCCACCTCTGGCTTTATAAATAGCCCATTCCATCATAAGTTCCTTTTGCTTTTTCTTCTGCTCTTTTCTCTGCTTTGCCCCTGTTCTTGCACTTTCTTGCTTTCTGTGGCGGAGCTACCTTAATCAGAGCTTTTTTCCAGCCAACTTTCACGACGGCGTCCTCAGATTTTGGCAAATCTTTCGGTGGGTTTTTGTTTTCCAGAGCGTTTTGATCCCTCTGTTCTTTTGAGTTTTTCTCTGGAAACTGTTTTCTTCCGTTTTCAAACTCGTTTTCATGTCGAAAATGCCCATTCCTGAGAGCTGGCAGCCTCTTTTAGCCCATCCTTGTTGCACCACCCCTGCAAAGTTAGAGAGGTGGAAGAAAAAATTCTTTCTTCCCTCTTACGCCATTACTAGGCTGCCTCGTTCTAGCCATTATGCTTTTTCAAACCATAGTAAGGAGGTTACCGTTTTTCCGAGCCCAGCTGAAGGCCGGTCTTCGGTATCCTCCCCCGAAGATGGTGTGCGAGTTCTGCAAATTTCATGGCATTGCTGTGAACCAGCTTCCCCCGAACTCGTTCTGCTATTTTAACGCCTACCTCTGCATGTGTGGCGTCTTCGGGATAGAACCCCATTTCATAATCTTTATGCAGTACTACAAGCTCTCTGTGGTCCCGAAGGGTGGCTTCTATTTCATGCTACCTCGGGGATCCGGGAGCAAGAAATTCATGTTCACCTTCGCCACTAAGGATAGCTGGCGGGGGTGGCTGGCGGGGGTGGCAACAGAAGTTCTTCTTCCTGAAGATGGACGAGGCCTGGTCGTACGTTCCGACCAAATGGGCTCAGGGAACACTGGATGTGGACGTTGTTGATCCGAGGATGCTGCTGACCCCAGAGTTGGCTCCCGTGTTCGCGGATTTCGACGCCCGCATTCGGGCTGTCTCTGACTGGGATCCCGAGGTCGCTCCGCGCGCCCTTTACCCTTTTCCAATCAACTGGAAGTTGATGACCGAAGAGGTCCTTCGGGAATTAAAGGTGGTAAAGGAGCACAAGACTGACCTCAAGATGCCAGCTCCTGCCATCGCCGGGAAGGATTCCTGGTTGGTCAAGCTTCTTAAGGAGGAAATTTCTTTCGAAACGCTTGTCGAAAGTGAGTCATCTTCTACTCCTTTGCTGTTTTTTTCCTTCGGACTTACGCTGATGTTTCTCTCCTTTTTCAGAGATGGGCGACGGGACTGCCGCCTATTACAAGTCCCTTTTCTCCGGCCAAGTGGAGAAGGGGGAGTAGACAAAGAAGGTGGCTTCCCGAAGGCGAAAGTCCGTTGGTGCTGGTCCCTCGTCTAAACGGGCGAAGAAGACTGTTATTTCTTCCCATTTGGAAAGTATTAGGGAGGGAAACGAGGACGCCGAGGTTGCTGTCACTTCGCCGCCTGATGATTCGGCCGAGGTCCCCTGCTCAGGTTCCTCTAGAAGAAATTCCCGAGGAGACTGCTGAGGAGCCTGGGACAGCCGAGATTCCGGCGCCTGAGACTGCTGTTTCCGAGGTCCCTTCAACCGACGTCCCTCCTCAAAGGTCCTACTGCGTCGCAGGCCCTCCTTGATGTAGTGGTAGAAGTACCTTCTGCCGAGGAGCGGCGCAGGCGGAAGGGCAAGGGCATTTCGGACCGAGGAGGCCGAGGACTCCGAGGACGTCGTTGTCGAGGTTCCACCAGGTTTGTTTCCAGACAAAGTGTACTTCCTTTGTTTTTTCTGGATTGCCTTCTTTGTCTTTAATCTCCTTCTCATTCTTGCCACGCAGGGGAGTTGACTACCCCTGACTGGGCGGCCGAACATGCTCGGAAGCGAGCTCTTCGGGACGCCAAAATCCCGCAAGGGAAGATACCAAAGGAGCCTTTCTGGACGTTCACGGAGGACATGAATTTGTACTCCGAGGACTGTCCTCAAATGGCGAAGGAAATTTCGAAGGGGGTGCTTCACCGAGGCCTCCTTCAAGGCTATAGCGGCGGCCCATCCGGGGGATAACACCTCTCGCCGCAAAGATCACCGAGCATGCTGCTCAGGTATATCCTTCACAGCTCTTTCCCTTCAATTTTTTCCTAAGTGTTTGGCTCTTACTGACCTTGCGTTTTATCTTTTTGCAGCTGCTGGGGTACGCCGGCTTTCTCCGAGTTCGAACATTTGAACCTTCCTCCTTCAATTCCAGCGCCAAAGGTGGTGGAAAAGGGCGGGCAAGCGAGTGGGTCTCGGGACGCCGCGAACCCTTAGGCTATTTTAGGGCCCCTTTTCCTTCCCTTCTATTTTGTATTCCTTCTTCGGGCACTTCTTTATTGTAAAGCAGCTTACTCCTTAATGAAGACTTTTTTGGCTAAGTGTTTTCTTGCAAGTTTCTTCATTTCCATTGTCCCGAACACGTTCGCTCAAGAGACTTCGGAAAACTTTCGCGATCAAAGAAACTTTTTTACCTTCCTTTGTCCTGAGTGCGTTTTACTCGAGAGACATTCTAGAAAGTCTGAGAAAATTTGACTAAGTCTTTTTGCAGGCTTTTGCATTTCCAATTTTTCCCGAACATGATTGCTCAAGGGACTTCGGAAAACCTTCAGTCAAATTTTTGTTTTTCCAGTTGTCCCGAGCATGTTTGCTCAAGAGACTTCGGAAAACCTTTCGCGAGATTTTTCACTTCTCATTTTCCCGAGCACGTTCGCTCAAGGGAGTTCGGAAAATTATCTCTGCGCTGGCTATGGCGAGTACTTCTGCGAGATTTTTGTTTTCCATCTTTCCCGAGCGTGATGGCTCAAGGGACTTTGGAAAACCATATCTACGCTTTATCATCGGCGAGTACTTCTGCGAGCTTGTTTCCCATATTCCCGAGCATGATGGCTCAAGGGACTTCGGGAAACTGCCTCTGGAGATTTCTCCATCTTTTCCAGAGCATGATGGCTCAAGGGACTCTGGGAGGTTATATCTGCGCTTTATCATGGCGAGCATCTTCGCGGAATTCTGCTTTGCACAATTTTGGATACTTAAGAACTTTCCTTAAGAGCATTCTGTACTTACAATTCCTCCGCTTCATCTTAGGCGTAGAATTTTTTCAAGGCGTCTGAGTGCCAAGTATTTTTCAATTCTACGCCTTCGGCGTCGCCAAGTTTGTACACGCCTTTTCGTACTTCGGCGAGAACCAAATAAGGTCCTTCCCAGTTTGCGCGAAGTACTCCGTGGGACGGCTTTCGGGGTGCAAAGTCAGCCTTTCGGAGAACGAGGTCTCCCTTCTTGATTTCTTTTGGCCTGGCCCGTAAGTTTATAGCCGCGGCCACTCTTTGCTGAAAAGCTTTTCTTCTCAGCTCGGCTATTTCTCTGTGTTCGCCGACGAGGTCGAGCTTGGTTCTGAGGCCGAGGTCGTTTCCACCTTCATCAAATACTTGCACCCGTATTGATGGTCTGACTATCTCGACTGGGATAATGGCCTCTGTCCCGAAGACGAGTGAGAAGGGAGTCTCCCCTGTGGCTCTTCGGGGCGTCGTTCGGTAGCTCCATAATACGCTTTGGAGTTCTCCTGGCCATTTCCCTTTTGCTTCTCCCAGTCTCTTTTTCAGGCCATCTTTTATGGTCCTGTTAGATACTTCCACCTGCCCGTTGCTTTGGGGGTGAGCTACTGGGGCGAAGTGCATCTTTATTCCGAGGTCGCTGATAAATTCCTGGAATCCTTTGTCTATGAATTGGGATCCATTATCAGCTACTAGTACCCTCGGTATGCCAAATCTGCATACGATGTTCTTCCATACGAACTTCTGCACTTCTTTTGCCGAGATAGTTGCTAGTGGTTCTGCCTCCACCCATTTTGAGAAATAGTCCACTGCTACCACGCAGAATTTCACGCCTCCGGGTGCTGTGGGGAGTGGCCCAATAAGGTCTATACCCCAGACTGCGAAGGGCCAAGGATAGTCTGCCGAAGTTATCATTTCCGAGGGTGTCCTCTGGATTTTCGCGTGTCTCTGGCAGCTACCACATTTCCGGACGAACTGTCTTGCGTCCTTTCTCAGGGTAGGCCAGAAGTATCCTTGGCGGAGTATCACTGCTGCAAGGGCATCAGTTCCAATGTGTGGACCACACATGCCTTCGTGAACTTCTTCAAGGACCATTTCAGTATCCTCTTCATTCACACATCTTTGCAGCGGGTTCGTATATCCCTACCGGTATAACTCTTCGCCAATCAGGAAGAATCTTCCGGAGTGTCTTCGCAGTCTTACAGCATCGCCGGGGTCTTCGGGGAGCAAATTCTCTGCGAGGTATCTTTTTATTGGGTCTTTCCACCCTGTTCCCGAGGTCGCTATGCTCAGCACTGAGATGCTCGGATGGTCTAGCACCTCGGTGTATGTTTTCGACTTCGCCAAGCAATCTGCCTCAGTGTTATTCCGCCGAGGTACATTTTCGATCCGTACGGCGTCAAACTCTTGGATGAGCTTTGCTACCAGCTCGTGGTATTTTGCCAAGATTGGGTCCTTCGCCCCATAATCTCCTGCCGTCTGCCGAACTACCAGCTGGGAATCGCTGTGAGCCTTTAAGTTTCTCACGCCAATCTTTCTGGCCAAGCGTAATCCCGCTATGAGGGCTTCATACTCAGCTACATTGTTGGTGACGTTGAAGCTGAACTTGATAGCCTTCATTACCTCCAGGCCTTCGGGGCCCCTGATAATTACTCCAGCTCCCTGGTGTTCGGACCCCGAGGCTCCGTCTACGTGCAAGGTCCATTCTGGCTCACCCTCTTTTGGATCTGAATGGCTCTCCTCAGTGGTGGGTATTTCGGCGATAAAATCTGCCAGTGCTTGAGCTTTTATGGCCTTCCGAGGCTCATACGTGATTTCGTGTTCGCCCAGCTCTATGCACCACTTGGAGAGCCTTCCCGAATGATCAACTCTCTTCATGACATCCCGTAGCGGCAGACTACTTCGGACGATGATGGGGTGAGCCTGAAAGTATGGTCGCAGCCTTCTCCCTGCAAGCACCAAGGCGTATATAGCTTTTTGAAGCAAAGGGTACCTGACTTCGGCGCCATGCAGGGACTTGCTGACATAGTAGACCGGCCATTGCTTTGGCCCTTCTTCTTTCACAAGGACCGAGCTCACAGCTTTTTCTGTGACGGCGAGGTAGAGTACGAGGGGCTCTTCCTCCCGAGGTTGTCGCAGAGTCGGCAGGCTGGCCAGGTAGACTTTGAGTTCTTCCCAGGCCTTTTGGCAATCTTCATCCCAAGGATGATCATTTCTTCCGAGGTCGCCTTCCATTTTTGCTGCCTTTGTGAGGACTTTGAAGAAAGGTCGACACCTATCTCCGTACCTGGAAATAAACCTGCTCAGAGAGGTTATTCTTCCGGTGAGTCTCTGCACGTCTTTGACTGTGGCAGGAGTTCGGAACTCAAGCAGAGCCTTAATCTTCTCGGGGCTAGCATCGATGCCTCTTTTGGATACCATGTACCCAAGGAATTTTCCCGAGGTCACCCCGAAGATGCACTTCTTAGGATTAAGGCGGATCCCGAAGGCTCTGAGCTTTTGGAAGGTTTCCTCTAAATCTGCAACGTGGTAGCCAGGCAGCTTGCTCTTGACTATCATATCATCAACATACACCTCCATGTTTCTCCCCATTTGGTCTTTGAAGACCTTGTTCATCAGCCTCTGGTAGGTGGCTCCTGCATTTTTGAGCCCGAAGGGCATCCTGATATAGCAATATGTTCCTCCCTCGGTGATGAAGGCAGTCTTCTCTTCATCTTCGGGGTCCATCCTTATTTGATGGTAGCCACTGAAGGCGTCTAGGAAACTAAGGAGCCCATATTCAGCAGTTGAATCTACCAGTTGATCTATTGGCGGCAGAGGGTATGAGTCTTTCGGGCAAGCATCGTTCAAGTTTCTGAAGTCGATGCACATCCGGAGTTTGCTGCTACCTTCTTTTGTGGCAATGACCACGTTGCTTAACCATTCGGGGTACTTGACCTCCCTGATAACTTCAGCATCTAGGAGACGCTGGACTTCGGTTTTGACAAAGTTGCTTTTGTGGGCTGAGATGCTCCGTTTCTTTTGCCGGACAGGTTTTGCTTCCGGGCTTACTTTGAGGCTATGCTGTATTATGCCAGGGTTTACTCCTGGCATATCTTTCGGCGAGTAGGCAAACAGATCTTTATTTTCCAGCAGAAAGGATACAAGTTTTTCCTTGTCACCTTCGGCCAAGCTCTTCCCTATTCGGGTAGATTGTCCTGGGACAAGATCTACTGCTTCCGTTTCTGTCTTTGCGGGATCTTCTTCTTTGCCTTTTTCTGGCGCCTTTGCCTCCATCGTTTGCGCGAGGTTGCTTGCCGGAGCTTTTCGTGCTTTTACAAACACCTTTCTTACCTCGGCTTGGTCTATGAAGACCTCTGCATCTCCATCCTTGGTGGCGAATGTGACAGTCAAGTACTTCACATCAGGGCGGATATGCAGGTTCCCCATTGTCAGCCTTCCAAGGATGGCGTTGTACGAGGACGGGACGTCCATGACGATGAACCTCGCCATTGTGGAAGAGTACAACTCAGCTGCTCCGTTCACCGAAGTCCCTCTCATCATCAGTGGGAGGTCGATCCATCCGAGAATGGGGAGTTCGGATGGTCCAACCCCGAAAGTGGGCGAGGTGACAGGCTTCAGTTCGCTGCTGGAGATGCCCAAGCTCGGCAGCAGGTGCGAGAATAGGACGTCAGCTTTTGAGCCATCATCAAGCAACACTCTTTTGACGTCCCAGTTCCCTATTCTCGCCATGATCAGCAGCGGATCGTCGTGGGGGAAGACGACGGTGGAGCCATCTTTGCGAGCCAGTTTCTTTGATGGACTTTGATACTCCATGACTGCAATTTCTCTGGCTTTCCGCTTTCTTTCCGAGGATGGGAGCCCCGTGGTGATGGTTTGGATAACCCCTGCTGGAGGTGGAGGGCGCCTTTTTGGACTTCGGTTTCTCCGCCTGTCGGAGTCATAGTCCTCATCTTCGGCCCTTTCTTCCTCCATTTTTCTGCCTTTCGGGGATGGCATCCTCAGGTATTTCCGAAGTTGGCCCTGTTTTATCAGCGACTCTATGTACTTCTTCAGCTGGAAGCAATCTTCGGTGTCATGACCGTGGTCGCGATGAAACTGGCAGAACTTCTTGGCATTCTTTTTGTTATCGGCGGTCATGGCCCTTGGCCGCCGAATCTGCGTCCCTTGCCTTTCCAGCGCCATGAGAATGTTGGTCCGTGTGGTGCTCAATGGTGTAAAACTTTGAGGTTTCCTTCCTCGCATCCTCCGAGGTCGTCCTGCTTGTTCGGTCGGATGCCGAGCTTGTTGATTGGACCCTTCGGCGCGGTGGTGATCGGACTTCGGCCCTGCCATTCTTAGTTCCTCGGCGGTCATGTGCTGTTCTGCCCTTCGGTAAAATTCTCCGAGGGTCTCCAGGGGGTCCTTTGAGAACTCGTAGAATAGCTGTGAGTCTCGCCGAAGGCCCCGTGTCATGGCAAGAATGCGGATTTCGGGCCGGAAGTCTGGGACGCTCAGAGCTTCCCTGTTGAATCTTTCGACATAGTCTCGGATGGTTTCTCCGTTCCTCTGCTCTATGTCGAACATCTGCACAGGCATCTTCGCTGTAGGTCGGCTCCCAATGAACTGCTGGGTGAAGGCTGTGGACAACTCCTGGAACTCAGTGATGGTTCCTGGAGGCAAGGAATTGTACCACGCCGTGGCTGGCCCTGTGAGGGTGACTTCGAAGCACTTGCACATGGTAGCGTCGTCAGCACCGTGCATTATCATGCTGCGTCTGTACTTCGTCAGATGGGCCTGTGGATCAGTACGGCCATCATAAATCTCCAACCGAGGTACTCTGAAGTCACCTGGCATGGCTGCCTCAACAACGGCCTGAATGAATGGGGAGTCATCTTCGCAGCATGTTCCAGAGAGTCTGGCCCAAACGGGTTTTCTGGCCACTTGTTTCTCCACTCTGTCCAGCCGTGCTAATATCCTCTCCATAAGCACTGTGGCGCTAGGGCCTTCTTCAGGGAATGAAGATCGTCGGCGCCTCTTCGGGGGGCGAGTTCGGCGCTGAGGGGACAAGGACCTCGCCTCAGGCGACGAACTGCTTCGCTGTGAGACTCTCGGTCGCTTGGACCCGGTTTGTCCCACAGGCCGTTTCCCGAGGGCTATATCTTCTGTGGATGATTCTTCGCGAGGGTCTCCACTCCCCGAACTGCGATGTGTAGACTTGGGGCTCCTCTCCCGAGGGCGTGTCACTGAGGGGGGTCTCTGGGCCTGTGCTTGCTGTGGCCACCTTCGGTCGATCTGCTGTGTCACTTCAGACACGACCGAACGCTGAAAGTCCCTCAAGAAGCTCATGGTGACTACCAGAGGGCGGTCTTCCTCAGGCGCAGAAGTCCCTGGGAGTGTTTGCTCAGCAGCCGGTTGTATCTCAGGCGCGGACGGGGACCTTGGGAGTCCCTTGTCCTTAGAACACCGAGTCTCAACGACAGCGATCTCAGAGCGGGTTCCCACAGACGGCGCCAAATGATGGCCAGGGGCCTCATCGTTTATAGTCATGATGACTGGTGGAGAGACTTCTGGGAGGAAGAACGCCTGGTGGATGGATCGCCCAAGGGAGTGTGCCTGAAAGCTCAGAAACAAAGGGTTAGGAGGCCCCCGAAATGTTTTTCCGGGGGGGGAGCCTCCGACGCCCAAGTCAGTGGTTGGCTGAGAGAAAGGCAGAGGAAATAGCACAAAGGGCTGAGGAGTCTTGCCTGGTAATTTTCTCAGAGTGTGGGAGCAGTGTTTTGCCAACCAGCCTCCTTGTCAAGTATTAATTCCTGGTATTTATAGGAGTGCCTAGCCCGTTCAGATCGCGACACGTGTTCGGTCGGATGTTCCTGAATTTCTGGGCGTAGGAGACAGATAGCTGATAGCAGGTTGCCTTGAGCCATGTGCTGAGATGGGCCATGATGTGATTTTGATGGCGTCAGCGTGGCAGTGCGCCTTTTGAGGCGGATTGTGGCGTCTGTGAATGGATGTGTCAGAGGCTTCCTTAAATGCTTCCATAAATGCTCCTGCCGTACTCCCGAGGTCCCTGGGTGAGGTCGTCCTTTGGTACGGACAGAGCCTCTTCGGGAAACAAGCCCTCAGTTCGGGGGTTCCCAGTTTCAGGGAGTTCCGCCTTCGGGGATATCATGTTCGACTCGCTATGTCTGGTGCCGCTTTTCCGAAGGCGATCTGTTCATGACCTTGGGGGGCCGAGTAGTGTCCTCGGCTTTTCCTGGCGTGCCGGGCTCAAAGCTCTTCGGCTGTCTCCTGAGGTGCATGATCACACCTTTTCTCGGGTAGCATCAGTTCTTCTGGCCATTCTTGTGGCAGGGAGTTCGGCCAAATCGAGGTAATAGCGTTTGGCTATCAAAAGGAACTACCCATCAAGTAATGCCTCCATTGCTTTAGAGCAAAAATCACTGCTGCCAATTCTAGGTCATGGGTAGGATAATTTTGCTCATGGGGTCTTAACTGCCTTGACGCATAAGCAATGACATTTCTGTCTTGCATAAGCGCACAACCTAACCCGGATCTAGATGCATCTGTATATATGATGTAGGGCTTACTTGGATCAGGAAGAATCAACACTGGAGCTTTAATCAACCTCTGTTTGAGCTCCTGGAAACTCTTTTCACAGTTCTCAGTCCACTCAAATCTTTGACCCTTCTTGGTCAGATGAGTAAGAATTGAGGCAATCAAGGAAAAGCCTGAGACAAATCTCCTGTAGTATCCAGCTAATCCTAGGAAACTTCTGATTTCCTTCACAGTCTTTGGTCTTTCCCACCCTTGCACTGCCTCGACCTTTTCAGGGTTTGCCTTAAGGCCTTGTGCATCTATGATGTGTCCTAGGAAAGACACTTCCCTTATCCAGAATTCATACTTGGATAACTTGGCATAAAGCTGATGCTGCAACAGAGTCTTTAAGACAATCTTCAGATGATGTTCATGTTCATTTTCATCCTTGGAATACACTAGGATGTCATCAATGAACACAACCACAAATTTGTCCAGATGTGGTCTGAACACCCTGTTCATCAAGTCCATAAAAGCAGCTGGGGCATTAGTCAAACCAAATGGCATGACTGTGTACTCATAATGCCCATATCTGGTCCTGAATGCAGTCTTAGGAATATCTTCTTCCTTTACTCTCAACTGGAAGTATCCAGATCTCAAATCTATCTTGGAGAAGATCTTAGCTCCCTTGAGTTGATCAAACAGATCCTCAATCCTAGGGAGTGGATACTTGTTCTTGATAGTCACTGCATTAAGCTTCCTGTAGTCAATGCATAGTCTCAAAGATCCATCCTTCTTTTTCACAAAGAGAACAGGAGCTCCCCATGGTGAAACACTTGGCCTTATGAACCCTTTTTCAAGAAGTTCATCAAGTTGTTTCTTGAGCTCATTCATCTCTGTGATTGGCATTCTGTAAGGAGGTATGGATATTGGACTAGCTTCTGGTTGCAGCTTGATTTCAAATTCAATCTCCCTTTGTGGAGGAATACCTGGCAGGTCTTTAGGAAAGACTTGTGGAAAGTCTCTCACTATAGGTATTCTGTCCACTTCCTTATCACAGTGCAATTCATTCAATGCATAACAGTAATCATGCTCAGAAATCACAGGTATCTCATCTAATACCTCTAGCTCCATGCCATGCATTTCATACACTAATTCCTTAGAATTCACTAATGCATGCACTTCACCATCAGGCAATGTGATTTCCCTCTTAGCACAATCAATTCTTATGTTATGCATAGCAAGCCAATTCATACCTAGCACTAAATCATACTTAGGAATGTCCAACACTAGCAGATTAGTCATAACCTTAGTCTTTCCTACTACTAGCTCACAATCCTTAGCTAGGTCATTAGTGAAAAGACATTGACTACCTGCTGTTTTCACTAAGGATATCCTAGGCATGATTTCAGTAGGCAATTTCATGGCATCAACAAATTTCCTAGCCACTATAGACACAGATGCACCAGTATCAAATAGAACACTAACAGGCATACCATTAAGGTAAATGTTACCTCTTAGTGCTCCTCCCTGCTCTGATGTCTCTGGCCTCTCCACTTGGAAGACTCTGCCAGCTCTCTGCACTGGAGGCCGAGGCACTGGAGGAACTGGCCTCTGCTGTCCCTCCCTTGGTGCTCCTCCTCTAGGTCCTGCCCCAATAGGTCTTACTGGACCTTGGTCTTCTGGCCTCCTTTGAACCTGTGGGCAGTCTTTGATCCAATGATCCATGGATCCACATCTTAGACACGCTTGGGTGTCAAAATAGCAAGGTTTCTTCCCATGAAACTTCTTGCATTTAGGGCACCTTAGGCCAGGGAACTTCCCCTTAACCTTGCCCTCACCACCAAGATGAGAATTCTTGGCAATTCCTTTGCCATGTGGTGCCTTCTTCTGCTTGCCTCCTGCCTGACTACTTTCCCCTGGTCCACTGGGAAAGTACTTAGTCTCATACTCCTCTTGCTCTACTAATAGAGCTTTCTGCACTGCTTCATAGTATGTAACTGCTCCAAAAGGTCTAACAGCCTTTCTAATGTCTGACTTTAGGCCTCTGACAAATCTTTTGGCCTTCAATTCCTCCAATCCATGATATTGAGGAGCATACCTCACCAACTGATTGAATTTGTGCTCATACTCTAGGACACTGAGGTTGTCCTGCCTTAGAGCATCAAATTCAGCTTGCTTCATATCCTTGATGGCATCACTGATGTACTGTTCCTGGAACAGCTGTGTGAACTCTGGCCAGCTCATCTCAATATCTCTTCCTGGCCTTCTGCCCTTCTGGAAAGCATACCTGTCTCTGGTGTTTCTCCACCACATCTCTGCACTGCCTACCAAGTTGTAAGTAGCCAGTGACACCTTCTTGGTGGAGCTGAGTGGCATCCTCTCAAACATCTTTTCTATGAAGATTAACCACTCCTCAGCTCTCTCTGGCCCAGCTCTTCCATCAAACTGTGGAGGTCTTAGGCCTTGGAACCTCTCCAACAGTCTGACCTCATCTAGGCCCTCTAGATCCTCTGATCTATGTCTCTTGGATCTATGAGAGTCCTCTGTATGGTGATGCTCTCTATGATCTCTCTGCCTTCTCCTAGATCTTCTCTCATGGCCTTCCTCAATCTCATTCCTAGTGCAGGAATGGTCATAGACTGAGGGATTGGTCCTGGACACCTGACCAATCTCAGATCTTACTCTTCTGCCTCTTGGATTTCTCCTATCCTCATCTTCCACCTCAATGGTCTCATCATTTGTGTCTTCTAAGCTTCCAGAAGGAACATATTCAGATGTGTTCCTAGTATCCTCTTCTGGTTGTTGCTGTGCATCCTGAACTAGTTCTGCTGGAGCTACTTGGACTCCCTGCTGTTGTCCTTGAATCAGCCTCATTAAGTTTTCATTGATTAGAGCTAAGTTCCTCTGAAGCTCTAACCAAACCTGAGGCACTTCAGGGTTTGCTACCCCCTGTTGCCCCTGATTCCCTCTATTCTGTTCATTTCTTTGTTGCCCAGAATCAGTAGGAGGCCTTCGGGGTGGATCCCCTCTCCTTGTGGCAACCATGTTTACTTCCTGCATTGATGATCCATCATAGAGCACATATAAAGATCATAGGTATTTCAATGGTACTTGACACTAGCAGCTGACCAAACTGAGTTCATATATGTAGATGCATGCAATGCCAACTATATGCAATGTACATGTATAAACCATGCTCTGATACCAACTTCTGTTACCCACTCCGGGGTAGTCCAGTTATGGTGCCAAAACTGTGCATTTAAACTCCCAGGTTTGGTAATGTTCTGTAGGCCATCAGAACACTACCCTTAGTGTGCATACCCAAGTGGCCCTCTTGGGCACTATGTAAATACATGCATATTGGTCCAACCATCACACACATATTCACATTTCATGCACACCATGGCAGCTAAGAAGGAAAACACTAGCACAAGTCTTAGTTTTGGCTTCCACACATTAGGCAATCTTGTTAAGTTCTAGTGACCAGCTACTGCACCTGTAACTTCCACTAATAAACTGTATCATTCTAGCCACATACCCCCCTGTTTTATTTGCTCCATTATGAAGTAGAGACTTAGAGAAAACCAAGGAATTTTGTTTTACATCAATAGCCCACCTATGGACCAAGTTATGGATTTTTGAAGTTGGTTACAAAATTCTGACCAAATGAACAGTAACTCAGCCAAATTTGCAACGTCATATCTTTGGCTACAAGGATCCAAATCCAGAAATTCAAAATTCCAGTTCAACCTCTAGATGTTCTCTAGGTGTGGTCAAAATTTCATACCAAGATTCATTCTACACAGGGAGATATTAAACTTTAGGTACAGAGTCAAAATTCTGGCAACTTTTGGACCATTTTGCCCATACAATTTTTCCAAACCATGCAAACACTTCATTCACAAGGGGAAAGCCCTCCAAGGCTATCCCATATATGTCCATTACACATAGGAATTACATTCCTTTTCTTTTAACAACTTTATGTGGGCAAAACAGAATTTACAAGTAAGCAGCCCATCATTCACACTTAGGCAGCTTTGCACCACATCACTTACATAGCCAAAACATTACTCAAATGTTCACATACTTGTCTCATTTTACATACACTACATGTACATGCATACATGCACTACAATATGGTCTTAACTCAGCTAAATACGCACCCTAGGTTACAGGAGGTCCTGAGACACAATGGACTCCAAAAACAGGATGCTGGACAGCTGCTGCACAACACAATAAGTACCACCATTAAAAATACCAAATGTGCTCCTAAAATCACAAAAATTTCCAGATCATAACTAGACATATGGAAGTTCATGTACCTGAAATTTCAGATCAAAAATCAAACCAAAAAGGTTATTTTGAAGGTGATCTTTCAGCTGGACCTGAAATGACAGAATTGAGGGGAGTAAGTTTCATTGAGAAACTTAGTAAGGGTAGCACTTGGATTCAATAGGCAATGTAACCATCATTAAAACCTGCATCCAAAGACACTAAAACACAAAAACCACAATGCATATATACAAGATATAGCAACCAAATGCAGCAGCCAAACACAAACAACAAACACATGAAATGTGGCAGCAACATATACCATAGGTTAGTCCATAAAACACATAATAAACATAACCAAATCACTATGGCAGCCCTCCTCAAGCTAATGCTTGGTCTTAGGAGGATTTTAACACTAGTTAGTACTAACTTTTGGGCTCTAGAAACCCAGAAATTCGCTGCCATCACTGTGCACTTCACACTAGGTCACAAAACCTTCAATAAGTGCACTCCCCTCACTAAGCTTGGTTCATCAAGCACATGGCTCTCTTCCAAGCTTAGCCCTAGCTCCATGGATGTTTGAAAATACAGAAAACAACCCATGAGAGCAAGAGAACCCTTACCTTGATGGGTATGCTGAAATTGGAGCTTGATCCTAGGTGCACTCAAGCAATAGCACCAAATAGCTTCCAATTGTGCTTCCTTGACTTTAATTGCAAGTAGTTTTGAGTTTGAAGGTATGGTGGCTATGGAGGAAGTGTGGAGGAGAGGGCTGGCTTTCTTTTTGCTGGTGGAGGCCAAAATTTAGAGAAGCAAAGGTGGTCTTGACTACTTAAATAGTCAAAAGTACACTAAACACACTTAAGTAGTCTTAACCTTGTCTTATGTCATTTTCCTTGCTACAAGACTATGGTTTCTTAGTCTTAATCTCTTGGCCCACATTTGACCATCCTTATCTTCCTTTAGCAGCCCTCCTTATGTGGGATAACCCCACAAAACTTCCATTTGACTTAAGTCATAGACATACACATCTTAAGGCCTACATTAGAACACTTAGGTCCTTTATGCCTTTTTGTGTTTTCTTTGTCCTTAGTTGTCTTCCATAAGCAATTTGGTCCTCCAATAGCACTTTCATACCATTCATATCCTTCCCATAACTCTCCAAATCTCTTTTGTGAAAGTTTTGCAATTGAGTACCTGAATTTCCAAAATCTTACAAAAAAGTCCATAGGTTGCTTGACAAACAAGCAATCCTTAAGGCTTTTCTTGGAGACCAAGTTACCAACTTGGAACACTTTTAAGGAGGTGTTGATCATACCTTTTACCCCCCACACTACAATCACTATGGTGAGAATTACACAATATAATGGTTTTTAGCCATTATGACACACTTGTAATTCTCCCATTTTGTGAGGTTGTAACACTTAGAGCTGGGAAGCACGTTTTCTCCCATCTCCTATTTTTAGTACGAAGTAACCAATGTGTTCTTGATTGATTTCAGGTTTATTGGTTAGTTAGGACCTTGGGTTTTGGTTAGAAAGTAAGAATTTGATGTTCGGTGCCTATGTTTGGCTCGGAACTTAGGCTTTACTTTAGTGAGCTTAGTGAATTGGAAGAGTGCTTGATTCTTGCTTGTTACTTTGAGTTGAGGTAAGGAAGTTTTATTTTTTAGTTCAATTAATGCTATTGGAATAAGGTTGCTTAAAGTGTTACCACCTCACAAAATGGGAGAATTACAAGTGTGTCATAATGGCTAAAAACTATTATATTGTGTAATTCTCACCAAAGTGATTGTAGTGAGGGGGGTAAAAGGTATGATCAACACCTCCTTAAAGGTGTTCCTAGTTGGTAACTTGGTCCCCAATAAAAGCCTTAAGGATTGCTTGTTTGTCAGGCAACCTATGGACTTTTTTGTAAAATTTTGGAAATTCAGTTACTCAATTGTAAAACTTTCACAAAAGAGATTTGGAGAGTTATGGGAAGGATATGAACGGTATGAAAGTGCTATTAGAGGACCAAATTGCTTATGGAAGACAACAACTAAGGACAAAGAAAACACAAAAAGGCATAAAAGACCTAAGTGTTCTAATGTAGGCCTTAAGATGTGTATGTCTATGACTTAAGTCAAATGGAAGTTTTGTAGGGTTATCCCACATAAGGAGGGGTGCTAAAGGAAGATAGGGATGGTCAAATATGGGCAAGAGATTAAGACTAAGAAACCATAGTCTTGTAGCAAGGAAAATGACATAAGACAAGGTTAAGACTACTTAAGTGTGTTTAGTGTACTTTTGACTATTTAAGTAGTCAAGACCACTTTATTTCTCTAAATTTTGGCCTCCACCAGAAAAAAGAAAGCTAGCCCTCTCCTCCACACTTCCTCCATAGCCACCATACCTTCAAACTCAAAACTACTTGCAATTGAAGTCAAGGAAGTACAATTGGAAGCTATTTGGTGCTATTGCTTGAGTGCACCTAGGATCAAGCTCCAATTTCAGCATACCCATCAAGGTAAGGGTTCTCTAGCTCTCATGGGTTGTTTTCTGTATTTTTAAACATCCATGGAGCTATTGCTAAGCTTGGAAGAGAGTCATGAGCTTGATGAACCAAGCTTAGTGAGGGGGGTGCACTTATTGAAGGTTTTGTGACCTATTGTCAAGTGCACAAAGATGGCAGTGAAATGAGGGTTTCTAGAGCCCAAAGTTTGTACTAACTACTGTTAAAATGCTCCTAAGACCAAGCATTAGCTTGAGGAGGGATTCCATAGTGATTTGGTTAAGTTTATTACATGTTTTATGGACTAACCTATGGTATATGTTGCTGCCACATTTCATGTGTTTGTTGTTTGTATTTGGCTGCTGCATTTGGTTGCTATATCTTGTATATATGCATTGTGGTTTTTGTGTTTTAGTGTCTTTGGATGCAGGTTTTAATGATGGTTACATTGCCTATTGAATCCAAGTGCTACCCTTACTAAGTTTCTCAATGAAACTTACTCCCCTCAATTCTGTCATTTCAGGTCCAGCAGAAAGATCACCTTCAAACTAACCTTTGTGGTTTGAGTTTTGATCTGAAATTTCAGGTACATGAACTTTCATATGTCTAGTCGAGATCTGGAAATTTGGGTGATTTTAGGAGCACATTTGGTATTTTTAATGGTGGTACTTATTGTGTTGTGCAGCAGCTGTCCAGCATCCTGTTTTTGGAGTCCATTGTGTCTCAGGACCTCCTGTAACCTAGGGTGCGTATTTAGCTGAGTTAAAACCATATTGTAGTGAATGTATGCATGTACATGTATTGTATGTAAAATGAGACAAGTATGAGAACATTTGAGTAATGTTTTGGCTATGTAAGTGATGTGGTGCAAAGCTGCCTACGTGTGAATGATGGGCTGCTTACTTGTAAATTCTGTTTTGACCACATAAAGTTCTTAAAAGAAAGGGAATGTAATTCCTATGTGTAATGGACAAATATGGGATAGCCTTGGAGGGCTTTCCCCTCGTGAATGAAGTGTTTGCATGGTTTGAAAAAATAGTATGGGCAAAATGGTCCAAAAGTTGCCAGAATTTTGACTTTGGACCTAAATTTTAATATCTCCCTGTGTAGAATGAATCTTTGTATGAAATTTTGACCACACCTAGAGGACATCTAGAGGGTTAACTAAGATTTCGAATTTCTGGATTTAGAGCCCTGTAGCCAATGATATGACGTTGCAAAGTTGGCTGAGTTACTGTTCATTTGGTCAGAATTTTGTAACCAACTTCAAAAATTAATAACTTGGTCCATAGGTGGGCTATTGATGTAAAACAAAATTATTTGGTTTTTTCTAAGTATCCACTTGATAATGGAGGAAATAAAACAGGGGATATGTGGCTAGAATGATTCAATTTATTACTGGAAGTTACAGGTGCAGTAGCTGGTCACTAGAACTTAAGAAGATTGCCTAATGTGTGGAAGCCAAAACTAAGACTTGTGCTAGTGTTTTCCTTCTTAGCTGCCATAGTGTGCATAAATGTAAATATGTGTGTTATGGTTAGACCAATATGCATGTATTTACATAGTGCTCAAGAGGGTCACTTGAGTATGTACACTAGGGGTGTTGTTCTGATGACCTACAGGACACACCAAACCTGGGAGTTTAAATGCACAGTTTTGGCACCATAACTGGACTACCCCAGAGTGGGTAACATAAAGAGTTTGAGTAATTCTAGCAATAGCATTAGTTAATGGATAAGGTTGAATCATGGTGGACTATGAGGTTTGTGAAATTGGAATGATGTTATAATGCATCATAGATTGGCTTATGAAAGTTGGTTGTGATTTATGCAACATCTTTTACATGTATGTGAAGTTTGGAGGCTAAGCAAGCATGTTTTATATGTTTGGTAAGTGTCCAAAGTTCATAGCAGCAAAATCTATGAAAATTCTGCAGATTTGCAGATTAGTGACACGTTGCTAGTTTTGTACCACTATCCACGACACATCGCCAATACTAGAAAGTTGGTAGAACGTTACCAACTATGGCGACGTGTCACCATAGGTATGTTGGCTGAATTTTCCAAGTTTTGCTAGGAAGGTCGAGGGGAGACCTAATGGGGTTCTTAGGGTACCTTGGGGTCTAAGCATTCCAGGGGTACTCTGAGAGTTTCAAAAGTCGTTCGAGACCTAGGAGTTTTCTTGAGTTTTGTAAAGTTTTAAGGTTACTTGTACCATAAGCAAGCAAACTAGTTTACTAAGGATCATAACTAAGTACCACTAGCTAGGGTGGATGGCTTAGAACCCTTGGCGACCTAGCTGTGCTATTAGCCACAAGGTTGCAAGGTGAAACCTTAGTGCAGCTAGTTTACAAGGTCTTTATGGCCTAGTTACAATAGTCCCACCATAATTCCCCTGTACAACATAAAAAAGGGAGAGGTTCAACTAGTGATTTATCACTAGTTAGGTTTGCAAGCTCAACTTGCTAAAGGAGAAGGCTATGCCTTGTAGTTCAAGGATTAGGATGAGGAGAGGTCTCAAGGGATCTAGTTATATGTGCATATATCAGACCTTCAGGCTGTATGAGCTCACAGCAGGTTACATATGTTATCATATGTGAAGTCCTTTGTAATTTTCTTGCAGGTAGTGTGAAGACCCTATTGAGAATGTTTATGTTCTCACTCCCTAGTTATGTTGTGCAGATTCAGAAGTTATTGGACCGGGTAACCATTTAGGGTTATTGCGGTACTTAGCTTTTGTTGCAGGTATTTCCCTTGAGAATCTTTATGATTCTAGTCTACTTGGGTAACTTGTTGGTCAAGTAACAATGCTAAGTCGAGTCTTCCTTTGGCTGCAAAGCCTAGCAGCACTTGTACAAAGGTTTTTGTGACTTGCATCCAAGGTGGGAGTTAGTTCAAAAATATCTCAGTTGAGGCTTGTATATATAGTACTCTTAATTGCCTCCATTGTCTATGTTTTGAGGAGTCCTAGACACTAGGATTGCTTTTGGGTGACGCCGTTGGTCTGCTTTATGTATGAATGCTCCCACACAAATGTTATGTGTAGTAAACTCACATAAATGTTGATTTTGTATGCTTTGGCTCTTTGAACTTATTTTTTGTAGAAATCTCTTGGCCAAGTCAATGTTTTATGGTTTTTGTTATTCCAATTTGAAGCATGGAGAGCTTGTATCTTGCATATTCTAGGTTAATCAACTAGCATCACGGAGTTTTACTTCACACACATATTCAACTAGACAATTGCAATCCACCTTGAGACCAGCTCTCACATGTCTCCTGGGTAGGGGCCAAGGATGGCCGGTGAGTATGTCTGAACTTCAACCTCTTCCCGAAGTAACAAGGGCTTAGCCTCTTCATCTAACAACTATTTAAATTGTCATTTAAAAATTTACTTTTTATAAATTTTTTTATTTACATGTAAAAAGTTAAGAATAAAAGTGAGAAAAAGCATAAATTTCTCCATCTTAAATTTCATGTCAAATGAAATAGTTTAATAGATATGAGATGGATGAATTAGCCTTTTGGAGTGCTATATCTATAAAATAATTTTAAAAACTTAGAATTTGTAAATGTTAGCCCCTAATTGGAAGTCTTTTTCTTTTGTCACAGTAGCAAGTTTCCGTAGCTGTACAGGCCCCCACAAATGAAATATTGACCCCTGAAACTGGAGCATTGTCTAAGTAATTCACTTCTAAAAGTGAATGGTTAACTTTTAGGCTCCCGTTAAAGCTGCACAAACTTGCCATTGCGATAAAGTAGAAAGCCCCGTTATTCCAACAACACACTTGTGACAATCTAACATAGTATCTTTTCCCACAATACCTAGAAATCACCGTCTTTGTACACCTATCTATTTTTGTAACCTTATTTTTGACACATTAAAATTAAAAGAAAAAAAGAACAAAAAAGAGCTAGAATAGGAACTAACACTACAAAAAAAATGGCATTTAACAACGAACGTCTATACTGATGGCCAGGGGCCTCATCGTTCAGAGTCATGATGACTGGAGGAGAGACTTCTGGGAGGAAGGACGCCTGGTGGATTGGATTGCCCAAAGGAGAGTGCCTGAAAGCTCAGAAACAAAGGGTTAGGAGGCCCCCGGAGTGTTTTTCTGGGGGGGGAGCCTCCGACGCCCAAGTCAGTGGTGGCTGAGAGAAAGGTAGAGAAAATAGCACAAAGGGCTGAGGAGTCTCGCCTGGTAATTTTCTCAGAGTGTGGCAGACGTGTTTTGCCAACCAGCCTCCTGCCAAGTATTAATTCCTGGTATTTATGGGAGCGCCTAGACCGTTCAGATCGCGACACGTGTTCAGTCGGATATTCCTGAATTTCTGGGCATAGGAGACAGATAGCTGGTAGCAGGTTGCCTTGAGCCATGTGCTGAGACGGGCCATGATGTGATTCTGATGGCGTCAGCGTGGCAGTGCGCCTTTTGAGGCGGATTGTGGCGTCTGCGAATAGATGTGTCAGAGGCTTCCTTAAATGCTTCCATAAATGCTCCTGCCGTACTCCCGAGGTCCCTGGGTGAGGTCGTCCTTTGGTACGGACAGAGCCTCTTCGGGAAACAAGCCCTCAGTTCGGGGGTTCCCAGTTTCAGGGAGTTCCGCCTTCGGGGATATCATGTTCGGCTCACTATGTCTGGTGCCGCTTTTCCGAAGGCGATCTGTTCACAACCTTGGGGGGCCAAGTAGTGTCCTCGGGCTTTCCTGGCGTGCCGGGCTCGGAGCTCTTCGGCTATCTCCCGAGGTGCATGATCATACCTTTTCTCGGGTAGCGCCAGTTCTTCTGGCCATTCTTGTGGCAAGGAGTTCGGCCAGATCAAGGCGATAGCGTTTGGCTATCATATACCAATGCACCCGATAAGCATTGGTAGAACCCCGAACGCAGTACCCCATACTAATTGAAAGTCATCAGTTGGCAGAGGCTCTCATTGTGTTCCAACGAATTGTTCTGATCAGTTGCTATATACATGTCTTTTGCCAACTAATTTTACTGAACCATTACTATAGGCTTAATGATAATAAGATAGAAAAATAAAAAGAAAATGGAAAACATTGGCACCACACTAAAAAAACTGACCACCCCTTCAGCGCCGTTGCCGCCCAACCACCCTTCTTCTCACAACCACCGCCTATTGGAATATTTTATTTCAATAAAAAAGAAAATATATAATTCAAGCCTCATAAATATTTTTAATAGCCTTTATATTTACATCTTTGAGAACAACGTTTCTTGTGCTTTAAAACTAGCAACGACTTTATCATTATTTTGCCTTAGTTTCGTGCTTTACAGTTGCATGATATGAGGCATGTATATGTCTAAGGTTTTATCCTGCAATTAACATCCTTTTCTCATGTTCTCATCTCCTCTCTCTCTCCTAGTTTGGTTCTTAACAAAAAAAATTTTTTTTTATGTATCTTCAAATAATATTAGATAAAGAAATGTGTGGGTGGAGCTTTGTTTCATAATAGTGCATGTGTGTGTGGCTTTACAATAAGATGGTTGGGTTGCTTTATCTTGAACGTGGCATGATCGTCGCTGCTGCACCGGTATGACACGAAATATCCAAAAGAGCGTTAGTAGACCAACAATTCATCTCAAATATTCTTTATATATAGGTAGTGTTTTCCTATTTCTACCTATTTCACTCTCTAATATTTATTAATTTTGTGTTATAAAATTATCTCTTTTAGTGTCCCTGGTGAGATTGAAATTTGTTTTAAATATTATTTTTTATTATTTATAAATTTTTTAATATTTTTTACCGTGCAGGAACAACAATTTTTGGATATTTCACCGTATAATTCTATTGTCAAGAAATCAAGCAAGATGCTTATTTAGCGGTGAGACCAAAGCTATATACCCTAAAAATTTATATTTCAGATTAGCTTGGATTTTTTACTAGCATGGGTTTTACTGTTTTCTTTTGGCGTAAATTCAACTTTATGATTTTGAGTTTAGCAAGATATGTTTTTAGATTAATACTAGTTTTTTATTTACCCACAATTTGTAGTAGGTGATTTTTTTTTATAAATTTACCATTAAAATAAATTTCAATTAAAATTTTACTTTTTAATTTTGGGTTGAGTTTTCTTTATGTTATATTTTTATCATTAAAATAATTAGTCATGATTGAAAAGTAGCATTGCACATGTTTAAAAATGATGGATATTTTTTTCTTGTTATAGAATAATTAACTAAAAAATTTCTCTTATCAACTCAAATTCTAATTTTTAATATTGGTGGAAAATTTATTTAGAAAAGTTTACTTTCAAATTTAGCAATTATAGATCAAATTACTTTATTAAACTATTAAGCTTCTGAATTAAATAACTCATGCTACAAAACTCAATTATCAATAATAAAAAGATGTGAGGGAAATAGAAAAATTGTTTTTAATTTATTTTGCTTTAGAAAATTGTACATAAAAAAACAACAAAAAAATTTGGGGAGTAAGAGAGTATATAGAAAGAATATTAAGTAATCATTAAGTTTGGGGAGCAAAACGTAACATGGGTTGAACTTAGCGACTTGTATGGTAAAGGTTAGAAATCCTGGGAGAGGAAACACATTTGACCACATTCAAAAGTGGAAAGGGCTTAAACAGGAAAATTTGTAAAACTAGCCGTCATGATGCAATGCGCTAGTCGAGTCTAAACTTCAAAAAGAGTAAATCTAGTGCAAAAAAAAAAAACAGTTGCGGCATTGTTTATGAATAGTGCACTTTCCCTCTACTTCTGCACTATTCATCTACAATACTTATTCTCATCTTTATGAGTGTAGTTTAATTTCACTCTACTTTTGTACTATTCATCTATAGTAACTTGTGTTCATCGTTAGAAGTATAGTTTAATTGTGAGTTGCTTTTAACAACTATTTTAGCCCAACAACTAGCTCAAGAGAATCCCTATAAAATGAATTTTGGTTATTCAAAACTAACTTATTGTTTATTTAGTGGTGAAATCAAATTGTTTATGGTAGTCGTTAAATCTATATAACTTTGGTTTTTTTTGGGGGGGGGGGGGGGGGGGGGGGGGTTGAGTCACTACAGGTATATAATATATTGGAAGAGTTCGGAACTTTTATTGACTTGTTTTATTTTCTGAAAAAAAAAAATTCCCGGCTTAATGTTCAGCACTATTTTGAAAAGTTGATTGGCATATACAACGTTTCTTAACTGGCTCATGGTTGCACATAAAACATTCTATAATTCTTGCTAGATGTTATTGTGCTTTTGTTGCCGTAAGATGTTGAAAGTTTTATTTGAATATTTTTATGTTTGAGGGAAAAAAAATTTGTTTACTACCATTTTTTAGCATGATGGAAATTTGTGCTAGGTGTTTTTTATGGTTTACTACCAACCTGTAGCATTTGGCTTGTGAAGAAATTTTCTTAATAATTTACCGGTCTTGTGAGAAAGAATGAAAATATGGAATCAATTTTATATTTAGCATGTGAAAGTTAGAAAATAAAAACGTTCAATTAAGCCATGAATGTTTCTTTTTGAGGATATCAAATTCCGAATATTTGGGAAAAATAATTCTGGGAAAAAGCCTTTTTAGTGCTACCAATTATTTTTTGAAAAATGAAAAAAAAAATTTTAGGGAGGAAAAGAGGAAGTGAAGAAAATTTTTTTGGTGAAAATAATTGAGAAACTTATTGGAAAATTTTTTGAAATCCCCTTATTTACAATTTGTATTTTGGTGCCTTCAATTGTGGGGAAAATTCTCTCGCTTGAAGAAAATTATTTCTTGCCTTGCAGTTCAGAAATGAAAAAATCTCTAAAAGAGATAAAATTTGTTGCCTCAAACTTCAATTGTGGGAATCAAAATTTGTTGTCTCGAATTTCAATTGTGGGAATTAGAATTTGTTGCCCTTGGATTCAAGTTGTGAGAACTTAAAATTTGGTGCCTCGAAAAAAGAATTGTGGGAAGAAGTTGAGTAAAGATTTAGACTTCAATATGGGTCTAAATCTAGGCATCAATGTAAAAATTGGTTAAAAATTTAGACTTCAATATAAGTTTAAATCAAGGCATTGATGTGACAATCATGAAATAAAGAGCAGATTATAAAATACTATTGTGGGACATCGTGGCATGTCTAAGTTGCATCTATGGTATAGCTTTCTAACAAGGTACAAATACCCCAAAAAAAGTTATCTTATATCACATACTTATGCCCCGAGATGCACGAGAAAAATGGACCCCGTTTATACTCAATTGAGAAATGTACATTATGTGAATAAATATAAAAAGAAAACATGGGCCTCTCATTATGCTCTTTGAGAAATGCTCATTCACCGAAACAAAAATAGAAAATAGGATGAACCCTAATTTACATGTGTGCATACTCATTGAAGTATATACAAATTTCCCATAAGCTAGAAAGTCTTGAAAATGTACATTATCATTGAAGCATATTTAAAATCCCATGAAGTGAGAATCATAAATTCAAATATATGAAAAGTTTATTGGCAATATGATGTAGGTTAGTTGAAAATAAAAATTATGGGAGTTGAAATTTGAGCTCAATACTTATAGTCATCTACAATTTTAACATCATTACTAGCAAATTATGGCCTGTGGTCAACACATTGTAACCTTTGCTATTTATATTTTGTAAAATCTTTGATCGAAGTTAAAGGTTAAAATGGTTACATCAAGGAGGACAAGTTAAGCCCAAATTGAATGGGGCTTTTGATAAAGATACCCAACCTAAAAAAATTAGAGATCCAAAAGGGTTGAGTTTTAAGTGGGGAGAACAAATCATAGAGAAGCCCCTTGAGAGATGCATCATGTAAGAAATTTAGTTATTGTGCTTATCCTTATGGTGTAAGTGCATATATCTTATAATGATTGAGGGTTGAGCATTAACTCTTAATGGGAATATGTAACTCTTTATTGAGTGGGGTGTCAGAGCTATAGGAGTACCCTTAATGGATTTTCATCTATATAAGCATTGAGTGAGGCCGCTTGTTGGGTTATTCTTAAAATTGCTCACAAAAAGTCAGAATATGCACATGACCATTAATATTGCAAGCCTATAAGCTCAATGTACATCTGGTTTATTATGTGTGTTGGGTAAACTTGTACATGCAAACAACCATAATTTAAGGTCGTACAACTATTAGTTGTAGCACAAGGGAGCTGATATACTAAGTAAAGGTTCAAGGTATCACAACCTTTATTATACATAATAAGCTACCCTTCCCAAAATATATATTATTTTGGTTTTTTCTTGAAATGGAAAAGGAATTATGGGAGTATTTTATTTCAGGAAAAAGAAAATATATAATTCAAGTCTGATAAATATTTTTAATAGCCTTTATATTTACAACTTTGAGAAAAACGTTTCTTGTGCTTTATAACTAGCAGCCGCATTATCATTATTTTGCCTTAATTTCGTGCTTTACCTTTGCATGATATGAGGCGTGTATATATGTAAGGTTTTATACGGCAATTAACATCCTTTTTCTCATTTTCTCATCTCCTCTCCCCCCTAGTTTAGTTCTTAATGCGAAAAAAATACGCGTATTTTTTTATATATCTTCAAATAATATATGGTGAAGAAAGGTGTTGGATGGGGCTTTACTCCACAACAGTGCATGTGTGTGTGGAGCTATACTAATATGGTTGGGCATCCTAAGAGTGGCATGACCGAGATTGCTATACTAATATGACATGAAACGTCCAAAAAAGAGTAAGACACCAATGACTCATCCTAATTATTCTCAATATATAGGTGGTGTTTTCCTATTTTATAACTATTTTACTATTTAATAAATAATAATTTTGTGTTGTAAAATTGTCTCTTTTCATGTCACTGGTGGGATTGAAATTTGTTTTAAATATTATATTTTATTATTCATAAATATTTTAATATTTCTATGAGGCAGGAAGGACACCACCATATTATTGCCGTTGCATTTTTCTATCGGCCCCCATCGTCATCAATCATCACCGAAGAATCTTCCCAATTCTCACCGTTGTGGTTCCATAGTCATATTGTTGCTCCCAGCCAGCCACTTCTCTTTGTGAAAGATTCCTACACGTCTTTCATGTGCATCCTCGTTATACGACATGCTGGCCTGATGAGGAGACTTCCGGTATGAGGGCGTTTGCAAGACTTTGAAGAACAAGGGTTAGAGACTCCGGGAGGAGCCTCCGACGCCCAAGTCAGTATTTGCAAGAGTAAGAGTAGTAAATAGTAGAAATTGGGGGAATAGCTAGAGTTTTCTGTCTTGTCCTTACCAAGGTCCTCCCCTAAGTATTTACAGAAGGGAAAAAGGGGGAGGCCGTTTGACACAGCCCGTTCAGATGATAGCACATGTTCAGTTAGATGTGATCCGTACCTTCAGAGATAGGTATCTCCAGTTGGTCATAGGCCGTTCTGTCTAGAGGGTGGGGGCGTGTGTGAGGTCTCTTTATCAGAGGCTCTTTAACTGTTTTTGTCGTATCTTCACAAGACCCCTTTGGGGAACGAGACCCCTTCGGAGGATGAGGCTCCTTTGGCTAGATATCACCACCGAGGGCTATCAGGAAAAGTCCTTCGGCAGAATAGGGTACCTTCGGGAAACGTTCTCCCTTTGCCAAAGCTCTCAAGTTTCGGCCAATAACACAAATGGATGGCTTGACCGAAACAAATTTTTAATTTTCTAAGTGGAAACATGCTAAACCTGTCATGGCCACATGGACTCATTAATGGGTTAATGCCATTTTTGGCCTTGAACTAATTTGCATGGTTCATTTAGCCGTTCAAAGATCCATGGCTCCATTTTAGTCACTAAAACACATGCACATTTCAACATAAATTTTTGTTTCTTGGCCAACATTGCCAAGTATTTGTAAAATGGCTGTAAATTGCCAATTTCCCTTGCATGTTTCGTCCATTCTCCAAGGCAATGGTTCATTGAACAAACCAGAAAAAATGATGGCAATATTCTTGGTGGGAGACAAAACTTGACCGGCCATAAAAAGCTACCAAAAGTTGGTTTAATTCTCCACTTTTCCTTGTACTTATTTGCATGGCCAAAATTGCTAGTTTAAGCTTCATAGTTTCACTTGTAGCACTAGTTTAAGTGTACAATATGGCCCCTAAACTTTGTTTCATGCCATAGACATCATAGTCTAATTTTTCATGTGCACTTAAAACCCAAACTTTCTTAGTTTTGCACTTGCACCCTTATCCTTATTTTCAATCAAGTCCCGCATGTTTATTTTGTGTTTTTTTTTCTGTATTCTTGGCCTAAGCCAAGTACTGAGGGATGGTCCTAACACCTTTACCCCTTCCCCATAAGATGGAACTTTATGACCGAAGAGGTCCTTCGGTAGCTAGGGCTAATCAAGGAGCATATTACTAAAAAAGATATGCCAAAGCCTTTATTTGACGGGAAAAAGATGTGGCTGGTAATGCTTCTTCGGGGCAAGCTTACTTATTCGCCACTTAAAAAGAGTAAGTTCCTTCCCATATTTAGTTATGATGTTTTTCTTTTTGCATAGATGGGCGATAAGTCTGCTGCCTTTTACAAGAGCCTCTTCCTTGCCCAGGCCGAAAAAGAGGAACAGCAGAAAAAGAAGGCAGCGTCGAAGAGGAAGAAGGTGCCAGGTGGACCATCTTCGGTGTCAAAGTCGAAGATGGCAAAGGAGGATTCCCTTCCACCTCCGCCCGAAGGGGAAGTGGAGATTCTAGATCAGACTCCTATTCACGCCAATGCCCCTTCGGAGTTGGCCATTTGCTCAACTCCTCTAAGTCCCAGTATTGCGGTGGAGACTTTGGCGACCTCGATGGGGGGACTTTCGACCGAAGAGCTTGAGGAACACTGAAGGAAGAAAGGCAAAGGTGTTCCGGCTGAGGCCCTTGATGTTAGTGACTCCGATGGAGAAGGCTCCGAACTCCCTCCAAGTTTGTCATTTAGCCATTCTTCTATGAGTTTCGGAATTTTTCGTATTTTAAAATTATAGATGAATGGCTAAGGGATAACGTGTTAATGGAACTTCGGTGTGATTTTGCAAAAGAGCAAGCACCTACTTAGTGGAAGGTGGACCACGCTCGAAAGAAGGCTCTTCGGGTTACAAAAATTCCGAGGGAGCCCTTTTGAACTTTCACGGAGGACATGGACTTATTCTCTGAGGATAGCCAGAAAATGGCTCCTCTGATGGCGAAGGGCATTATGACAAATGCCACATTCCAGTCCCTCACGGAGGTGTGTCCAAATGAGGAGGTTTTCACCGTGATGATGAGTGAACATGCTTCCCAAGTAAGCCTTGAACCGTTTGGTCCTTAGCAAAATTTCCTAAGTTTTTGCTCATTTTTGAACCTTATTCGGAGTCTTTCCCTTTACAGCTCTTGGCATATAGTGTATATTTTTGAGCTTGGGCAGCCAAACAGTCTTCGGTCCAAACTCACTCCAAAAAGTCCATGGCAAAAGCCAAGGACCTTTTTGCCAGCTCAGTCTTCAAGTACAGCGAGCTTAATAAGATAGCCAAGGAGGATCTAGTAACCCTTCGGGAGGAGGTGCTAAAGAGCCAGGAGGGAGCTGATTGAAGACTTTTCTTCGAAGACGTCTGACCTCGGCATGATGGTGATATCTCTGACCTCGGCAAATGAGGTTTTTCAAAAGAAGATGGAGGATACCGTTGCCGATCTTACAAAGGCATTTGCTCTTAACTCCGAGCTACAAGCCGAGGTCGATTAGCTGAAGAAGGGGAAGAAGAAAAAGAAGAAGAAGTTGGAGAAGGAGGTAAAGGTCCTCAAGAAAGAACTGGAGGACTTGGGGGCGGAGAAGGCTAAGTCCGATGAGGCAACTAAGTCCTCTTATCAAGACAGTTTTTGCCTGGCTCGCCACCAAGTTCTGTCCAAATTTCTAGACCTCGATCTTTCCTTTTTGGCAGCTCTAGACATTCCCAAAGGACCATCTTCGGAATGGTTGAGGGTAGAGTTCCTGAATCTCCCAATTCCTCCACCTTCGGAAACCGAAGTTTGTGCTGATGAAGACGACGCCAAAGATGATGAAGTCGAAGATGTAGAGGAGCCAGAAGGTAGCTAGGACCCTGAATAAGCCCCTTTTTCTTCTTTTCCCTCGTAATCTACCCCTTGTATTTTGTAATGAAGTATTAATGAAATTTCTTTCTTCACAAAATTTGGCTAACTCATTGGTCGACCTTCGGCTATTATTTTCATTCTTTGGCACTTAACTATCTTCGGAATCGAGGGGTTTAACGACCATCTTCGGTTAGCATCCCTATTTGGTTGATTTCTTTACCGAAGGCTGCCTATTTTCATGAATGCCCTTTCGGAAATAACCATGTTCGGTTGGTTCCCTCGAAAGCGAACATATTCAGTTTTTTCCCTCGGAAGCGAACATGTTCGGCCAATGTGCTCTCAAAATGTATAACTTTACACATAGGCATCTGCGGAAGGATCTTCATTCGGTTGGACACCTTCAGTAAGATATCTTGCATAATTTTTCCTCTGAAAATTTTTCGAAGTGCATACTTATATACACTTTAGGAAACAACCTCCTTCGATGTCAACCATGTTCAGCTGATAGCCTTCGGCAAAATTTTGCACAATATCAGTCATGCATCTTCAAAATCGACCAAGTTTGGTTTGCTTCCTTTGGCAAAAACCATTTGTGTTCGGCCAATACCCTTCAGAAAAAATGTACAACTTTACAAATGCACCTTCGAAAATGACCATGTTTGGTCAGCCATTTTTGGCAAGGATTTGTACAATGTTTCCGTTGAAAT
Organism: Aquilaria sinensis; assembly: GCA_005392925.1. Classification (NCBI taxonomy): domain Eukaryota; kingdom Viridiplantae; phylum Streptophyta; class Magnoliopsida; order Malvales; family Thymelaeaceae; genus Aquilaria; species Aquilaria sinensis. The sequence continues at coordinate 147,125 of SMDT01000368.1, read as the reverse complement.
TTTTTCTAAGTGTAGAATTTTTTCAAAGAGTCTGATTGCCAAGTGTTTTTCAATTCTCCATCTTCAGCATCACCAAGCTTGTAAACTCCTGGCCAAACTTCCTCAAGGACCAAATAAGGTCCATCCCAGTTTGCCTGAAGTACTCTATGAAATGGTCTTCAGGCTTCAAATTTAGCCTTTTAGAGAACGAGGTCCCCTTTCTTGATTCCTTTATGCTTGACATGCAAGTTTGCAGCAGTGGCTACTCTCTACTAGAAAGCCTTTCTTCTGAGCTCAGCCATCTCTCTATGCTCGTCAATAAGATCCAACTTGGTTCTTAAACCGAGGTTGTTCCCTTCTTAATCGAATACCTATATCCTATACTTGGCTGTACAACCTCAACAAGGATAATGGCCTCCGTACCAAATGTTGCCTTTTGGGGAGTTGTTCGGAAGCTCCATAGCACACTCGGGAGCTTTCTTGGCCATTTCCCCTTTGATTCCTTCAGCCTTTTTCACAAGCCATCTTTATCATTCTGTTGGATACTTCAACTTGTCCATTGCCCTGAGGATAGGCCACTGGGGTGAAGTGCAATTTTATCCCAAGGTCGGTTGTGAATTCCTGGAACCCCTTTGATAGCCGAGGTGCCCATCACCCTCCGAACCCATAGGTTCGGACAAAGCACCAACCTTGGAGGAAAAACCACCCGTCATGGAAAGAAGGATGTTCGACCTCCGAATCTGACCTCGGCAATTCTTCGTCCCAGGAAACAACAGTACCAGCCTCGGGGGACGATTAAACCACCCTCAGAAATGGGGATATCCCTGAGAAAGGGCACCTTTGGGAAATATACTCCTGCGGTACTAAAATAACCTCGGGAGACAAGCTCTTCTCCGAAGAGGTCTCTTCCACCGAAAGGGACTTCAGGAGTACGACATGAGCATTTATGGAGCCTCTGACACATCCCTGACACGCCACTCCCAGACACGTTTTGACATGCCGCTTGCAGGGACACTCTTGCATGCCATTCTCGGGTCACCTAGGCTCCTAGCCTGACGGCCTATGATCGGCTGAGTGACCCCCTATTCCCCGAAGATGTGGACCGCATCCCATCAAACACGTGTCACGATCTAGGCCGACCACATGAAGAGAGCTACTACTATTTGCTCCTCTATAAACACTCGAAAAATGCCCCAGGTAGCAGAGGTCTTTCGAATACGAGGGACCATACTTCTCTACTATCTATCACCTCTTTATCTCCAAAAATACTGACTTGGGCGTCGGAGGCTCCTCCCCAAAAACATACACCGGGGACCTCCTAACCTATGTTTTCTAGACATTTCAGGCACCCCCCTAGGAAACCTCCTCCTGAAGCGCTCTCCTCCATCGGAAGTCTCCTTTGCTCCTATCATGACACATGATGAAACTGCCACCGGCCACCATTTGGCACCGTCTGTAGGAAACCTTTCCCATGTTGCTATCGTAGAGACTCGGCGCTCAAAGGACAAAGGGATAAGGGTGTTCATGGTGCGATTTATTGCTGTTTAGGGTCAAACTCGTAACCGTACCACATACTAAGCGGTTTCACACTTTAGAAACCGTAACCGCACCACTTTATATACGAATTCGGAAAAAACCAGACCACATAATTGCGGTTTGGTTGCGGTTTGATTGCGGTTTTTTTACGTCAGAAATCCATTATACTTACTTGGAATAATTAGTATAATCTCTTAACATAGACAACAAAATTAAATACAATCCAATCCAATCCATAAAATGAACACACATAAGAAATAAAAATATCAAACAAGTCAAAGTTATCATCCTAAACCATACACGCATATGAAACATATTGTCTATTTGTTATCACAAAAGCACATAAATAAGAAACTCTTTATCTGCAACATTCCAGTATCATAGACTGTTAAAGCAAAGATGTTTTCCTCGAATCTCAATGACTAGACAATGGTGCCTAAAATATCATTTACAATCAAACAAAACAATATCAATCTATTATCTTTGAATCAGTTATGAAAACAAAAGTAAAAAAAAAATGCATTCTTACTTAAAAGAGGAATGGAAGAAAAGCATTTTAATTACCACTGGCATTGGGAGTAAACTCTGGCAATCATCAACATGTAAATGGTATAAAAAAAAGTATCAAGATACATATATACTAATTTACTAACCATAGATATAAAAAAAATTAATTTACCTGTTTCAATCTATTCGAGCTCATCAATTCTTTCCTCAACCTCAAATAAAAGTGGTGCAGCTCTTAACCAATCTTGAGAACAAACACGTGCAGCTACGGAAAGTGTCAAGCACTCTTCCTCCAGTACTAAATGCACTCTCGGAAGCAACGGTGGAAATCGGTATAACTAAAACATCTCTTGCCATCTTTGAAATAACACTATAGTTACTACCATTGTTCTTCCACCACTTCAATATATCAAATTCATCATCATCATCATCAACAATGTTTTCAGCCATGTATTTCTCTAACTCAGATTTATGATCAACACAATTCTATAGTTGTTTATGCTTCCTATATAAGGACTTTATATGATCCTTACCACTGCCAAAAGGAGGCAGCACACCATGCCTAGCCTTTTTTGAAGCAATTGGTTATTGTTCGACCACAGAACTTGATTGGCAAGAGGTGGTCACAGCATTGTACTCCTCAAACATTGCATCCAACTTACCCTCTACCGACACAGCCATTTTAGCCCCTTTTTTAATTCCATAAGCATTAGTAAAACTCCACTTAACAAAATCAAACTTGTATCTAGGATCAAGAATAACCGCAATGAAAAACAATGCATTCATGTTTTTGATATTCCCCCAATATTTCTCAAACTTATGCATCATTTTTTTAGTCATGAATTTCATAATAGCATCATCACTATTTTTCATCTCAGTCATTGCCACCTAAATTCCATAAATTTCATGAAAAAAATTGTTGGCAATCACATACAGTGATCCTAATACACAATTTGTTGTTTCATAAAACTGCTTTAGGAATTGAACGATTGTCTTAGCATTTTCCCAATCATCATCCGAAGGAATGCCATTCTTATCCAAGAGATCATACTGATATTGGAAATCATGGTCTCGTAAGTTCTCAAATGCCTTTTGAAACTTACAAGCTGCATCCAGCATCATGTAAGTGGAATTCCACCTAGTCTCTACATCCAAAAAAAGAAGTCCCTTACAATCAATCTTGACAGCTTCAACACTTTCCTTAAATTTTCTTGACCTAATTGGAGAAGATCTAATATACCTCACAGCACCCCGAATACGAACAATGGAATCATGAATCTCTCCCAAACCATCTTTCACAATAAGGTTAATAATGTGTGCACAACACCTCATATAAAGAAACTCTCCATTCAAAACACTTCCATCTTTCATTTTTTTCCTCAAGTAAGAAAGACAAACATCATTGGAAGAGACATTATCAACTGTTATAGTTAATACTTTTTGTATCCCCCAATCAAGCAAACATTTTTCAAGTGCCTTACCAACTTCTTCACCTTTATGACTATGAATGGGATGAAAGTTAAGAATTCTTTTATGCAAGTTCCATTCTTCATCAATGAAGTGGATAGTTAAACACATGTAACTCATATTTTGGATTGATGTCCAAGTATCGGTGGTAAGGCATACCCTTTGTGTTTTTGTCTTTAGGATGTTCCTCAAATTTTTCTTTTCTTGCAAATACAAATGAAGGCAATCTCTAGCCGTAGTAGTATGTGAAGGAACTTGAAACTTAGGTTGAGCAACATTCATGAAATCTCGAAAACCATTTCACTCAACCATTTTAAAGGGGAGCTCATCAATAATAATCATGCGAACTAAAGCTTTCCTACATGCTTCTTGATCAAATTTCCAATTAGTAATAGCAGTTGTACCATTCCCAACACTACCTTCACTTTTAAAACCTATAAGTTGCTACTTTTTATCACCACCCATATCATACAAGTTCTTGTAACACCTTTCAATGTGAGCCCATAATGTGCTTGTACCATTTCTAGGAGGGCATTTATAATCTATACCACAATTGAGACACTTCGCCATTTGCTCATCTTTATTATCACAAGATAACTTCTCAAAATGTTCCCAAACCAAGGAAGAAAGTTTTATCTTACCTTGTCGCCCTTCATCAATGTTCATGGTTGAATCTTTTGTCTGAATATCTTTTTCTTCTACTTGTTGCATTGTGGTGGAATCATCAAGATTCATGGTGGAATCATTCACTATGGCCATTTCTCCTACACAAACAAAATAAGAAAATTGGGGATGTTACCATCTACTACTAAGAAAAATACAGTGCAAACCGGATGTGTTGGACTTTAAAAGGCACCATCACCTTCTGGCTTTACCCTCTCTTAGTCACACCAGCTGTTGAAAATCCCATAGCTACCAAGCTTCTTCAGTTGCTTCAGGTCTTTGTGAATGCCAACTCAGAAGCCAAGGCAATATGATCACTGCCCCATTTCTGAAGCAATGAAAGGGAAAAAAACTTACAAAACTAATAAAAGTGGGTTTGCAAATGAGATGAGTCTGCAAAACACAAACCCTGTATGTTCAACTGCTAAGTTCATGAATTGACAATAGAATACGTTTTGAAACACGAAGACAACCAATGGCACAAACATTCAGTCATTCACATTAAAGACCAGTAAAAGTGTAAAACTACAAGAACTACGAAGCTTTTTTTGAATGCCTAAGCCAAAACCCCAAAAAAAAGACAAGCAAGCAAGCATAACCTCAATATTATAAAAAGAAAGAATAATTTATGAATCATGAAAAAGAACCACAAAAGAAAAATTCAAAACATACAGGAAATCAAAATCAAAATTAGATGGGAAGTGTTATTTGAAACCCAGGAAAAGTGGAAAACAATGGATTGGTTGTGGGGGTGTGGCAGAGCAATGAGCACCTAACTCCACTAATTACCATTAAACAACAGAGATGATCTCGTAAATACTTGATCGGAGAAACAAATGCGAAGAATTTCAAGGCCATGATCTCATAAATTTTCGTTGAAGAAAAAAAAGAAAAGAAAGCGCTCATGAGGCATCTACAACATTAGACCAAAACAAATGCCCGATCTTGTAAATGAACGAATGGAAAAAAAAATTGACAAAGAGAAATGGAATATCAGAAAATTGATGTACGAGAAAAAATTGAGGTGGAGAGAGGTGGAGAGAGAAGGGGTGATGAACACCGGAAGGAACACGAAACAGAAAACAATAATCACCCAAGCTCACACATGTTACAGAACCACCAAAAATGACAATGCGATACCAAAGGGGAAAAAAAAAAGACACACCGTCACCACTCACCAGTGCTTCACAAAGCTTTGCCGCTTTGTCATCTTCACCACGGTTACTGGCTAGGATACCGGTGAAAGATTGGACCCTGGGGGATGTGGGACTGGGACTGGCCGACTGGAGGTGGACTGGAGTGGAGGGTAGTATACGAAGGGCAGGGGGGACAGCCGGACAGGGTGGTTTTCCTTTTCCTGATGGCTGTGTGGGTTGCGTACTTGGTGAGAGTAACAGAGTAAGAGATGAAAAGTAATAGATTTGGGCTTGGGCAGTTGGATGGGCTTGGTAAATGTAAATAGTTTTGCAGCCCAATGTTAGTAAATAGGGTATTAGAAAGAAATAGAAATTAAAAGAGAGGGAGAATAAATAATTAGGTATATAATTTTAATTTATATTTTATTAAACATTTCTTATCGGTCCGGTGCGGTTTTTATCAGTTTTGATATTTAAAAACCATGACCGCACCATATGATATGCGATTTTAAAATTTCTAAACCGAACTATAACCAAAACCATATAAAACCACATAAATTCAGTTTGGTGTGGATTGGTTTATGTAGTTTTGCAGGTTCACCGGGTTCCGTGTACACCCCTAAAAAGGGATTCCTAAGTCTCCCTCTGCGTCCGAGGCTCAACCAGCGACCGCTACGCCTGTGGCAGAGACTTCCGTGCTGGGGGACGACCGTCCTGTAACGGTGGCGATGGACTTCCTGCGAGATTTCCAATGCTCCATCATCGCCGAAATGACCCAACAGCTTGATCAGAGGTTGCCCCAACCTCCTTTGGTCTGAAGGGCCTCGCCCCCCGCTGCTCGCCAGGAAAGGAGTTCGAGGTCCACCCACCGAAGTTCAGGGAGTGGGGACTCCCTTGATGCCTCCTCAACAGAAAATGAACCCGTTGAGGTACAACCTACCAGGAGGGGAGTCCCGAAAGAGACTAGGGCGTCCTGCCAATGGAGTGCGTCCCCCTACCGAAGGTCCCCGTCTCTTCCTCGCCGAAGTCGCTCCCCAAGGAGAAGGAGGAATTTTCCATTACCGGCGAACACGCGACAGCAGGGAGAAGACAACATGGCTGTCCTTATGGAAAGAATCTTGGGAAGACTGGAGAAGGTCGAGAGACAAATCTCCCAAAAACTAGTCTGGTCCAGATTGTCAGACTCTTACACAGGAGAGGAGTCACCTTTCGTATGCAAGGTGGTGGAGGCACCCATGCCCAGCGATTTCAGGGTACCTCGCTTAGAAACATATGATGGACGAAGTAACCCTCAGGCGCACCTGACAAAGTACAAACGAAGCATGGTACTCCGTGGCGCAGACGACGTTACGCTCTGTAAGTGCTTCGAAGTAACACTCTCGGGACCATCATTGGCGTGGTATAACTCTCTGGCCCATGGAAGCTTGCTAAGTTTCCAAGAGCTATCCACTGCTTTCACGCAACAGTTCATTGGCAGTAGGCCAATGGCCAAAATGCCAGTACAAATGTTCGACATAGCTCAGCGAGGAGGGGAGACCATTCACGATTACGTTGAGAGGTTTAATCGAGAAGCACTGAGCGTGCTCGACTTTCGCCCAGAAATTTGCATCCTCGCAATGGTCAGAGGACTTCGGAGGGACTCCCAACTGTTCTATGAGTTTTCCAAAGACCCCCCAGAAACTTTTGGAGAGTTCTATAAAAGGGTCGAACAACATATGACGGCTGAAGAGCTCAGGATGGGAGGGCCCAAAGGAGAACACCCCCACGCCGAAGGACCCAGCCATCAGCCTCGACATCAAAACAAAAGAGAAAGGCCCCGAAAGCAGAGGGGAAAAAGGCCCATGGCATTCACCCCCTTGAACACCTCAAGAGCTAGCATCCTTATGGCACTAGAAAGGCAAGGGACCACAGTCCCAAGACCAAAGGCCATGAGCTCGGAAAACAAGAGAAACATGAAGAAATTCTGCCAGTTCCACTGAGACCATAGCCATGACACTGGAGATTGTTTCCAGTTGAAGAAATATATTGAGTCCCTGATCAAACAGGGTCAACTCCGTCGGTACTTGCGGATGCCATCCCCAAAAGGAAGAAAGGAAGAGCGGAGATGAGGGGACGATGAAGAATATGACTAGGATAAGCGCCGGGACAGAAGCCCTCGAAAGAATCTACCAGCATCAGCAGGGGTTATCCAAACCATCACCACTGGGATACCCTCGGCTGAGAGAAAGAGGAAGATAAGAGAAATCTTCATAATGGAGTATGGAAACTCCCCAAGTAGACTCACTCGTAGAGATGGGTCTACAGTAAAGTTCCCCCATGACGATCCACTCCTTGTCATGGTAATGATAAGAAACTGGGATGTCAAAAGGGTGCTCCTCGATGATGGCTCAAGTACCAATGTCATCTTTTCCCATCTGCTGCCCAAGTTAGGCATTTCGTAGGGCGACCTCAGCCTAATCACCTCCCCTACCTTCGGCGTCAGACCATCCGAACGTCCGGTCGTTGGGTACGTCGACCTACCCTTGATGCCAAAAGGGGTTTCCCCCCATAGCCAGGAGGAGTTAATGGCTTTCTTCAAGACAAAATTTATTGTCATTGATGTGCCATCGACTTACAATGCTATCCTCGGAAGGCAGACCCAGGGCAACTTCCACATTCGCCCAGACATAAAGTACCTAACAGTCACCTTCGCCACCAAAGATGGAGATGTAGAGATTTTCATTGACCAAGCTGAAGTCATAAAGGTCTTCACAAGGGCCAGGCAAAGCCCAGCAAAGATACAAGTACAAACCTCGGTAAAAGAAAAAACGGTCTCGATGGATAGGGAAACAAGGGAGGAGGAAACTGAAAGCCTTGAAAAAGTAGAAATAGAGGATGTAGAGTTGATCCCCAGCCGAAACACCCAAATTGGGAAAAAATTGGCCGAGGACGACAAAAAGAGGCTTGTATCCTTCTTATGTATGAACAAAGATCTATTTGCCTACTCGCCGAAGGATATGCATGGGGTCGATCCCAGCATAATCCACCACAATCTTAGAGTGCAGCTGAACACCAAACCAGTTCGACAGAAAAAATGAAGTCTATCAACTCACAAGAATTCCTTTGTTAAAGCCGAAGTTAAGTGCCTCATTGAGGCCGGGGTAATAAGAGAAGTAAAATACCCCAAATGGCTGAGCAATGTCATCATTGCCATGAAAGAAGGAAGTGAGAAGCTCCAAATGTGCATTGACTTCCGAAATTTGAATGACGCTTGCCCAAAAGATTCTTACCCTTTGCCAGCCATACACCAACTGGTAGATGCAACCGCTGAATACAGGCTTCTTAGCTTCCTCGATGCCTTCAGTGGATATCATCAGATTCGGATGAACCCCAAGGATGAAGAGAAAATAGCCTTCACCATGAAAATAGGCACCTACTCCTACGTCAGAATGCCCTTCGGGCTGAAAAACGCAGGAGCTACCTATCAAAGGCTGATGAATAAGGTATTCGATTCACAAATCGGGAGAAACATGGAAGTATACGTTGATGATATGATAGTCAAGAGCAAAATGCCTGGTAATCATATCACTGACCTCGCCGAAACCTTCCAACGACTTCAGGAGTACGACATACGTCTCAATCCCGAAAAATGTGTGTTCGAGGTAAGTGCAAGGAAGTTTCTCGAGTTTATGGTATCAGAAAGGGGAATAGACGCCAACCTTGAAAAAGTCAAGGCCCTGCTGAATTTTCGAACACCCACATCCATCAAAGATATACAAAGGCTTACCGGGAGAATCACTTCCCTTAGTAGATTCATCTCCAAGTACGGCGACCGATGTCGACCATTCTCCAAAATACTCACTAAAGCCCCCAAAGGTGAGGACAGCTCTGAAACTCAAGAGCATCCATGGAACTCAGAATGCCAGAAAGCCTGGGACGAGCATAAAAACTACCTGACCAAGTTGCCAACACTTCGACAACCCCAGGAAGGAGAACCCCTCATCCTTTATCTCGCAATAACCAAAAAAGTGGTGAGTTCGGTTCTAGTAAAAGAAGAAGGTGGGAGGCAATGGCCAGTATATTATGTAAGCAAGTCCCTACATGGCGCCGAGATCAGGTACCCATTGCTCTAAAAATCCATCTACGCCTTAATACTCGCGGGCAGAAGGTTGCGACCTTACTTCCAAGGACACGCCATCGCCGTCCGAAGTAACTTGCCCCTACGCGACGTAATGAAAAGAGTAGAGCATTCGGGAAGATTATCGAAATGGTGTATCAAACTTGGGGAATACGACATTACTTACGAGCCAAGGAGGGTAATAAAAGCCTAGGCACTGGCAGACTTCATTGTCAAAATCCCAGAAATAGAGAATGCCAGAACCACTGAGGAAGACCGAACAAAGGTTAATCTAGAATGGAAGCTATTTGTCGATGGAGCATCAGGCGCAGAACACCTAGGCACCGAAATAGTCCTTCGGGGACCTGAAGGCATGGAAGCCACTAAGGCAATTAAATTTGGTTTTGATGTTACCAATAACAACGCCAAATATAAGGCCTTTATAGCAGGACTAAAACTGGCCAGGAAAGTCGGCATAAAAGACCTCATGGCCCACAGTGACTCACAACTGGTAGTCCGGCAGATGAAGAGGGAATACACGGCGAAGGATCCAACTTTGGCAAAATATCAGGATCTCATCAAAAAACTCATTGGAGAGTTTGACTCAGTACAAATCGAAAATGTACCCCAAAGTGATAATGCTCAGGCTGACTCTTTAGCCAAATTAAAGGAACCCACCGAGGTGGTAAAGCAACCTAGCACGGAACTGTTGTGCATAGCAACCTTGGGGGAAGGATGGCGATATCCCATCAGGAAGTATCTGGCAACCTCGGAACTCCCTGAGGATTCGAAAAAGGTCAGAAAAGTATGAAAACGATCTGGAAGGTACTTCCTCATCGGAGACGAACTGTATAGACAAGGATATGCGAGCCCCCTACAGAGAAGCGTGGGTGAAGATGGTGTCAGAACAGTACTCAAAGAAGTCCACAAAGGAGCTTGTGCCTCCCATATAGGAACGGACGCCCTCGCTGGGGTACTGCTTCGCCAAGGTTACTTTTGGCCAACCTTGATGAAAGATGCAAGGCAATTTGTCCGAAGATGTGACAATTGCCAAAGGCACGCCAATATCCAAAAGCTACCTTCAGAAAGAATAAATTCAGTAGATTATCCTTGCCCTTTTACCGTATGGGGCATTGACCTCATCAGACCTCTTCCGAACGCTCCTGGTGGGGTAAAGTTCAGCATAGTCGCGGTGGACTACTTCACTAAGTGGATAGAAGCAGAGCCACTGGCATCAATCTGTTGGGTTTCGGGAGCCAAACAGCGCAGCGGAATTTAACCGAAACCCTCCAGGATCCAAGTGAAACGGGGTAAACCGGGTGTTCGAAAATTTTCATACCTAATTTTCGATTGAGATCTCTCACTCAACTGTAGAGTCGAATCACAAAACCTGAACAGTTGATGTGTTCAGGCTCTCTATGGTATCCACACGAGCCTCTCGGGATCACCATGCTTCCACCATGTCCCGGTAGATGCGTTTCTCTTGCGCTCGCAGTGCTAGCTTGCGTCCTCCAAGGAATTGCAAGAGAAGAGTGCGGCTGTCCTTTTTGGAGGCTAGGGCAAGGAGACCTGCGAATTTCTCACTAAAAGTTGTATTTATAGTGAGACTCAACTTCCAGGCCTAATGGGTTTCAAAGCCCTAATCCAATTAGGGTTTAATTTCGGGCTTAATAATGGCTCAACTCTTGGGCCCATTATTAATACGAAATTAAAGTGAAACCATAACCCAAATAATTAGCCCATGCACTCTAATGATCCAAATAGCTCTATGTGTGTGACCCAATAGGCTCTTACCACGTTGGCAATGATCATAAATCACATTTATGATCATAAGCAATGAGCGGTGTCTAGCAACACATCATTGCTACCCAAGTGACAAGATTGTCGGGTGATTCGACTAAACCTTTATGATCATCACCGATACATGCTATTGTCCCTTTGTCCAAGATATCAAGACTAAGCACGAGACATAGAATGTGTCACTCTCGTATAGCCCAATCTTTGGTTTCTTGATTACCGAGTAGACCAACTTAAATTGATGACATTGATATCATTTATCAACTCATCCGAGCATGGCCATGCATTTTCTAAGTCTCACTCTATCAAGGGGCCCGAAGATATCACTCCCGTTACATAGGAGGGACAAATCCCATCTTGATCATACAAATCCCTCCGCATGATATGTGGCATACCCAATGACCTCCTTCAAGTTCACTCAGTTACGAGCAACAAAGGAAAGTATCAAAGTATGTGACTCACATGTAGGGAACCTTGATGATCTTAGGTCGAAGGACTACATATACCATGATCACTATGAGAATCACTTATGACACTCATATAACGATCCATGTAGTGTTCTCATGGTGGGTCGGTCCAGTACACAAGTTCTCCAACTTGTACCCATATGTAGACTACATATCTCATATTAGTCTCCACATATGCTAGTCGTTATGTATTATTGCAACCCACTCCACAATAATACTAGACCAGGGACGTTTAAGAATATCATTATTCTAGGGTTACAATTATGTTTGTTAAGTTACGCAGAAACAAAACAACAAACATAATTGCTGGATTAATGCCTTAATAAAATATCATGACTCAATGTGCAAAAAATACAATCATCTCATGATTGGCTTTTTGGGCACAACACTAACAATCTCCCACTTGCACTAAAAGCCAATCATCCATGTATCTAATACTGATGGACCTAGAATGGCTATCATGCTTTTGCTGCGTAAGGGGCTTTGTCAGTGGATCAGCAATGTTGCTGTCTGTCGAAGTCCTGCATATCCTTACATCACCCCTCTCGATGATCTCCCTGATGAGATGATAGCGTCGGAGTATGTGTTTGGATCGCTGGTGAGATCGAGGTTCCTTAGCCTGTGCGATTGCTCCATTGCTCCATTGTTGTCACAATAGAGCTCTATCGGGTCGGCAATGCTTGGAACCACTCCAAGTTCAGTGATGAACTTCTTGATCCAAACTGCCTCCTTCGCAGCATCAGAGGCGGCAATGTACTCAGATTCTGTTGTAGAGTCAGCTACTGTCTCTTGCTTTGAACTCTTCCAGCTCACAGCACCACCACCAATACAAAACACATAACCAGATTGCGATCTAAAATCATCCTTATCGGATTGGAAGCTTGCATCGGTGTAACCCCTTACAACGAGCTCATCTTCACCTCCAAAGACCAAGAATGCATCCTTAGTCCTTCGTAAGTACTTAAGGATGTTCTTAACAGCTGTCCAGTGACTCTCACCGGGGTTCGATTGGTACCTACTCGTCATGCTCAAAGCATATGAGACATCGGGACGAGTACATATCATGGCATACATGATAGATCCAATTGCTGAGGCATATGGAATCTTACTCATGCGCTCTCTCTCCTTGGGTGTACTCGGACACTGAGATCTAGAAAGAGTTATACCATGTGACATGGGCAAGAATCCTTTCTTGGAATCTTGCATGCTAAACCTCTTTAGCACCTTGTCAATATATGTACTTTGACTTAGGCCAAGAAGCTTTCTAGATCTATCTCTATAGATCCTGATGCCTAACACATAGGCTGCTTCACCCAAGTCCTTCATAGAGAAACATTTCCCTAGCCAAGTCTTCACAGACTGTAGCTCAGGAATGTCATTCCCGATGAGTAGTATGTCATCTACATACAACACCAAGAAGACAATAGCGCTCCCACTAACCTTCTTGTAGACACAAGGTTCATCTTCATTTTTGATAAAACCAAACTCTTTGATTGCTTCATCAAAACGAAAGATTCCAACTTCGAGAAGCTTGCTTCAGTCCATAAATGGACCTTTGCAACTTGCACACTTTATTGGCATTCTCAGGAGTGACAAAACCCTCAGGTTGTGTCATGTACACATCCTCAAGTAGCTTTCCATTTAGGAATGCAGTTTTGACATCCATTTGCCATATCTCATAATCATAGTGTGCAGCAATAGCAAACAAAATTCGGATGGATTTAAGCATAGCAACTGGTGAAAAAGTTTCATCATAGTCAATACCATGAATTTGCTTGAAACCTTTTGCAACCAATCGTCCCTTAAAGGTAATCACATTACCATCCATGTCAGTTTTCTTCTTGAAAACCCATTTGCACCCTATGGGTTTTACCCCTTCAGGTGGGTCAACCAAAGTCCATACTTGGTTTTCATACATGGATTCCATCTCGGATTTCATGGCCACTAGCCACTTCTCAGAGTCAGGCCCTGACATAGCTTGTTGGTAGGTTGTGGGCTCATCCTGATCCATGAGCATCACATCACCAGTGTGAGTCACAAGAAATCCATATCTCTCAGGCTCACGCCGAATCCTACTAGACCTACGTGGGCTCTGTGCTACAGGAACAGACTCTTGAACCACAACATCTTGTGGTGTCTGTTCAGGTTCCATTTCAGGTTCGATGTCTCCTTGTTGTTCTTGAATTTCTTCAAGTTCTACTTTCCTCCCACTAGTTTCTTTAGAGATAAACTCTTTCTCTAAAAAGACACCAGTTCGAGCAACAAACACTTTTTGCTCAGAAGGATTGTAGAAATAGTAACCCTTTGTTTCTTTGGGATACCCAACAAAAAGGCATTTTTGAGATTTGGGCCCTAGTTTGTCAGAGGATTGACATTTCACATAAGCGTCACAGCCCCAAATCTTCATAAAAGACAAATTGGGATGCCTCCCACTCCATATCTCATATGGTGTCTTTTGAACCGATTTAGATGGAACTCGGTTTAGTGTAAAAGCGGCTGTCTCTAGAGCATGTCCCCAAAAGGAGTTTGGAAGGTCAGCTTGACTCATCATAGAGCGAACCATGTCTAACAGAGTTCGATTTCTCCTTTCAGATACACCATTCCATTGAGGTGTACCTGGTGGAGTGAGTTGTGATACTATACCACACTCCTTCAGATAGTCAAGGAATTCTCGATCCAAGTACTCTCCACCTCGATCTGATTGAAGTACTTTGATACTCTTCCCGAGTTGATTCTCTACTTCATTCTTGAATTCTTTGAACTTTTCAAAGGATTCTGACTTGTGTCTCATGAGATACACATAGCCATATCTGCTAAAGTCATCAGTGAAAGTAATGAAGTATTGGAAGCCTCCTCCAGCTTGTGTAGACATAGGGCCACATACATCACTATGTATGAGTCCTAGTAAGTCATTAGCCCTTTCACTTTGCCCTATGAATGGGGCTTTGGTCATCTTGCCCAACAAACATGACTCACTTGTCTCATATGATTCAAAATCAAATGAGTCCAAGAGTCCATCCATATGGAGCTTGGATATGCGGGTCTTATTTATATGGCCCAAGCGACAGTGCCAGAGATAGGTCGGGTTTGAAACATTTAATCTGACCTTCTTGGTATTCACATTATAGATTGGATCTTTGAGGTCTAGAACATACAACCCATTGCTAAGTTGAGCACTACCATAAAAGATTTCATTCAAATAAATAGAACAACATTTGTCCTTTATTATAAATGAAAAACCTTTCTTGTCCAAACAAGAAACAGAAATCAAATTTCTACTAATAGTAGGCATAAAGTAGCAGTTGTCTAATTCTAAAACTAATCCACTAAGTAAAGTGAGAACATAAGTCCCTACTGCTAAGGCAGCAACCCTTGCTCCATTTCCAACACGTAGGTCCACTTCACCTCGGGCCAATCTTCTACTTCTACTTCTACTTAGATCCTGCACATTTGCACAAATGTGAGATCCATATCCAGTATCCAATACCCAAGATGAGGAAGTAGAAAAGTTAGCCTCTATAACAAAAATACCTGAAGTGGAAGTCTTACTTCCCTTTTCCTTAGCAAGTTCTTCAAGATAGAGCTTGCAATTGCGCTTCCAGTGTCCAGGTTGCTTACAATGGAATCACTCCCCTTCCTTTGCCACACCACCCTTTGGTTTCAATGCAGTTGAAGAAGAATTAGCATTGGACTTTCTATTAGCTTTATCCTTCTTCTTGTTGGCTTTTCCTTTTCCCTTGCCCTTTTGAACCATCAAAATGGGCTTAGCCTTCTTAAGGTTTTGCTCAGTAGTTCTCAACATGTTGAGTAATTCAGGGAGGGACTTGTCAAGGTCATTCATGTTATAGTTCATGATGAACTGACGGTAGCTTTCAGGCAACGATTGCAAGACTACATCAATAGCCAACTCTTTCTGAAGAGCAAATCCCAAATTCTCAAGATTCTCAATGTACCCAATCATCTTGAGTACATGAGGACCCACGGGACTTCCCTCAGACATCTTGCACTGAAACAATGCCTTAGAGGTCTCAAACCTCTCATGCCTAGCTTGCTCTTGGAAAAGCATTTTGAGATGTTCGATCATATCGAACGCCCCCATGTTCTCATGTTGCTTCTGAAGCTCAGATTCCATGGTAATAAGCATGAGGCATGCAACATCCAAAGCATCATCAGAATGCCTCTTGTGAGCATCCCTTTCAGCTCTTGGAGCAGTGGCAGCAGGCTCATTCGGAATGGGCTGCTCTAGGACATAAGCCTTTCTCTCTTGTTTGAGGACTATCCTCAAGTTTCGGTACCATTTGAGAAAGTTGGTCCCATTCAGTTTTTCCTTCTCAAGGATCGATCGCAACGAAAGTGTCGATGTGTTTTGTGCCATGGTTATCTACAACAGTAAATATGCAGTGTAAGAGTCATGTATTTTAATTCATTTAATAAGGACTTTTATTAAACGATACTCCCACTATTTTCCTCAAAATAATAACCCTCGATATTATTTCGGAACACCTCGGCGCTAAGGTATTCTAGTGGGCCAAGATCCATATTTGACCACAACCTGAGTCAGCTTTGGCTTTTCTCTCAAGTTACAGCTATTTAGGTAGGCAACTCCTTGCCAATTGCATCTTATGCAACTCTTGGATAGTTGGGTGAACAACACTTGTCCAAGCTCATCTCATGAGCTTAAGCCCAACTCTATGCCTCTAAGTCCCTAATCCTATTAGGATGACTTAGTTAAGTCGGACCCAAAGTTAGCAATTTGGATATCACTATTATCCCATCGCGCCTTACCAAGATGAACATAGGTGCTTTGCTTTGGCAAACCCACCTAATGTTGATCAAAGTCTTGACGAGTGCCAACATTTGGAAGGCATCACATTTAATGACTTAATATTTGTTTGAGGGATTTTTCTTTTGATCTCACCAATTTGTTATCTCCGGTTGTCTTATACATGCATCACATACAAATATAAAACATGCATCTCATGCTTACAAGAAAGTAAATGTGACATGGTTATAGCCCAAACTATGCGATATTCTCAAGCCAATGAGAATATCATAAAAGCCTAAGAAAAGAAAAGAGTCTTCACAAGCTCCTTCTCTTCCTTTCTTGGTTGCCCTTTTGTTGTCACCTCCTTGGACATACCTCCTTGGATGATCCTTGGACATACCACCTTGGATGATCCCATAATGCACCATTACATCAATAATAGAAACCTCGAGTTACATTCGAGGGGAGTAAGGTGAGAAGAGAATGTACAATGAGAGTGAAAAGAAAAGGCACGACTTGCAGGCCATATTTACAAGTACAACCAATCAAGGGCTATAACCATGCACCATGCTTCAAACACCAATCAGCATATCATTTCAAATCTCATTCAACAAAGATGCATGCCAATTTTCGTGTGTTGATTAACCAGTTTTTATTTATGTGGCGCTTCGCATACGGCGCTCCCGCTGGCCGGTCAACGGACGGTGGTTCCGCTGATCGGTCAGCAGACGAGGTCAACGGGAGCTGTCCTTGCAGGGGGTGTGGGGGGCAGCGCCTCCCGGCGCAAAAAATTCTCTTACAATTGCTTAGCCCGAACTCTTCTATTTCGCGCAAGTAGGCACCCGAGACTCCTCCATTTGAGCCACCAAAAATACCTTACTTTCGGTGCCCGAACAGGTCGAATCCGAACAAAGCTAGGGTTTTTGCAACTATTGCAAGAATCCTAATCCATATCGGTATCTCATACTATTCAATTTCGGGTTAATCTCATTAACCAATTAGTGTCATTTCTTCATATACGTCATATGTTCATTACGAGTTTCGGTTTCATGCATCATGAATCAATCTAATTAATCATGGCCGAAAAGCAACCGAACACATAACATCATGCGATTCAACACTCAATCCCGATTTAGGGTTTCACCAGTAGCTCTGATACCACTGTTGGGTTTTCAGAGCCAAACAGCGCAACGGAATTTAACCGAAACCCTCCAGGATCCAAGTGAAACGGGGTAAACCGGGTGTTCAAAAATTTTCATACCTAATTTTCGGTTGAGATCTCTCACTCAACTGTAGAGTCGAATCACAAAACCTGAACAGTTGACGTGTTCAAGCTCTCTATGGTATCCACACGAGCCTCTTGGGATCACCACGCTTCCACCACGTCCCGGTAGATGCATTTCTCTTGCGCTCGCAGTGCTAGCTTGCGTCCTCCAAGGAATTGCAAGAGAAGAGTGCGGCTATCCTTTTGGGAGGCTAGGGCAAGGAGACCTATGAATTTCTCACTAAAAGTTGTATTTATAGTGAGACTCAACTTCCAGGCCTAATGGGTTTCAAAGCCCTAATCCAATTAGGCTTTAATTTTGGGCTTAATAATGGCTCAACTATTGGGCCCATTATTAATACGAAATTAAAGTGAAACCATAACCCAAATAATTAGCCCATGCACTCTAATGATCCAAATAGCTCTATGTGTGCGACCCAATAGGCTCTTACCACGTTGGCAATGATCATAAATCACATTTATGATCATAAGCAATGAGCGGTGTCTAGCAACACATCATTGCTACCCAAGTGACAAGATTGTCGGTGATTCGACTAAACCTTTATGATCATCACCGATATATGCCATTGTCCCTTTGTCCAAGATATCAAGACTAAGCACGAGACATGGAATGTGTCACTCTCGTATAGCCCAATCTTTGGTTTCTTGATTACCGAGTAGACCAACTTAAACTGATGACATTGATATCGTATATCAACTCATCCAAGCATGGCCATGCATTTTCTAAGTCTCACTCTATCAAGGGGCCCGAAGATATCACTCCCGTTACATAGGAGGGACAAATCCCATCTTGATCATACAAATCCCTCCGCATGATATGTGACATACCCAATGACCTCCTTCAAGTTCACTCAGTTACGAGCAACAAAGGAAAGTATCAAAGTATGTGACTCACATGTAGGGAACCTTGATGATCTTAGGTCGAAGGACTACATATACCCTGATCACTATGGGAATCACTTATGACACTCATATAACGATCCATGTAGTGTTCTCATGGTGGGTCGGTCCAGTACACAAGTTCTCCAACTTGTACCCATATGTAGACTACATATCTCATATTAGTCTCCACATATGCTAGTCGTTATGTATTATTGCAACCCGCTCCACAATAATACTAGACCAGGGACTTTTAAGAATATCATTATTCTAGGGTTACAATTATGTTTGTTAAGTTACGCAGGAACAAAACAACAAACATAATTGCTGGATTAATGCCTTAATAAAATATCATGACTCAATGTGCAAAAATACAATCATCTCATGACTGGCTTTTGGGCACAACACTAACACAATCTCGGTAAAAAATGTTCAAAAGTTTGTATGGAAGAACATCATATGCCGATTTGGCATACCAAGGGTAATAGTGGCCAACAATGGAACCCAGTTCACAGATAGAGGATTCCAGGAATTCGTGACCGACCTCGGCATAAAAATGCATTTTTCCCCAGTAGCCCACCCCCAAAGTAACGGGCAGGTTGAAGTATCCAACAGGACAATAAAAGATGGCTTGAAGAAAAGACTAAAAGAGGCAAAAGGGAAATGGCCAAGAGAGCTCCCAAGCATGCTGTGGAGGTACCGAACGACTCCCCGAAGAGCTATAAGGGAAACTCATTTCTCGCTTGTGTACGAGACAGAGGCCATTATTCCCATTGAGGTCATACAGCCTTCGATAAGAGTACAAGTATTTGATGAAGGAGGAAATAATCTCGGCTTGAGGACAAAAATAGACCTCGCTGAGGAACATCGCGAAATGGCCGAACTATGGAGAAAGGCTTTCCAACAAAGAATAGCTCACGCTACTAACATACATGTGAGAAGAAAAGAAATCAAAAAGGGAGACCTCATTCTCCGAATGGCCGAATTTGAGCCACGAAAGCCGTCAGAAGGGGTACTTCGGGCAAATTGGAGTGGACCTTATTTGGTCCTCGACGAGGTGCGACCAGGGGTCTACAAACTAGGCAATACCGAGGGAGTAGAGTTGAAAAATACTTGGCATTCAGATTCTTTGAAAAAATTATATACTTAGACATTTCCTCAAAGAAAGCTTGTAACTATTCCTCCCCGAAGTCACCAATGAAAGTGCATGCCGAATACGGTCGCATTACCAGAAAAAAGTTCCTTGATGGCTCTCTTTTTGAAACTAGCTCCTTGATGGAGTCTAACAACTCGGCATGATGAGGAAAAAGTCTAAAAAAACTCTCTCCGAAAAACATGGGCACAGGCGTTCGCCAAAAATGCATACTTAGGATTGCACTAACTTCTGATGACTCATATTCAGAAGAAAGAATGGAGATTGGAGAAAAAATCTTCATTAAAAATCCTAAGGCAAAAAAGTACAAAGCAGCAAAAGTATAAAAAAGAAAAGAAGAAGCCTATGGCTGAGCAGGGGCATCCGGTGTCTCTTCGGCTTCATCATCTTTAGGTGGCTCAGACGGAGGCACAGGCCCAGCTGGAGGAAGATTGAGGAACTCGATCTTAGAGCATGTCCCCCTGGGCTATTTGGGGAAGTCTAGGGCAGAAAGGTAAGAAAGGTCGAGCTCAGGGTGTAGAGTAAGGACTTGGTGGCGTGCCAAGCAGAAGCCATCTTGGTAATACACTTTCGACATCTACTCAGTCTGATCCTTCTCGGCATGAAAAGCCGCCAGCTCGACCTTAAGCGCATCAATCTTCCCCTCCAGCTTCTTCTTCTTTTTGCTCTTGGTCTCCTTCTTCTTCATCGAATCAACCTCAGCCTGGAGCTCGGCATTTAAAGCAAGTGCCTTCGTAAGGTTCTCGCCATCTTGAGCGTTTGCCTTCCGAAGAGCCTCGTTCTCTAAAGAAAGAATGGCACACTTTGAGCCGAGGTTCTCGACCTTGGCTGTGAAGTCAAGAAGGAGTTCCTGCTTGCTTGCCGTGAGTTCGGCCCGAAGATTAACAACGTGCTCCTTTACAATGTTATTGAGCTCGCCGTATTTGAGGACGTACCTAGCACAAAACTCTTTTATTTTGTGCAATGACTCTTCAGACCGAGAATGGGACTCCGTTTGCTTTGCCGCCCAAGAAGGGAAGTACCCGCTGTATGCCAAAACCTGCAAAAAAGGGGGTCCCGAATGAATATCAGAAGAACGATAGAAACTTAGAAGAAAATTTTCTAAGTAAAAAAGAAGAAAGGACTACTTGAACGGCATGCTGGGTCATCCTCGCCGCGAGGATCTCTTCATTGGGACATTTGGTGACAAACGACTGGAAGGTGGCATTGGTCATCACCCCCGTCGCCATCTGGGGAGCCATTAGCTGGCTATCCTCAGAGAACAAATTCATGTCCTCTGTGAACGTCCAGAAGGGCTTCCTCGGCACCTTGTCTTGTGGGATTCGCCTGTCCTGAAGAGCCTTACGACGGGCATGAGTCTCCACCCAGGGAGCAAAAGGCATGTCCTCTACAATATCACGCCGAAGTTCCATCAGAACAACATCCCTTAGCCATTCATCCAAAAAATCGTAAACGTGAAAAATATTGAGATTCCTAGAAGAATGGCTAAGGAACCAACCTGGTGGAACTTCGGCGACGTCATCCTCAGACTCGCCCCCCCTCCCCCTCGGACTTCGCCAAGAACATTTTGCCTTTCCTTCTCCTACTCTCTTCGAGCTCCTGCGCAGATCTCTGCTCGGACGAAGTCTCGGCGGAAAGAACGGGGCTCAGTGCAGTCCCGAGGAGGGCAGGATCCAAAGGAGGGTCCACGGGGGTTGAAGGTAGGCCAGGGGACCGATCTGGCACCTCAACCATGTCTTCGGGAGGAGGAGGAGGAGGAGGAGTAGCAGCCTTAGCCTTCTTGGACTGAGAAGGCCCGCTGCCAGTCGTCTTCTTCCTCTTGGCAGGCACCTTCTTGCTCGTCTGCTCCCCCATTTCAGCCTGGCTGAGGAAGAGGGACTTGTAGAACTCAGCAGATTGATCGCCCATCTCTACAAAAGGACAAAATATCGGTGTAAGTCAAAAAGTGAAAACAAATACCGAAACCAGGAAAGAGACTTACTCTCGGAAAAATACTCATATGTGATCTTGCCCTGAAGGAGCATGACTATCCAAGCCTTCTTCCCCGGAAGAACGGGCACGGGTATACCGGGGTCACTCTTGTGCGTGTTCACCACTCCCAATTCCCGAAGGACCTCTTTGGTCATAAGGTCCCACTTGATAGGAAAAGGGTAGAATGAACGCGGAGGGACCTCGGGGTCCCAGTCTGCCACGGCCCGAATAAGTCTATTGAACTTATCGAACTCAGCAAATAACACTGGAGTTAAGAGCTTCCGGGGATCGATGATGTTAATCTTCAGGGTTCCTAAGGCCCATCTGATCGGCACGTGGCTCCAAAGCTTGGGGACTCGAAGAAGGAAAAACTTCTTCTGCCACCCTCGCCAGTTGTCCCTGTTGTCGAAGGTAAAGGTAAACTTCTTTCTCCCGGACCCTCAGGGAAGTAGGAAGTAAAAACCGCTTTTCGGGACCGGGTGAAGTTTGTAATACTGCATGAAGAAGAGAAAGTGGAGGTTTACCTTAAACACCCCACACATGCAGAGAAAAGAATTGAAGTAAGAGTAAGAATTTGGGGGAAGTTGGTTCACGGCAATCCCGTGGAACTTGCAAAATTCGCATATCATGTGATTGGGAGGATACCGAAGACCTACTTTCAGTTGAGCTTGGTAACCGGTAACCTCATCCAAATGAGCCATGAAACCGTATGTACCCGGGGTAGGTAACCTCAGGACGATGTAAGAAGGAAGGTAATATTTGGCCACCCACTTCCTCACCTTCTCCGAAGTGGTGGAACAAGGGTGAGATTCAAGGGGAAGAAAGCTTTCAGGGAGAGGCCGGACAGTCATCAACGGGGTCGGATTTGACATTTTTCAAAAAAAGGAAGAAGGGAATAAAAGTACTTTGGAAAAGCAACCTCGGAAGGAAAATAACTACAGAAGGAAGCACCCACCAAAGGTTTTGCCAAAATCTAGGTTGCGAGATGCCACCGTGAAGAGTTGCCGGAGATCGCTCTACGGTAGAAACCGCCGCCGGAAAAAGGAAAAAGACAAGAGAAGGCTCTAGTGCAGATGAAAGCTAGAGCAAAGAGTGAGGCAAAAATGAGATGAAAGGTGCTTATATAGACCGAAGAGGGTAAACAAAACGTCGCCCTTATTATCCCTCAAAGGCGTAACAGCCTCATTATTACTTCTCGAAGGCGAAGAGACGCAATTAGCGTGACCGGCGTAACTATTTTAGCATCCATTAGCGGCCATGTGTCAACCAACGTGAAGATCTAGGGCACGCCTCTCTGACATCGCGAAAACCCAGGCACGCTTATCCATAACTGACATGTCCGACCAAAGGATGCGACGGTTCACAAACTCACAGCAGAAAAATTGGAAACAAAACCTACACGCGCCCTAAGGTCACCCAAAGAACTAGGAAAAGGTACCTCGGCTATGAAAGGGTGTCTTCTGGAGAAGAGCAACTTCTTGAGTGGACCTCCGACCACAAGCTCGGCAAAAAAGCCTTCCCGGAAGCATAAAGCCGAAGTCTCCGCTTCGACTTACCGGGAGGGGGCAAGTGATAGCCGAGGTGCCCATCACCCTTCGAACCCATAGGTTTGGACAAAGCACCAACCTCGGATGAAAAACCACCCGTCATGGAAAGAAGGATGTTTGACCTCCGAAATCTGACCTCGGCAATTGTCCATCCCAGGAAACAATAGTACCAGCCTCGGGGGATGATTAAACCACCCTCAGAAATGGGGATATCCCTGAGAAAGGCCACCCTCGGGAAATATACTCCTGCGGTACTAAAATAACCTCGGGAGACACGCTCTTCTCCAAAGAGGTCTCTTCCACCGAAAGGGACCTCAGGAGTATGGCTTGAGCATTTAAGGAGCCTCTGACACATCCCTGACATGCCACTCCCAGACATGTTCTGACACACCGCTTGCAAGGACACTCTTGCACGCCACTCTTGGGTCACCTAGGCTCTTAGCCTGACGGCCTATGATCGGCTAAGTGACCCCCTATTCCCCGAAGACGTGGACTACATCCCACTAAACACGTGTCACAATCTGGGCCGACCACATGAAGAGAGCTACTACTGTTCGCTCCTCTATAAACACTCGGAAAATGCCCCAGGTAGCAGAGGTCTTTCGAATACGAGGGAGCATACTTCTCCACCATCTATCACCTCTTTATCTCCAAAAATACTGACTTGGGCGTCAGAGGCTCCTCCCTGGAAACATGCTCCGGGGACCTCCTAACCTCTGTTTTCTAGACATTTCAGGCACCCCCCTGGGAAACCTCCTCCTAAAGCACTCTCCTCCACCGGAAGTCCCCTTTGCTCCTATCATGACACATGACGAAACTGCCACCGGCCACCACCCTTATCTGTAAACTGGGAACCATTATCAGCTACTATCACCCTTGGCACACCGAATCTGCATATAATATTCTTCCAGATAAATCTTTGTATGTCTTTTGCCGATATTGCTGCCGAGGCTCTGCCTCGATCCACTTGGTAAAGTAGTCTACTGCGACTACGTAGAACTTTACTCCTACGGGAGCTGTCAAGAGAGGCCCAATGACGCCAATACCCCATATGGCGAAGGGGCAGGGGTAGTTTGCTGAAGTTATCACTTCCTTGGGTAGTCTTTGGACAGGAGCATGTCTTTCGTAGTTGTCGCATTTTTGGACAAACTGTCCCGCGTCCTTCCTCAAGGTAGGCCAAAAATATCCCTGGCAAAGTGGTACCTTGGCAAGGGCATCAGTCCCTATGTGAGAACCACATGCCCCTCATGGAATTCTTTGAGGAGTATCTCAACATTCTCTTCACTGACACACCTCTGTAATGGACTTGCCTACCCTTGTCGGTACAACTCTTCCCCAATCAGGAAGTATCTTCCTGAGCGCTTTCGCACTTTCGCAGCTTCAAGAGGATCTTGGGAAGTTTTGTGGTTGTGAGGTATTTCTTGATAAGGTCTTTCCACCATTTGCCTAAGGTGTTATGCACATTATTGCTTTACTTGGCTGATACAATACTTTAGTGGACTTTTTTGATTTGGCCAAAGTATCTGCTTCCATATTATCTCACTGAGGTACTTTTTCTATATGTACTGTGTTGAACTCCTGGATGAGCTTTTTCATGAGATCATGGTACTTTGCCAAGTTTGGATCCTTTGCACTGTAGTCCCCTGCCATCTGTCATACCACTAACTAAGAATTGCTGTGGGCCCTCAGATTCCTTGCACCAAATCTTTTTGCCAGTCGCAAGCCCACTATAAGGTCTTCATATTCTGCGACATTGTTGGTGACATTGAATCTGAATTTGATAGCTTTCCTGGCTTCCATACCTTCAGGCCTGTGGAGGATTACTCGAGCTCCTTGGTGTTTAGAACTAGAGGCTCCATCAACAAAAAGTGTCCACTTAGGTTCATCTTTTTTTAGGTCTTCTAGGGTATCCTCGGTTTTTGGGACTTCAGCAATGAAGTCTGCCAATGCTTGGGCTTTTATTGCCCTTTTCGGCTCGTAGGTAATGTCGTATTCACCGAGCTTAATGCACCATTTTGACAATCTTCCCGAGTGATCTACCTTTTTCATGACATCTCGAAGAGGTAGGTTACTTCGGACCATGATAGGGTGCCCTTGGAAGTAAGGTCGCAACCTTCTACTTGCCAGTACTAGGGCATAGATGCTCTTCTGGAGAAGAAGGTACCTAACTTTGGCACCATGCAGGGACTTACTCACATAATACACTGGTCATTGCTTTCCTCCCTCTTCCTTTACTAGGACCGAGCTTACCGCCTTTTCAGTGATGGCGAGGTAGAGGATGAGGGGTTCTCTCTCTCATGGCTACCGAAGTGTTGGCAGATGGGTTAGGTAGTTTTTCAGCTCATCCCAAGCCTTTTGACGGTCTTCATTCCAAGGGTGTTCCTTAGAACTGAAGTCACCTTCATTTTTTCCTGCTTTGGTAAGCACTTTGAAGATGGTTGGCACCTATCCCTATATTTGGAGATGAATTTGCTAAAGGCTGTGATTCTCCTCATGAGTCTTTGCACGTCCTTGGTCATAGTGGGAGTTCAAAATTCTAGCAGGGCTTTAAACTTTTCCAGGTTGGCATCGATACCTCTTTCTGATACCATGAATCTGAGGAACTTGCCCACATTCACTCCGAATACACACTTCTCAGGGTTGAGACGGATTCCGAATTCTCAAAGTTGGTGGAATGTTTCCTTTAAATCTATGATATGACTACTAGGCAGTTTGCTCTTAACTATCATATCATCGACATATACTTCCATATTTCTCCCAATTTGGGAGTCGAACACCCTATTTAGTAGCCTTTGGTACGTGGCCCTTGCATTCTTAAGGCCGAATGGCATTCTAGTGTAGTAGTAGGTCCCAACTTTAGTGATGAAGGCGGTTTTTTTCTCGTCTTCGGGATCCATCCATATTTGGTGGTATCCACTGAAGGTGTCGAGGAAGCTAAGCAGACCATATTCGATGGTTGAGTCCACCAGTTGATCTATAGGTGGCAGGGGATAAGAATCCTTAGAATAAGCGTCATTTATGTTTCGGAAGTCGATGAACATTCAGAGTTTTTCACTCCCTTCCTTTGTGGCAATAACAACATTGCTAAGCCATTTGGGGTACTTGACCTATCTTATTACACCCGCCTCCATCAACCATCGGACTTCATCTTTGATGAAGTTATTGTTATGCGCCAATAGGTTGCACTTTTTTTGTTGAACGGGCTTCACCTCTGGGCGCACTTTAAGGCTATGTTGAATTATCCGAGGGTCTACCCCAGGCATGTCTTTCGGAGAGTAGGCAAATAGATCTTTGTTCATTAATAGAAAAGATAGAACTTTTTGCTTGTCACCTTTGGCCAGTTGTTTCCCCACTCGGGTACTTAGGCCTGGGACAAGTTCTACATCCTCTGTTTCTATATTTGCAAGGTCATTTTTTCTCCTCCTATTTCCTCTTCGGGGAGTATGCTCTTTTGTTCCAAAGTCTGTGCATGAACTTTCACTAGGCTTTGTCTTGCCTTCATGAAGACTTTCCTCACCTCAGCTTGATCAATGACTATCTTTGCGTCCCCTTCCTTCGTACCGAAGGTGACTATTAGGTATTTCACATCTGCACAAATGTGGAGATTTCCTTGTGTCTGCCTTTTGAGGATGGCATTGTATGAAGAAGGGACATCTATGACAATCAACCTTGTCATTGTGGAGGCAAAGTGCTCTTTCTTGTCATGGACCGAAGTTGCCCTTAACATCAAGGGCAGATCAATCCACCCGAGCATAGGGAGTTCGGAGGGACCTACATTGAATGTAAAGGAAGTAACAGGTTTGAGATCACCCTTGGAGATGCCGAAGTTGGGCAACAGGTGGGAGAACAGAATGTCGACATTGGAACCATCATCAATGAGCACTCTTTTGACATCCTAACTCCCTATCCTTGCCATGATTAGGAGGGGTTCATCATGAGGGAACTTCATGGTAGACCCATCTTTCCGAACAAGCTTGTTTGCTGGGTTTTTGAACTCTATAATTGAGATTTCCCAAACTTTCATTTTTCTCTCGGTTGACGGTATTCCAGTAGTGATTGTCTAGATTACTCCCACAGGAGGTGGTGGATGCTTTTTGGGACTTTAGTTTTGACGTCGGTCGGAATCATAGTCTTCATCTTCTTCTTTCCTTTCTTCTTCCCTTCTTCCTTTGAGGGATGACATTCACAGGTATAGCCATAGTTGGCCTTGTTTGATAAGAGATTTGATGTACTTTTTCAACTAGGAGCAGTCCTTGATGTCGTGCCCATGCTCTCCAGGAAACGGGCAAAACTTCTTCATGTTCTTCTTATTCTCTCAGGTCATGGGCTTCGGAAATTGGATAGTAGTCCTTTGCCTCTCCATGGCCATCAGTATGTTTGTCCTTGTGGTGTTTAAGGGATTGAACGACACCGGCCTTTTCCCTCTCTGCTTTCGAGGTCTGCCCCACCATCGGCCAGATACCAAGGCTTGTGACCTTGACCGTCGGGATGATTGTGATCAGACTTCAGCCCTCCCATCCGCAGTTCTTCGACCGTCATGTGTTGTTCTAGAAGAAGTGTTCCTCCATCCTTGGCTTAGGCCAAGAATGCAAGGAAAATGTAAAACAAACTTGAGGGACTTAATTGGAAAGGTAAATAAGAGTATATGTGCAAAACCGGGCTTATTCGAGTGAAAGCTACCATTTCAGGTGAAACTAATTATTCACTCGGGTGAAATTCTTCCATTCAGATAAAATTTAACACATGAGATGGTGTTTGTGCTAGTCAAAGAACTTTCAGGTTCTAAATGCACAAGGAAAAAGAGCCACGAGATTTATGGCAAGGAAATAAAGATGAGGGGCTTGAATAAAATTATGAGAAGGGATGGGAGTGCAAAACCAAGAAGTGTCGGGTTCAATGTGCACATGAAAAATGACTAGATTGAACATGGCGAGAAATAAAGTTAGAGGACCATTTTGAACTTTCTATCGGGTACTATTAGTGAAAAAATGAGGCAATTAAGGGCTAATGATGCCATGCAAAAATAATGTAAGGAAGAAGGGGGCATTAAAGCGAATTAATCCACCAAGTGGCAATAACCGGATGTGCATGTGCCCATTAAGCCATTAAGCCATCATTTTCGGTTAAAACTTCCTTGGAGTGCTTGACCGAGTTTCGCTTGTGCTCTTGTTACTTGGAGGCTTGCTGCTGATTTCATGCTAGCTTAGAGAGGAAATGCAAGCTTGAAGGCAAAATCAAGCTTGGCTTCCTTGATTTCGGCATAAGGTGACTTCATCCTTTCATTTTTCAAGCTTAGCCTTGGATTTTCATTAGTAACTGAGACATTCCTTGTTGTTCTTTGAAGGTTACTGCCATGTTCTTGTTGGTTTAAAGAGAAAATGAAAGCTTGAAGGCGTAATCAAGCTTGGGTTTAAAGGAAGTGAAGGAAGTAATGGAGTTGACCCTCGGTCTTGAAGAGTTCAAGCAAAATCGAGACCATTCAAGCTCAAAATTGAGGTAGGGTTCATGTTCTACTTGAATGCTTGGTAGAATTTCCATGATCAAGTAGCTAGAGTTGCTAAGTGATGGTTACATAACGCTAGATGATCTTAGTACGCTTGATGGGCATATTGTGAAGATCCGACATTATATGGTTTGATTAGCTAATCAATTAAAGTCAAGTGTTAGAATTCATAGTGAGAATGGCCAGCTTACTATGTAATTCGGAGCTCTCGTGGAATGGGTGGTGCAAAGGAGGAGGAGAAGTGAAATTATAAGCCTACGAACACTTGCTAGCCTTTGGCTGAGAAGGACTTGTGGTTGTGTGTGTGAGTTGCTTGCTTGTTTGATTGTTTGTGTATGCTAACCCACTTTACTTTATGTTTAGAGTCATATGTTGTTTCGACCATCATGTGCATATATTGTATCTTGGTGTTTTAGTGTTTTTTTTTGTGGGAAATTCAATGGAGCTAAGGAGCTTAAGCCTCGGGCTTAACTAAATTGACTCATAATGAGTTGAATAGACATGAATCCTACTGAGTAATTGTATTCACTGCCCATACATTTGTGTTTCAGGAAAGGACATTCTGCTTGAGTAGTTGTGGTTGTGTGGTTTTTTCTTGTGTGCTAGTGTACCTTGGAGTTCAAGGTAAGTGTGAATGATTGCTTGGCTTATGGTTATATACTTACAAGTCTTGTGTAGTGAGCTTTCGGCCGAAACTTATTCTCTAAGTTTTGTAGGCTTGAGTAGTTGTGGGACTGTCTTAGCGTGCAGCTGTGGATGTTTGGACCATTGCTTTAATAGAGGTTTTTACCTTCATGACTATGAAAATGGCTATAGGCCTTGTTGTGCAGTGTGTGCTCCTTTATGGCACACTCAAGGTGCTCTTTGGAGTGTAGGTCCTTTTGGTAGTAAGCATGACTTGGTGGGCTTGGTTATGGCTTAGTATTAGCATGTGGCTAGGTTAGGTGTGTCCTTTTAGACTACTCTTTTTTTGTACATATATGTGGTCTCGGGTGCCTTTTGGTTTGTTGTACATGGAGTACTTTGTTTACCAAGTTATGCTTGGTTGTTGATGGTTCATGGTATGTATAAGTTGGATATTTCTGAGCCAAGCTATGGCATGTATATATATGACTGATGGATGTGTTTGGTTGGAAAACCTCTTGTGTACTAGTTTGGCCGAATGATCATATGCATATGAAAGTTGGTTTTCAAACCTTAATGACTTATGTGGGCTTCTTTGTTGCCACGCTTGGTAGTACAGTTGAAAAAGTCACACATCCTAGACCGTTATTTACATGAGTGTAAGCATTGCTTGTATTGTAAGTTAGTGGTAGTAGGCCTTGCTTCTGTTGCAAGTAACTGTTTTAATTCTTCGAAAAGCCTCCTGGGCCACCTCCTAGGTGCATTAAGTTAAGAAAATAAGACTTAAAGCCCAATAACAAAGGTTGGATGAATTGAAAAGTCTGGCAATAACAGTTGAAAACTTATTAGTTTGGCAACTTTTGAGCAATAGTGGGTGAGTGTTATAGGGTGTGCATGGGCTGGGGCCTGTCTGGGGTGTGACAGGCTATGTTTGGTATCAGAGCCTAAGGTTATATAGCTTATGAGATGGTAGAGTGTCTAGCCTAGACAAGTTCCCACATAGGATTACATAAGACTTGTATTATTGAGTATATGTGAATATATGCATTAAAATGCAGGATGAGAACAAGAGGCAGGGAAAGAGAATCCCTGAGGCAAACAGAGGATATAACAGCCCACCCTAGAGATGGCATGCGTACAGAGGTGCCTGAGATACAAGTAGAGGCCAATGAGCCTAGTTTGGCCCAAGAGCCAAATGCCAGGTTACAAGTACATGGACCCAGCAGAGAAAGGCAAGACAGGGTAAAATTAACGATGATAACCCTGCAGGCAACTGTGGCATAGATTGTAGAAGGAATGCAATTATTGGCTAGAGACCAACCTCTAATACAGGAAAACCCAAAACAGATGGGAGCAGGGGAGAACTTTGAAGCAGAAGGCAGAAGCGGAAAGAGAAGGCTTGGCAAAAAGCTAGTGGATCATGATCAACATAGTAATAATGGAGGCAATCAGGAAGAAAAAGAAGGTGATGAGGAGAGAAGACATCCCAGGGCCAGGAAATTGAGATCAGAGGCCAGGCAGGAGCAAAGATTGGAAGAAGAGGAGGAGGAGAGTCCAAACTTGGAAGAGGTGGATGCATATATATACTCTAGAAGGACTGAACCTTCCACTGAGAAGACCACAACATGGGATAGGCCTAGAGGCTTGGAAGTGAAAGAAGAGAGACCGAGGAGAGGGGGACTCAAGGAGGGCCAGCTAAAGGGATTCCTGGCAATAAAACCTCTAGTCTTCAGAGAAGGATGTCACCCAGATGAGGCTGAGTTCTGGGTATATCAAGTTGAGAAAATTTTTGGGAGAATGAAGGTCACATCCACTAAAAAAGTACTGCTAGCCACCTTCAGGCTAGAAGGGAATGCTGAACTTTGGTGAAGGGCAGTACAAAGAAACTACCAAGGGAGGAATCAGAGGAGGCCCCCAACCAGGAGAAGGTCCTTGAGGTGGGCAGACTTCCTGTAGGTCTTCCACCAACAATATGTCAGTGAAGCTGAAAAGGATCAAAAGCAGGTAGAATTTGATCAATTGGTGAAGGGGGACCTTAGTGTTCTGGAGTATGAGCAAAGGTTTAACAACCTGATAATGTATGCCCCTCAGTATGATGAGCAAGAAGAGTTTAGAACAAAGAGGTTTGTCAAAGGGTTAAGGCCTGAGTTGAAGTAGATCCTCAGGGTAGTGGGAGCTAGGGATTACTATTCTGTTATGTGGAGTGCCCTGGCATTGGAGTAGGAATTCAAGGAACAGTCCAGGAGTGGGCCTGGAAGTGGAAGTGGAACCTAGAGAGGCCAGCATCAAAAGAGGCCGAGAGGGGAAGGGGACCCAGGTGGAGGAAGAGAGGGAAATAAGAAAGAAAAAGGACCACAACAATATGGTCCACAGTGCAACACTTGTGGGAAGTTTTATGGCAGTAAGCCATGTTTCAAGGCTTCCACTAGGTGTCACAACCGTGGAGCACCAGACCATTGGGTCAGAGATTGCCTAAAGAGAGGAGATGACAGGAAATTGCTGGGAATGTTTAATCCCAAAGGACAAGGTGGGTAGATTCCTATGCCCGAAATGAAAACAAATGTGCCCAATGCAGGGGGCAGGCAGGTACCAAGGGCACCTCAGGACTAAAGGAGACCCAATGCACCCCCTGGTAGGGTGTTTCAGCTGGAGAATTCCAGAAAGGTGCAGAAGACACCTGAAGCTGAGGCTCTAGACAAGGAGGCTAGTCAACACAGGATTAGTAGAAGGGCCCTAAAAGGTACTATCTACCTTAATGGCTAGTTAGTATTTGCATTATTTGGTACTGGGGCTTCATTGTCTGTGATTTCTAATAGCTTGGTTAAGGCCATGAATCGAGAAGTAAAATATTTGACCAACATGTACTTCATGAAAACAGCTGGCAGTGAACTTTTGTTCACATACCATATGGTAGAAAATTGTGAAATCCAGATAGACAAGCTGAAACTGAGAGCAGATCTCATAGTGCTAGACACATATGATTATGATGTGATTCTAGGCATGAACTGGATAGGAGAGAATAAAGTAGTTATTGATTGTCATGCCAGACAATTGATAATGCCTGGTTGTATACCATATGACTTAGACAAGTCACTAGAGTTAGCTATGGATTACCAACTGGAAGTGTTAAAACTAGTAACTCTAGAAAATGAACATGAATGCCTGGAACTTAATGACCAGGAAGTAGCAAATGAACTAAGGCAAATACCTAGAGTTCAAGATTATCCAAAAGTTTTTCCTATAGACCTACCTGGATTGCCACCCATGAGGGAGGTGGAGTTTGAGATTTAACTGGTACCAGGAGTAGCACTAGTGTTCACTGCTCCATATAGGATGGCACTACCCGAAATGGCAGACCTAAAGACACAATTAGATGAGCTGCTAGAGAAAAGGTTCATCAGACCCAGTCTGTCTCCCTGGGGAGCACCTATGTTTTTTGTAAAGAAGAAAGATGGAACCCTCAAACTCTGTATTGATTACAGAAAACTGAATGCATTGACCATAAAGAACAAATATCCCCTCCCAAGGATAGAAGATCTATTTGATCAGTTGAAGGGAGCAAAAGTATTCTCGAAAATAGATCTAAGGTCTAGATATTTCCAATTAAGGGTTAGGGAGGAGGACATACCTAAGACTGCATTCAGGACTAGATATGGACATTTTGAGTATACTGTAATGCCATTTAGGCTTACTAATGCACCTGAATTCTTTATGGATTTAATGCAAAGGGTGTTTAGAGCACACTTAGACCACTTTATGAAGGTGTTTATTGATGATATCTTGGCATATCATGAGAGGCATTAGTATAGACCTCATATTCCTTTTCAGGATCTGGTAGGACCAAAACAGGCCATTGTTTTTGGATCTAGACAACTAAGACCACATGAGAAGAAGTATCCAGTGCATGACCTGGAATTGGCAGTAGTGGTCTTTGCCCTTAAGTAGTAGAGACACTATCTGCTTGGTAATAAATTCCAAGTTTTTACAGACCACAAAAGTCTCAAGTACTTATTCACTCAGAAGGACTTGAATATGAGACAAATAAGGTGGTTGGAGTATTTGAAAGACTTTGACTGTGTAATTGAATACACAGCTGGGAAAGCCAATGTGGTGGCTGATGCCCTGAGCAGGAACTATACTGGAGTGCTCAAGGGTGGTGAAACTAAGCATAAGCCCGAGAGCCTGAGCCTTACTTGATTGGCAAGTCAATGGCTAGCTAAGGAAAGTGAGCAACTGAATGTACTCACCATTACACCAGAATGGAAGGAGCTTATCAAAGAAGCTCAGGCTGGTGAGGAGAATATGGGACTAATATCTGGGTAGAAAAAGGGAGAACTGTACGAAGGTTTTTCCTTTAAACAAGGGATGCTGTATTTCCAAAATAGGTTATATGTGCGTAAAAAGGATAACCTGAGGATTCAAATTCTGGAAGAGGCTCACTCTAGTAAGTTGAGCATGCATCCAGGGGCAACAAAGATGTATCACACTCTTAGAGTATATTTTTGGTGGCCATACATGAAGAAGGATATTAGTACCCTTGTGGCTAGTTGTGAAGTGTGCCAACATGTAAAGGTTGAGCACCATAAACAAGGATGGAAGCTGCAAAGCTTGCCCATACCTGAGAGAAAATTGGGATCCATATCAATGGATTTTGTAGTGGGAATGCCACTAACTAGAAGGAAGCATAATGCCATATGGGTCATTGTAGATAGACTGACCAAGGTAGCTCACTTCCTTCCCATGAATCTCACTGATTCTTTGGACAAACTAGCACAACTCTATATAAGAGAGATAGTGAGATTGCATGGGGTGCCTGATGACGTAGTATCAGATAGGGATCCTAGGTTTGTTTCTAGGTTTTGGAAGTCCCTACATTAGGTGTTCGGAAGTAAACTCAAGTTTAGTTCAGCTTACCATCAACAGACGGATGGACAAACTGAAAGAACTATACAGACTCTGGAAGACATGCTGAGATGTTGTGTAATAGACTTCCAGGGCGAATGGGATGTACATCTTCCACTAATAGAATTTTCCTATAACAATGGCTATCATTCAGTGATAGGAATGGCTCCATATGAAGCCTTATATGCCAGGAAGTGTATTACCCTTCATTGCCGCCATCAAACAGAGGACAAGTTGGAATTGGGACCAGATTTTGTTAAGGAAACTACAGAGAAAATAAAACTAATTTAAGCAAGAATCAAAGCTGAAAATGACAGGCAGCAATCTTATGCCAACCTGAATAGGAGAAGAGACCTGGAATTCCAGGAAGGAGATTGGGTGTGACTTAAGGTATCTCCTATGAAAGGAGTTATAAGATTTGGGAAGAAGGGAAAGCTAGCACCCAGATATATAGGGCCATTTCAAATATTGACCAGGGTTGGAATGTGGCATATCAGTTAGACTTGCCACCAGAACTTGGGAACATACATGATGTATTTCATGTGAGTCTACTCAAGAAATATGTTCCAAGTTCTAAGTAGACAAAGATACCTGCTAGTGTATCTATGGCACCAAACCTTTCTTATGAGGACGTACCTACTCAATTCCTAGCTAGAGATACTAGAAAACTGAGAAGCAAGTGGATCTCTACGATTAAAGTTCAGTGGGGTAACCACATTCTTGAAAAGGCAACCTGGGAAGCGAAACAGGAAATTGCCAACAAGTACCCTCAGCTATACCGTAGTTTCGTGAAGAATTTGCAGGACCAAATCTTTAAGGAGGGAGGAGTTGTCAGGACCATTCCTCAGCGCTTGGCTTAGGCCAAGAATGCAAGGAAAATGTAAAACAAACTCAAGGGACTTAATTGGAAAGGTAAATAAGAGTATATGTGCAAAACCGGGTTCATTCGAGTGAAAGCTGCCCATTTAGGTGAAATTAATTATTCACTCGAGTGAAATTCTGCCATTCAGATAAAATTTAACACATAAGATGGTGTTTGTGATAGTCAGAGAACTTTCCGGTTCTAAATGCACAGGAAAAAAGGGCCATGAGATTTATGGCAAGGAAATAAAGATGAGGGGCTTGAATGAAATTATGAGAAGTGATGGGAGTGCAAAACCAAGAAGTGTCGGGTTCAATGTGCACATGAAAAATGACTAGATTGAACATGGCGAGAAATAAAGTTAGAGGACCATTTTGAACTTTCTATGGGTACTATTAGTGAAAAAATGAGGCAATTAAGGGCTAATGATGCCATGCAAAATAATACAAGGAAGAAAGGGGCATTAAAGCGAATTAATCAGCCAAGTGGCAACAACTGGATGTGCATGTGCCCATTAATCCATTAAGCCATCATTTTTAGTCAAAACTTCCTTGGAGTGCTTAACTGAGTTTGGCTTGTGCTCTTGTTACTTGGAAGGTTGTTGCCGATTTCATGCTAGCTTGGAGAGGAAATACAAGCTTGAAGGCAAAATCAAGCTTGGCTTCCTTGATTTCGGCATAAGGTGACTTCATCCTTTCATTTTTCAAGCTTAGCCTTGGATCTTCATGAGTAACTGAGACATTCCTTATTGCTCTTTGAAGGTTGCTGCCATGTTCTTGTTGGTTTAAAGAGAAAATGAAAGCTTGAAGGCATAATCAAGCTTGGGTTCAAAGGAAGTGAAGGAAGTATTGGAGTTGACCCTCGGTCTTGAAGTGTTCAAGCTGATGGGTTTCGGGAGCCAAACAGCACAGCGGAATTTAACCGAAACCCTCTAGGATCCAAGTGAAACGAGGTAAATCGGGTGTTCAAAAATTTTCATACCTAATTTTCGGTTGACATCTCTCACTCAACTGTAGAGTCGAATCACAAAACCTGAATAGTTGACGTGTTCAGGCTCTCTATGGTATCCACACGAGCCTTTCGGGATCACCACGCTTCCACCACATCCTGGTAGATGCGTTTCTCTTGCGCGCGCAGTGCTAGCTTGCGTCCTCCAAGGAATTGCAAGAGAAGAGTGTGGCTGTCCTTTTTGGAGGCTAGGGCAAGGAGACCTGCGAATTTCTCACTTAAAAGTTGTATTTATAGTGAGGCTCAACTTCCAGGCCTAATGGGTTTCAAAGCCCTAATCCAATTAGGATTTAATTTCGGGCTTAATAATGGCTCAACTCTTGGGCCCATTATTAATACGAAATTAAAGTGAAACTATAACCCAAATAATTAGCCCATGCACTCTAATGATCCAAATAGCTTTATGTGCGCGACCCAATAGGCTCTTGCCATGTTGGTAATGATCAAAAATCAAATTTATGATCATAAGCAATGAGCGGTGTCTAGCAACACATCATTGCTACCCAAGTGACAAGATTGTGGGTGAATCGACTAAACCTTTATGATCATCACCGATATATGCCAGTGTCCCTTTGTCCATGATATCAAGACTAAGCACGAGACATGGAATGTGTCACTCTCGTATAGCCCAATCTTTGGTTTCTTGATTACCGAGTAGACCAACTTAAACTGATGACATTGATATCGTATATCAACTCATCTGAGCATGGCCACGCATTTTTTTTAAGTCTCACTCTATCAAGGGGCTCGAAGATATCACTCCCATTACATAGGAGGGACAAATCCCATCTTGATCATACAAATGCCTCCGCATGATATGTGACATACCCAATGACCTCCTTCAAGTTCACTCAGTTAAGAGCAACAAAGGAAAGTATCAAAGTATGTGACTCACATGTAGGGAACCTTGATGATCTTAGGTCAAAGGGCAACATATACCATGATCACTATGAGAATCACTTATGACACTCATATAACGATCCATGTAGTGTTCTCATGGTGGGTCGGTCCAGTACACAAGTTCTCCAACTTGTACCCATAAGTAGATTACATATCTCATATTAGTCTCCACATATGCTAGTCGTTATGCATTATTGCAACCCGCTCCACAATAATACTAGACCAGGTACGTTTAAGAATATCATTATTCTAGGGTTATGATTATGTTTGTTAAGTTACGCAGAAACAAAACAACAAACATAATTGTTGGGTTAATGCCTTAATAAAATATCATGACTCAATGTGCAAAAATACAATCATCTCATGATTGGCTTTTGGGCACAACACTAACACAAGCAAAATTGAGACCATTCAAGCTCAAAATTGAGGTAAGGTTCATGTTCTACTTGAATGCTTGGTAGAATTTCCATGATCAAGTAGCTAGAGCTGCTAGGTGATGGTTACATAATGCTACATGATCTTAGTATGCTTGATGGGCATATTGTGGAGATTCGGCATTATATGGTTTGATTAGCTAATCAATTAAAGTCAAGTGTTAGAATTCATAGTGTGAATGGCCAGGTTACTATGTAATTCAGAGCTCTCACGGAATGGGTGGTGCAAAGGAGGAGGAGAAGTGAAATTATAAGCCTATGAACACTTGCTAGCCTTTGGCTGAGAAGGACTTGTGGTTGTGTG
Source organism: Aquilaria sinensis (assembly GCA_005392925.1). Classification (NCBI taxonomy): domain Eukaryota; kingdom Viridiplantae; phylum Streptophyta; class Magnoliopsida; order Malvales; family Thymelaeaceae; genus Aquilaria; species Aquilaria sinensis. The sequence continues at coordinate 109,340 of SMDT01000368.1, read as the reverse complement.
TGTAAATTGCTTGCTTGTTTGATTGTTTGTGTGTGCTAACGCACTTTACTTTATGTTTAGAGTCATATGTTGTTTCGGCCATCATGTGCATATATTGTATCTTGGTGTTTTAGTGCTTTTTTTTTTGTGGGAAATTCAATGGAGCTAGGTCGGGCTTAACCAAATTGACTCATAATGAGTTGTATAGACATGAATCCTACTTAGTAATTGTACTCACTGCCCATACATCTGTGTTTCAGGAAAGGACATTCAACTTGAGTAGTTGTGGTTGTGTTGGTTTTGCTTGTGTGCTAGTGTACCTTGGAGTTCAAGGTAAGTGCGAATGATTGCTTGGCTTATGGTTATATACATACAAGTCTTGTGTAGTGAGTTTTTGGCCGAAACTTATTCTCTAAGTTTTGCAGGCTTGAGTAGTTGTGGGACTGTCTTGGCGTGCAGCTGTGGATGTTTGGACCATTGCTCTGATAGTGGTTTTTACCTTCATGACTATGAACATGGCTATAAGGCTTACTTGCAGTATGTCCTCCTTTATGGCACACTTAAGGTGCTCTTTGGAGAGTAGGTCCCTTGGGTAGTAAGCATGACTTGGTGGGCTTGGTTATGGCTTAGTATTGGCATGTGGCTAGGTTAGGTGTGTCCTTTTAGACTACTCTTTTGTTGTACATATATGTGGTCTCGGGTGCCCTTTGGTTTTGTTGTACATGGAGTACTTTGTTTACCATGTTATGCTTGGTTGTTGATGGTTTAGGGTATGTATAAGTTGGATTTTTCTGAGCCAAGCTATGGCATGTAAATATATGACTGATGGATGTGTTTGGTTGGAAAACCTCTTGTGTACTAGTTTGGCCGAATGATCATATGCATATGAAAGTTGGTTTTCAAACCTTAATGACTTATATGGCCTTTTTTGTTGCCATGCATGGTAGTACACTTGAAAAAGTCACACATGAGTGTAGGCCTTGCTTTTGTTGCAAGTTAGTGGTAGTGGGCCTTGCTTTTGTTGCAAGTAACTGTTTTAATTCTTCTAAAAGCCTTTTGGGCACCTCCCAGGCCCATGAACTTAATAGAATAAGACTTAAAGCCCACTAACAAAGGTTTGCTTAATTGAAAAGTGTAGTAATAACATTTGGAAACTTATTAGTTTGGCAACTTTTGAGCAATATTGGGTGAGTGTTACAGAGTGTGCATGGGCCGTGGCCTATGTGTGGTGTGACAACTACGTTTACAAAATAGTTTTAAGTCTAGTAGGTGTCCTGGGGTGCACACCCACTATGGTATGGCTATGTCCTGGGGTGAGCACTGGTGCCTCGGCTGTGTGTGCTTGTGTGCCCTAGGCATACTACCGATGTACCCAAAAAGGTGTTTATGACATTTGGCTCGTATGTCCTAAAAGGTTTAAGCATTAAGGTAGGTGGGCTAGGGGTGCCTTGAGATGGCACCCCAGGTGGTGCCGGTGTTACTCCTTTGGCTACCAATATGTGTGCCTAGGCTTGCGATAACTTTGGGTGTGACAAAAGTTGGTATCAGAGCTATAGGTTGTTAAGTAGAACCTTCAAGTCTAAATCGGTAGTTCCCATACTAAGTTCATTATACTTGTAAATATTGAGCATTAGTTGTGCTGCTTGTCATTGTTGTTAGGATGATAACCTAAGGTAAAGAAAGAGAAGTGTTGGAGTAAGAAGAGGGTAAGGCAAGCCATCCAAGGGAGGGGCAGCCTGAGATTATGAATGTTGGGCAATAAGAGGCTATGGTTCCGGATAGGGCTGAAGGGCTTGAACTCAGGGTCAATGTGCTTGGACCTAGAAAGAATGGACAAGAGTGAATGGAACCAATGATGGAGGTCATGCAGGCTACAATAGCTCATCTAGTGGTGGCCATACAAGCCTTGACCAAAGGTCAAGTACAGACCCCAGAAGGGGGTGAACAAGAGAGGGAAGTTGAATTTGAGAAAAGGCTATAGGAAGATCCAATGTTTGGTGGCCACGCAGATAAGAATGAGGGAGAAGATGGATAAGCAGGAAAAGAAGAAAGAAGATGCCCTAGAGCTAGAAAAGTGAGGTCTAAGGTAAGGCATGAAAGAAGGGTAAACAGTGAAAAAGAGCCCAGAAATAGAAGAATTAGAAGTAGTCACCAATAGTGGAAGACCGGATCAACTTACGAAGGCTATGGTTAGAGAAAGACCATTGAGGGTTCGGCCTAGAGATAACCCAGAAAAAGGTAGGACGCGAGGTGGCCTTTGGGAGAGCAAGTTGGAACGTTTCCTGGCACTTAAACCTTTAGTGTTGAAAGGAGGGTATGATACTGAATAAGCAGAATTCTTGATTTATCAAGTGGAGTAGATTTTTAAAAGGATGGAGGTTTCCTCCGCACAAAAGTTGCTACTTGCCACATTTAGATTAAGGGGAAATGCATAGCTCTGATGGAAGGCTGTTAAGAGGACATATACGAGCAAGAATCAACGGAGGCCACTTGTTGGAAGAAGGTCCATAAGGTGGCAGAATTTCTTCAAATCTTCCAATAGTAGTTTGTGAGTTGAGTTTGATTAGCTATATGAAGAAGAGCTCTTGGTGACAGAGTATGAGGAAAACTTTAATAACCTTACACGTTATGCACAACAATATGATGGCTAGGAAGAATTAAACACTTGATTGAGACTTTCAGAATTGTGCAAGAGGCACTATAGGTAGACATTGGGCAAAGGGAGCCAGGGCACCAAAGGTTGAGTAAGAAAGCACTAAAGGGTAAAATGTATCTTAATGATCAATTGGTATCTATTTTATTTGATACTGGTGCTTGCTTGTCAATTATTTCTTCTAATCTTGAAAAAGCAATGAATTTAGAAGTAAGTAACTTGACTGAAATATACTTAGTTAGAACTGCTGGTACTGAAATTAAGTTCACTTGTCATATAGTTGAGAATTGTGTGATTATGTTGGGTAAGCTGAAATTTAGGGAGACTTGATACTCCTGAGACTAGTGGGTGTGATGTAATTCTAGGCATGAATTGGTTGAGTGAAAATAAGGTAATGATAGATTGTCATTCTAGACAAATCATGGTACTCAGTTGTGAACCTTATGATTTGGAAAACCCATCTGAATTATTTCCAGAATGGCAAACAAAAGTGGTAGATAAAATACCAATAGTGGATGAGGATGATTACATGGGCCTTAATGAGAATGAAGTGGCTAATAAAGTAAGTAGTATTCCTAGAGTACAAGACTACCTGGAAGTCTTTTCAATAGAGTTGGTTGCACTCCTTCCCATGAGAGAGGTAGAGTTTGAGATTAAATTGGTGCTAGGAGCTACTCCTGTGTCCATTGCTCCATATAGGATGGCCATTCTTGAAATGAATGAGTTAAAGAAGTAATTGGATGAATTACTAGACAAAAGGTTTCATTAGGCCTAGTATGTCTCCCTGGGGAGTACCTGTGCTGTTTGTGAAGAAAAATGATGGAACCTTTAGGTTATGCATTGATTATAGAAAACTCAATGCCTTAATCATTAAGAGCAAATGCCCTCTCCTTAGGATTGAAGATCTGTTTGATAAACTAAAAGGGGCAAGGGTATTTTCCAAGAGAGACCTGAGGTTTGGTTACTTTTAGATGAGGGTTAAGGAAGAGGAGATATCAAAGACAGCTTTTAGGACGTGGTATGGCCATTTTGAATACACAGTGATCCCATTTGGGCTCATTAATGCACCTGCCTTCTTCATGGACCTCATGCAAAGGTTGTTCAAGGCATATCTAAACCACTTTGTAGTCGTATGCATAGATGATATATTAGTGTACTCAAAGGATAAGGAGGCTCATAAGGAGCACTTGAGACTAGTGCTTAACTTGCTGAAAGAAGATAGATTATATGGCAAGCTAAGTAAGTGTCAATTTTGGACTAAAAAAATTGGCTTCTTAGGCCATGCAAGTAATGAACAAGGGCTAGTTGTTGATCCTGAAAAGATCAAGGCAATCTTGGAGTGGAAGCAACCCTATAGTGTGAATGAAGCTAGGAGTTTTTTGGGGTTTGCTAGCTATTACAAAAGGTTTGTGCCTAGGTTCTCCATATAGCAGGCCCACTAACCTAATTGACAATGAAAGATTAGAAATATTTGTAGGGGGTTAATTGCGAAAGTAGCTTTCAGGAGCTTCAAAGGAAGTTAACAAGGGCTCTCATGTTAGTATTGCCAGATGCTACTAAGGCACTTGAAGTATACACTGATGCATCACAAATATGGCTGGGTTATGTCTTGATGTAAAAAAGGCAGGCAATAGCTTATGGATCAAGGCAACTCAAGCCTCATGAGAAAAATTACCTAGTACATGATCTAGAACTAGTAGTAGTAATCTTTGCTCTTAAGCAATGGAGACACTACTTACTTGGGAATATGTTTCAAGTTTACACAGATCATAAAGTTTAAAGTACCTTTTTTACACAAAAGGACTTAAACATGAGGCAAAGAAGATGGCTTGAGTACTTGAAGGATTTTGAGTATGTCATTGAATACACTATTGGCAAGGCAATTGTAGTGGCTAATGCCTTAAGCAGGAAGTATACTAGAGTACTTAAGGCCAGCATGGAGGAAAATAAAGAAAATGTTCATAGTCTAACTAGTTTGGCCAAGAAATAGAAACAATGGGAGCTGAATCAAATGAAAGTGTTAACCATTATGTTAGAATGGAAATAATTAATAAAGGAAGCACAATTAAAAGATAAAGGCCTTGCTAAGATTTTTAGGCAAAAAAAAGGGAAATTATTTCAAGGATTTTCTTGTGGGCAAGGCTTACTGTACTTCCAAAATAGAATTTACGTGCCTAATAAAGATGATCTTTGGCAGTAAATCCTAGAAGAAGCCCACACTAGCAAGATAAACATGCATCCTAAAGCCCACAAATGTATAAGGACTTAAGGTTATACTTCTAGTGGCTTTACATGAAGCAAGAAATTGGTGCCTATGTGTCTAAATGCTTGGCCTATGAACAAGTTAAAGTAGAGCACCAAAGGCCAGGAGGTAAACTTTAGACTCTACCTATACTAGAAAGGAAATGGGGTTCCATAGCAATGTACTTTGTAGTTGGAATGCCACCAACCAAAAGAACGCACAATGTCATCTGGGTCATTGTAGACAGAATCATTGGATAGGCTTTCACAACTATACATTAAGGAAGTAGTGAGATTGCATAGTGTACTTGATGATATTGTATCTGATAGAGACCCTAGATATGTTTCTAGGTTCTAGAAATCTTTGTACCATGCTTTAGGTCCTAAGTTGAAGTTTAGTTCAGTATATAATCCTTAAACAAATGGTCAAACAGAATGAACAATACAAATGTTGAAGGTTTTGCTAAGATGTTATGTAGTAGATTTCCAAGGATATTGGGACCTACAGTTGCCTTTGGTGGAGCTCCCTTACAACAATGGCCATCATTCTGTGATTGGGATGGCACCATATGAGGTGCTCTATGGTAGGAAGTATCCCAGTCCACATTATTAGTACAAGCTTGGTGATAGGTTGGAGTTAGGGCCAGAGCTCATAAGAGAAACTAGTGAGAAAACCAAGTTGATCTAGGAAAAGTGACATAGCCGCCCTTGGCGCTGCCTAAGAAGTCTGTGAGAATGGATCTTATGGTTGTTGCAATTGCTTAGTTATATTTGAGTGCAAATTAAGACTTCATGAAAATAGTTGATTAACCTAGAAAATGCAAGATGCATGCTTTTTTGGCTTTGATTTTAGCACATGGAAACCATAAAACATTCACTTAGCCAAGGCACTTTTCATAGAAATGAAGTCAAATAGTCAAAGCATAAAAAATCAAAATTTATATTATCATTACTACACATAATAGCCATGTGAAGGCATCCACCAAAAGTAGACTAATGCTCCTCACCAAGAGTAACCCTATAGTCTAAAGCTCTGAAAATAGACATAAGAGGTGACTAGGCATACAATATACACAAAGCTTTTACTAAGATTATCCCAACTAACTCCCACCTTGGAGATAAGACCTAGTGGTGAGTCACAAAAGCCTGTATTAATCTAGCCATGTAACCCTGTTTTTTCTTGTTTCCATTATCGAGTAGAGTCTTAGACCAAACCAAGGAACAAGTTTTACATCAATAGCCCACCTATGGACCAAGTTATGGATTTTTGAAGTTGGTTACAAAATTCTTACCAATTGAACAGTAATTCAGCAAACTTTGCAACATCATATCTTTGGCTACAGGGCACCAAATGCACCTAGATAATCATCTAGATGTACTTTGGTTGTGGTCAAAATTTCATACCAAGATTTATTCTACATAGGGAGTTATAGTGCATAGAGTGCAAGGTTGCAATTCTGGTCACTTTAGGACCATTATGCCCGTACAAAATTGTATCAGGATGCAAACACTTCATTTACAAGGGATAAGCCCCTCAACGCTACTCCATACATGCCCAAAACACATGGAAAATACATTCCTCAGTAGCTTACATATTCACATAGCCAATACAAAATTTACAAACAAGTAGCCTATCTTGCACACGTAGGCAGCCTATGCATAGCATCCATATACATAGCAAAACCCCCACAAATGTTCACATACAATGTCCAAAATTTACATGTCCTACATGTACATGCATCCATGCACTACATAATATTCTTAACTTAAGCTAAAATACACACCTTAGTTACAGGAGAGCTTCAGACACAACGCACTCTAGGAAATAGGATGCTGGTCAACTGCTGCATAGTACAGTGAGCACCATCACTAAGAATACCAAATGTGCTCCTAAAATCACCAAACACTCTAGATCATAACTGGATACATGTAAGTTCAAGTACCTAAAATTTTAGATCGAAACTCAAATGAAAAAGGTTAGTTTGAGTGAGATCTATCTATAGCACCTAAAATGGACAGATTTGAGAGGAGGTAAGTTTTACTTGGAAACTTAGTAACGAGCATAATTAGGCACTTTAGGCTATACCACCCATGATATTACTTGCATTCAAAGACATAAAACATGAGAAACACAATGCAAATATCCAACAAAAAGTAACCAAATGCAGCAGCCAAACATAAGCATCAAACATATGTATGCGGCAGCAATAAGCATCATTGGTTTGTCCATCAAACATGCAATAAACATATGCAATTCACTACAGCAACCCTCCTCAAGCTTAAGCTTGGACTTATGAGAGTTTTCACACTAGTTTGTACTAACTTTGGGCTCTAGAAACCCCAATTTTCACTGCCATCACTGTGCACTTTACACGAAGGCTGAAAACCTTCACTAAGTGCACCTCCCCTCACTAAGCTTGGCTCATCAAGCTCTTGGCTCTCTTCGAAGCCTAGCCCTAGCTCCATGGATGTTTGAATAATATATTAAACAATCCATGAGAGGAAGAGAACTCCTTATGTTATGGCTCTCCTAGTGGAAAACTAATTTGGAACCTTAATTCAAGTTCACATAACAAGAATAGGTAAGTTTAGCAAAGTTTACTAAGTTTTGAGAACTTTAAGGCACCAAATAAGGCTCCGGGGGGGAATGGTAATTTTATATCCCGAAGTGTCGAGCTGGGTCCTGAGAGTTAAAAAATGAGTTCTAAAAATGTTACTTTTACTCTTAACCCAACTTTAGCCTCGACTAAACAAGGTTTGACCAAAGTTGACTAAGACTACCTAAAGATTGGGGCATTTTGCAACTTTTTAATTACTTTGGTGGCTTAGTTTTAGAATGGGTATAAAAGCTTGGTAAAGGTGGAGGTGGGTGCCGTTTTGGTTCCAAACCCGAGTTCACCCTCCACCCTTTGATTTCTTCAGGAATCCAAGCTCAAAACCAAGAGATTTTGCTGAAAATGGAAGCCACCAGGAGTGTTTATGCCAAAGGGAGCTTGTTCCAAGTAGAATTTCAAGTTTTTGAAGCTTGGAACCTTGTTTTCAGTCTTTCCTTGTTTTGATGAGGGGTAACTTGAGATTTCTTGGCTGTTTCTTGTTTAGGAAGTGATTAGATGCTTGGGTATTGTTTAAAAGTTAGTAATTTGGTGTTTTGTGCCTTCATTTGCTTGGAACTTAGGTAGACTTTGAGGAACTTGGTTTTTGGTGGAAGAGTTGGTTGATTCTTGCTTGTGGATTGAAGATGAAGTAAGGGAGTTATATTTTCAAGCTTAATTGATGCTATTGGCTTGAGTTTGCTTGACGAATTCAAGTAGTTTTAGTAATAGCATTAGTTAGTTGATTGGTTTGATCATGGCAGAGTTTGAGGCTTGTGAGGTATGGAATGATGTTTAAATGCATCATAGATTGGCTTGTCATAGTTGGTTGTCATCTATGCAACATGTACTACATGTGTGTGAAGTTTGAAGACCATCCAAGCACATTTCATATGCTTGGTAAGTCTCTAAAGTTCATAGCAGCAAAACTAGAATTTTATGGGCTGTCGCAAGTATAGATGGCGAGTTGCCAATCATCACCAGTACTTATGACACGTCGCCACTAGCATGAAAATTGGCAGCATGTTGACAACTATGGTGGTGCGTCATCAGAGTTGGCAATGCGTCATCACAGTCATGGTGGATGAAAATTTCAAATTTTTCTAGGAGGTTCAAGGGGAGGCCTAAGGGGGTTCCTAGAGCACCTTGGTGTCTGAGCATTGTAGGGGTACTCCGAGTCTTCCTAAACTCCTCTTAGACCTATAAGTTTTTTTGAGTTTTATGGAGTTTTATGGTTACTTCCATCGTAAGCAAGAAAACCAATTTACAAATGATCACAACTAAGTATCACTAGCTTAGGGAGGTGTTTAGTACCCTTGGCGACGTAGCTGTGCTATTAGCCATAAGGTTGCAAAGTGAAACCTCATTCCACCTAGAAAGGTTTCGTGGAACCTAGTAAATGAGTACAACTATGATCATTATTACTCTATTAGTGTGAACCAAGTAATGGTGGATAGGGGAGCACCATGGATGCAGGCTTATTGCACTTGTGGCCTAGCCAAGCTGTGCCTTAAGGCACAAATGAAAACCTAGTGTATTCTTAGTAGGTTTGATTGGTGGGGGCTTAGTACACAAGTGACCTAGTAAGGTCCAAGGACTTGAGGCACTTTGTGGAGGCCTAGTACACCTAGTGGATTTCTTACAATGCAAACAAGGAGCATCCACCATGTTCATTTACACAACAAGCAAGGAGCATCCACCATGTTCACCTGCACAAGAACCAAGGGAAGGCAACATGACTGCATCAATAAGCTAAAGCTTAATAGGAGCGAGTTAGTGGCCAAAAAATGGTAGGCATAGAGTGACACCCGTGGAAGGACTAGGATAAGGAGGGGTCCACAGGGACCTAGATATTTGCATATATTAGACCCTCAGGCTACGAGCGTGTATAGCAGGTTCATATCTTTGTATATGTGGAGTCTTCAGGATTTCTCATGTAGGTTGAAGACCCTTTACTGAAAATTTTTTATTCTCACTCTTGATGCCCAGAGACATCTTCGCTGGAAGACATAGTGACTTCTGGGAGGACTTCCTGCGAAGGAGAGCATATGGAGTGGAGGTTTCCCAGGGGAGTGTGCCTAAAAAGCTTAAAGAAGAAGATTAGGAGGTCCCAGGGGTGCTTTCCTGGGGAGGAGCCTCCGACGCCCAAGTCAGTTTCCTGAGAATGTAAGGGGGAAGCACTAGAGGTTTTAGAGGGCTTGCCTGAGTTTTCTCAAGGAGGAGGAGTCGAACCCTTTTCCAGGGTTTGTTCCCTAGTATTTATAGAAAAGCCCAGCCCGTTCAGATGGCAACACGTGTTCGGTCAGATGTTCTTTGAGTTTCTGGGTGTAGGGGGCAAGTAGCCGGTGGCAGGCTCCTTGAGCCTTAAACCAAGACAGGTCGTGACAAGACCTAGATGACGTTGGCGTGTCAGATCGCCGTTTGAGGTGACATGTAGCGTCTGTGGGTGACATGTCAGAGGCTCCTTAAATGCTCATGTCGTACTCCCGAGGTCCTCTGGGCAAGGTCGCTCTTTGACACGGTCGCCCTTCTTCGGGAGTTACGCTCGCGCTTTCGGGGGGTTCCCTTGTTCGGAGGTTCCACCTTCGGGGAGATTCTCTTCTGTTAGCAATGGCTAATGCTCTGTATCTGAACGTGATCCGTTCGGTCCCCCGAGGGAGCCAGCACCATCTTTACGATCCTTGGCGTCCTCACCGAAGTCCCAAATTCGGGGTGCTTGGCTTCATTCCTTTCGAGGTCAATGATAGTGTCTCTTTCGGATGACGCCAGGCTTTCTGATCACACTTTCAGCAGGAAGTACGCACTGAGAGAGGAGATAGTCCTGCGGCTATCACAAGCCCCCCTCCAGAAAGCCGAAGTGGGAACTTCGATTTGTCAGCTTTCAAAGGGAATACTTTGGGGCCTTGGGTATAGCACTCTTGCCGAAGATGTACCTTTTGTCTGAAGACATAGGCTGTTCAACTGTAGCCTGTCTTTTGGTGTCTTCGAGGCAACCTACTACTTTCCTTCTGCAGGTTTGCGAAACGTCGCTTCCCCTAACCAGGCGTGTCAATTTAGAGCGGCGTGCCCAGGGTTTAGGGGTGTCAGGAAGCGTGTCCCTTTTCTAGCGCGATAGCTGACACGTGGTGCGTTTGTCATTGGCGGGGGCTGCATCGGTTACAACAGGCGCGTCTTTTCACGCGCAGTAATTAGTTACGGTGACTGTTCGCCTTCGTGGGGTATTTATGATGCGGTTCGCCTATCCCCCTCGGCCTATATATACTACTATTCCTTCAAAACCCCCTTTTGCTTCTGCTTTTGCTCTCTTCTGTTTTTCAGCCATTTTTGTGTTTTTTCCTTCTTTTCGCGGCGGTGCTTGTTTGACAGAGGTTTTTTCAGCCACCTTCACGACAGCGTCCTCAAACCCAGATTTTCGCAAAGCATTTGGTGGGTTTTAACCTTCCGAGTTTTTCTGTTTTTCAAGCTCTTTTTCCTGAAGTCGTTTTTCAGCCAATCATGCCTGTTCCCGAGAGTTGGCAACCTCTTCTGTCTCACCCTTGCTGTACCACCCCTGCAAAACTAGAAAAATGGAAGAAGAAATTCTTCCTCCCCTCATATGCCATTACAAGGTTACCACGTCCTGATCAATTTAGCTTTTCGAACCGTAGTAACGAGGTTACCGTTTTCCGAGCCCAACTGAAGGCCGGACTTCTGTACCCTCCTCCGAAGATGGTTTGCAACTTTTGCCAATTCCATGGCATTGCCGTAAATCAGCTTCCGCCGAACTCGTACTGCTATTTTAACGTCTTCCTCTGCATGTGTGGCGTTTTCGGGATAGAACCCCACTTTGTTATTTTCATGCAGTACTATAAGCTCTTCGTGGTCCCGAAGGGTGGCTTTTATTTTATGCTACCTCGGGGATCCGGGAGCAAGAAAAATATGTTCACTTTTGCCACTAAGGACAGCTGGCGAGGGTGGCAACAAAAATTTTTATTTCTGAAGATGGAGGAGGCCTGGTCGCATGTTCCGACCAAGTGGGCTTGGGGAAAGCTGGAGATGGACATCGTAGATCCGAAGATAATGCTAACTCCGGAGTTGGCTCCTGTCTTCGTGGACTTCGACGGACGTATCCGCACTGTCTCCGACTGGGGTCCTGAGGTCCCTTCGCGCTCTCTCTACCCCTTCCCCATTAATTGGAGGTTAATAACCGAGGAGGTTCTTCGGGAGTTAGGGCTAGTGAAGGAGCACAAGACGGACCTCGAGATGCCGGCTCCTGCCATCGACAGGAAGGATTCCTGGTTGGTGAAACTCTTTCGGTTGGAAGTTGCTTTCGAAACTTTCTTCGAGAGTAAGTTATCTTCAGCTCCCTTTGTTATGGTTTTCATCTTGGACTCACGCTGATATCTTCTTTCTTTTCCAGAGATGGGCGACGACACTGCTGCCTTCTATAAATCCCTTTTCACTGGTCAAGTTGAGAAGGGGGAGCAGACAAAGAAGGCCGTCTCCCGAAGGCAAAAAATGACTGGGGCTGGGCCTTCTTCCAAACGGGCGAAGAAGACCATTTTGCCCCCTTAGCCGAAAGTTGTTGAGGAAATAGGCAGAGAGCCCGAAGCTGCTGCCGTTCCGCCGCCCGAGGTCGCTGCCGACGTCCTTCCGACCGACGTCCCTCCTCGGAGCCCCACTTCATCGCAAGTCCTTCTGGATGCCTCGGTAGAGGCCTCTTCTACCGAGGAGCGGCGCAAGAGCAAAGGCAAGGGGATTTCTGCCGATGAGGTTTTGGGTTCGGACGACGACGTGGTGGAAGTGCCACCAGGTTCGTTTTCTAGCGAACTGTGATGTCTTCACCTTTCTCGAATCTTTGAGATTGACTTACCTTGACTACCTTTTTGTTTTGCCGCGCAGGGGAGTCACTTACTCCGGGTTGGGCAGCCGAGCATGCCCGGAGGCGAGCCCTTCGGGATGCCCGTATCCCGAAGGGGAAGATCCCGAAGGAGCCTTTCTGGTCGTTTACGGAGGACATGAATTTGTACTCCGGAGACTGCCAGCAAATGGCCAAAGAGATCTCGAAAGGGATCCTTACCGAGGCCTCCTTCAGGGCCATTGCTGAAGCTCACCCGGGCGACGATTCCCTCGCCGCCAAAGTTTCCGAGCACGCTGCCCAGGTATGCCCCGTGCCTTTCTTTTTCCTTTTGATTTCTGCTAAGTATTTGGCTCTCTTTTTTGCCTTACTGATGTTGCCTTTATTTTTCTGCAGCTCCTGGGGTACGCTGGTTTCCTCAGAGTTCGGGTGGCGAGGCAGACGGCATTCCGAGCCTCGGCCTTAGAAGTTATAGAAAAAACTAAGGCCATGTGCTCGGAGTTGGCTGTTCGGAACACGCAGCTGGCTGATGCTGCCGAGAAGGAGGTGGCTGCCCTTCGGGAGGAATTCCAAAAAGAAAAAGAAGAACTTTTGAAGGATTCCTCCCAGAAGATTGCTGACCTCGGCTCCCAGGTGGCGGAGCTGATCTCGGCGAACGAGGCGCATCAAAAGGAGAAGTCAGAGGCTGAGGCTCTCCTGGCGAAGACGCTTGCTGAGAAGGCTGCCCTCCAAGCCGAGGTTGATTCTTTGAAGAAGGAGCCGAAGAAGAAGAAGATGAAGGCACTAAAGAATGAGGTCGCAGATCTGAAGAAGGACCTTGAGGACCTCGGTGTCGAGAAGGACAAATCTGACCAGATGACCAAAGTTGGTTTTCAGGACGGGTTTTGCCTCGCTCGGCACCAAGTTCTTGAAAGGTTCTCAGATTTGGACCTTTCTTTCTTGGAGGCTCTGAACATTCCCGAGGGGCCTCGGTGGTCTTGGTCCAAGATTGAGCATCTGAATCTGCCTTCTTCGCTTTCGGCGCCGAAGGTTGTGGAGAAGGAAGCAGGAGCTGGTGGCTCCTGGGACGCCGAGAATCCTTAGTTTGTTCTAGGGCCTTTTGCCTTCTTTTCCTTCTTTTTTGTACTTCTTCTTGTGGCAATCTTTCTTCTTTGTAAGCAAATTTATCTCAATAAAGACTTTTTTAGAAAATTTGGCTAAGTCTTTTTCTGAGTTTTTTCATTTCCCTTTGTCCCGAACTCATTCGTTCAAGCGACTTCGGAAAACCTTATCTGCGCTTAGCATGGCGACCTTCTTCGCGAAATCCTGACTCGTACAACTTATGCCCAAGAATTTTGGCTAAGTCTTTTGCCAGGTTTTCTCCATTGTCCCGAACACGTTTGCTCAAGAGACTTCGGAAAATAATATCTTCGCTTATCTAGTCGGCCACCTTTGCGGAATTTGCACCACTTATGCTTAAGACTTTTTGGCTAAGAAACTTTTGTACTTAGAGAAAATTTTTCTAACTTGTACAGCACAATCTTCTTCGCCGAGATCCTAAGTATAGAATTTTCTCAAGGCGTCCGAATGCCACGTATTTTTTAATTCTATACCTTCGGAATCGCCGAGCTTGTACACCCCTTTTCGTACTTCGGCAAGAACCAGATAGGGACCTTCCCAGTTCGCGCGAAATACCCCGTGGGATGGCCTTCGAGGTGCAAATTCAGCCTTTCGGAGAACGAGGTCTCCTTTCTTTATTCCTTTTGGCCTGGCGCGCAAGTTTATAGCCGCGGCCACTCTTTGCTGAAAAGCTTTTCTTCTCAGCTCGGCTATTTCTCTGTGTTCGCCGACGAGGTCGAGCTTGGTTCTCAGGCTGAGGTCATTTCCACTCTCATCAAAAACTTGCACTCGGATTGATGGTTGTACTACCTCGATTGGGATGATGGCCTCTGTACCGAAAACGAGTGAAAAAGGCGTTTCCCCTGTTGCTCTTCGGGGTGTTGTTCGGTAGCTCCATAGTACACTTTGGAGCTCTCCTGGCCATTTCCCTTTTGCTTCCCCCAGCCTCTTTTTCAGACCATCTTTTATGGTCCTGTTAGATACTTCTACCTGCCCATTGCTTTGGGGGTGAGCTACTGGGGCGAAGTGCATTTTTGTTCCGAGGTCACTGATAAATTCCTGGAACCCTTTGTCTATAAACTGGGATCCATTATCAGCTACTAGTACCCTTGGTATGCCAAATCTGCATACGATGTTCTTCCATACGAACTTCTGCACTTCTTTTGCCGAGATAGTAGCCAACGGTTCTGCCTCGACCCATTTGGAGAAATAGTCTACTGCTACTACGCAGAATTTCACGCCTCCAGGCGCTGTTGGGAGTGGTCCTATGAGGTCTATGCCCCAGACTGCGAAGGGCCAGGGATAGTCAGCCGAAGTCACCATTTCCGAGGGTGTCCTCTGGATATTTGCGTGTTTTTGGCAGTTACCACATTTTCGGACGAACTGCCTAGCGTCCTTTCTCAGGGTAGGCCAAAAGTATCCTTGGCGCAGTATTACTGCCGCCAGGGCGTCGGTTCCAATGTGTGAACCACAAGCGCCTTCGTGGACTTCTTCGAGGATCATTTCAGTATCCTCTTCGCCAACACACCTCTGTAAAGGATTTGCATATCCCTGCCGATACAGTTCTTCGCCAATTAGGAAGAATCGCCCGGAGCGTCTTCGCACTTTTGCAGCTTCGATGGGGTCTTCGGGGAGCGCGTTATCCGCAAGATACCTTTTTATCGGGTCTTTCCAGCCTTTTCCCGAAGTTACTATGCTCATTACTTCAATGCTTGGGCGGTTTAGTACCTCGGTGTATGTTTTTGACTTCGCCAAGTAGTCTGCTTCGGCGTTATCCCGTCGAGGTACGTTTTCGATCCGTACGGTGTCGAACTCTCGAATGAGCTTTGTCACCAGTTCGTGGTATTTTGCCAAGATTGGGTCCTTCGCCCCATAGTCTCCTGCCGTTTGCCGAACTACTAGCTGGGAATCGCTGTGGGCTTTTAGATTTCGCACGCCAATTCTTCTGGCTAGGTGCAATCCTGCTATGAGGGCTTCATACTCAGCCATATTGTTGGTGACGTTAAAGCTGAACTTAATAGCCTTCATTACTTCAAGGCCTTCGGGACCTCTGATAATTACCCCAACTCCCTGGTGTTCGGACCCCGAGGCTCCGTCGACGTACAAAGTCCATTCTGGCTCACCTTCGCTTGGATCTGGATGGCTATCTTCGGTGGTGGGTACTTCGGCAATGAAGTCTGCCAGAGCTTGAGCTTTTATGGCTTTTCGAGGTTCATAAGTGATGTCGTGTTCGCCAAGCTCTATGCACCATTTGGAAAGCCTTCCCGAATGATCAACTTTTCTCATGACATCGCGCAGAGGTAGACTGCTTCGGACGATGATAGGGTGAGCCTGAAAATATGGTCGCAGCCTTCTTCCTGCTAGCACCAAGGCATATATAGCTTTTTGCAACAGAGGGTACCTGACTTCGGCGCCATGCAGGGACTTGCTTACGTAGTAGACTGGCCATTGCTTCGCCCCCTCTTCTTTCACAAGGACCGAGCTTACGGCTTTTTCTGTGACGGCGAGGTATAACACGAGGGGCTCTCCCTCGCGAGGTTGCCGCAAAGTGGGCAGACCGGCTAAGTAGATTTTGAGTTCCTCCCAGGCCTTTTGGCAGTCTTCACCCCAAGGATGGTCATTACTCCCGAGGTTGTCCTCTTTTTTTGCTGCCTTAGTGAGGACTTTGAAGAATGGTCGACACCGGTCTCCATATCTGGAAATAAACCTGCTGAGGGAGGTTATCCTTCCGGTGAGCCTCTGCACATCTTTTATTGTGGCAGGAGTTTGGAACTCGAGTAGAGCCTTAATTTTTTCTGGGTTGGCATCAATGCCTCTTTCTGATACCATGTACCCAAGGAACTTTCCCGAGGTCACTCCGAAGATGCACTTTTTGGGATTAAGGCAGATCCCGAAGGCTCTGAGCTGGTGGAAAGTTTCCTTTAGATCTGCGACGTGGTCAGCAGGTAGTTTACTTTTGACTATCATGTCGTCCACATATACTTCCATGTTTCTCCCTATTTGGTCGTTGAAGACCTTGCTCATCAACCTCTGGTAGGTGGCTCCTGCGTTTTTAAGCCCGAAGGGCATCCTGACGTAGCAGTATGTTCCTCCATCGGTGATGAAGGTGGTTTTTTCTTCATCTTCGGGGTCCATCCTTATTTGATGATACCCACTGAAGGCGTCTAAGAAACTTAGGAGCCCGTATTCGGCAGTTGAGTCTACCAATTGGTCTATTGGTGGGAGAGGGTATGAATCTTTCGGGCAAGCATCGTTCAAGTTTCTGAAGTCGATGCACATCCGGAGTTTGCTGCTTCCTTCTTTTGTGGCAACTACCATGTTACTTAACCATTCAGGGTACTTGACCTCCCTGATGACATCGGCTTCTAACAGTCGCTGGACTTCGGTTTTGACAAAGTTACTTTTATGGACTGAGATGCCTCGCTTCTTTTGCCGGACAGGCTTTGCTTCCGGACTTACTTTAAGGCTATGTTGAATTATGCCAGGGTTTACCCCTGGCATGTCTTTCGGCGAGTAGGCAAACAAATCTTTATTTGTTAGTAGAAAAGACACAAGTTTTTCCTTGTCACCTTCGGCCAAGTTTTTCCCTATTCGGGTATTCTGTCCTGGGACAAGTTCTACTTCTTCCATTTCCGCTTTCGCGGGATTCTCTGCCTCGCCCTTTTTTGGTGTTTTTGCTTCCACAGCTTGCGCTAAGTTGTTTGCTGGAGCCTTTCGTGCTTTGACGAACACCTTTCTTACTTCGCCTTGATCTATGAAGATTTCAGCATCTCCATCCTTGGCGGCGAAAGTGACGGTTAAGTACTTGACATCAGGGCGTATGTGCAGGTTTCCCTGTGTCTGTCTTCCGAGGATGGCATTGTACAATGACGGGACATCCATAACGATGAACCTTGCCATTGTGGAGGCGTACAACTCAGCTGTCCCAATCACCGAAGTCCCTTTCAGCATTAAGGGGAGATCGATCCATCCGAGGACGGGCAGTTCGGATGGACCTACCCCGAAGGTAGGCGAAGTGACGGGCTTGAGGTCGCTGCTAGATACACCCAAGCTCGGCAGCAAGTGTGAAAACAGGACGTCGGCATTTGATCCATCGTCAAGCAGCACTCTCTTGACGTCCCAGTTTCCTATTCTCGACATGACAAATAATGGGTCGTCATGGGGGAAGATGACGGTGGTACCATCCTTTCGGGCCAGCTTCTTTGTTGGACTTTGATACTCCATGACCACTATTTCTCTGGCCTTCCTCTTTCTTTCCGAGGATGGCAGTCCCATCGTGATTGTTTGTATGATTCCCGCTGGAGGCGGGGGGCGCCTTTTCGGACTTCGGTTCCTCCGCCTGTCGGAGTCGTAGTCCTCATCTTCTGCCTTTCCTTCCTCCTATTTTCTTCCTTTCGGGGAAGGCATGTGCAGATAACGCAAAAGTTGACCCTGTTTTATCAGCGACTCTATATACTTTTTCAATTGGAAGCAGTCTTCGGTGTCGTGGCCGTGGTCGCGATGAAACTGGCAGAACTTTTTCATATTCTTTCTGTTGTCGGCGGTCATGGCCCGTGGCCGCTGAACCTGAGTTCCCTGCCTTTCCATTGTCATGAGGATGTTGGTCCTTGTGGTGTTCAGGGGTGTGAAAATGGGGAGTTTCCTTCCTCGCGTTCTCCGAGGTCGGCCTGCCTGTTCGGTGGGATACCGGGTTTGCTGGCTGGACCCTTCGGCCCGGGTGTGATCGGACTTCGGTCCGCCCATTCTCAGTTCTTCGGCCGTCATGTGCTGTTCGGCCCTTCGGTAAAATTCGCCCAGCGTGTCCGGGGGGTCCTTGGAGAACTCGTAAAACAGCTGTGAGTCCCTCCGAAGGCCCCGTGTCATCGCGAGGATGCGTATTTCGGGCCGAAAGTCTGGGACACTCAAGGCCTCTCTGTTAAATCTCTCGACATAGTCGCGGATGGTCTCTCCACTTCTTTGCGCTATGTCGAACATCTGAACCGGCATCTTTGCCGTTGGCCGACTTCCGATAAACTGCTGCGTGAAGGCTGTGGATAACTCCTGGAACTTCGTGATGGTTCCTGGAGCCAATGAATTATACCAGTCCGTTGCTGGCCCAGTGAGAGTGACTTCGAAACATTTGCACAAGGTAGCGTCGTCGGCACCGTGCATCATCATGCTGCGTCTGTACTTGGTCAGATGGGCCTGTGGATCAGTACGGCCATCATAAGTTTCCAGCCGAGGTACTCTGAAGTCACCTGGCATGGCTGCCTCAACTACATCTTGGGTGAATGGGGACTCATCCCCATAAAAGGTTCCAGACAGCCTGGCCCAGACGGGTTTGCGGGCCACTTGTTTCTCCACTCTGTCCAACCTCGCCAGTATCTTCTCCATAAGGATCGTGGCGCTAGGTTCCTCTTCTAGGAGGGGAGATTGTCGGTGTCTCTTCGGAGAGTGAGTTCGGCGCCGAGGGGATGGGGACCTCGCCTCCGGTGACTGGCTCCTCCTGTGTGTGATTTTGGGTCATCTTGACCCTGTTTGTCCCGCGAGCCATGCCCCGAGGGGCATGTTTTTCGTTGAAGACTCCTCTCGCGGGTCTCCGCTCCCCGAACTACGATTGGTTAGTTTGGGACTTTTCTCCCGAGGGTGTGCTGGCGAAAGAGGCCTTTGGGCTTGAGCTTGTTGCGGCCACCTTCGGTCTATCTGTTGTGTCATTTTAGCCACAACAGAACGTTGAAAGTCGCACAGAAAGCTCATGGTTATGACCAGATGACGCTCTTCCTCAGGCGTGGAAGTCCCTTGGAGGGCTTGCTCGGTGGCCGGTTGGACTTCAGGTGCGGAGGGGGACCTCGGGAGTCCCTTGTCCTTAGAACGTCGAGTCTCAACGATGGCGACCCGAGGATGGGTTCCCATAGACGGCGCCAAATGATGCCCAGAGACATCTTCGCTGGTAGACATAGTGACTTCTGGGAGGACTTCCTGCGAAGGAGAGCGTCTGGAGTGGAGGTTTCCTAGGGGAGTGTGCCTGAAAAGCTCAAAGAAGAGGATTAGGAGGTCCCCGGGGTGCTTTCCCGGGGAGGAGCCTCCGACACCCAAGTCAGTTTCCGGAGAAGGTAAGGGGGAGGCACTAGAGGTTTTAGAGGGCTTGCCTGTGTTTTCTCAAGGAGGAGGAGTCGAACCCTTTGCCAGGCTTTGTTCCCTGGTTTTATAGAAAACCCCAGCCCGTTCAGATGGCGACACATGTTCGGTCGGATGTTCTCTGAGTTTCTGGGCATAGGGGGCAAGTAGCCGGTGGCAGGCTCCTTGAGCCTGGAAACGAGACAAGTCGTGACAAGACCTGGACAGCGTCGGCGTGTCAGATCGCCGTTTGAGGCGACATGTAGCGTCTGTGGGCGACATGTCAGAGGCTCCTTAAATGCTCATGCTGTACTCCCGAGGTCCTCTGGGCGAGGTCACTCTTTGACACGGTCGCCCTTCTTTGGGAGTTACGCTCGCGCTTTTGGGGGGTTCCCTTGTTCGGAGGTTCCACCTTCGGGGAGATTCTCTTCTGTTAGCAATAGCTAATGCTCTGTATCCGAAGGCGATCCGTTCGGTCCCCCGAGGGAGCCGGCACCATCTTTGCGATCCCTGGCATCCTCACCGAAGTCCCAAATTCGGGGTGCTTGGCTTCATTCCTTCCGAGGTCAGTGATAGTGTCTCTTTCGGATGACGCCAGGCTTTCTGATCACACTTTCGGTAGGAAGTACGCACTGAGAGAGAAGATAGTCCTTCGGCTATCAACTCCCTTAATTTTTGCTGTGTAATTTTTGGTGTCATTGAGCTAGCAACCATTGAGGGTTGTTAAGGTACGCTTTCAGACATGTATTTGGCTTACCCAAATCTTTGTGATTCTAGTGTGTGGGTTGTTTGTTAGTTAAGTTATGGTGCTAACTACAGTCATGTTTTTTGCCTGCAGAGGCTAGTGAAGCACATGGGAGGGCTTTAAGGCTTGCCCCTAGGAGTTTGCTCTAATGGGGAAGCTTTGTCATGGATCTTAGTAGTATAATTCAGGGTATAGTTTTTATACACTAGTTTGCCTCCAATGTTCATGTTTGAGTAGTCTACTCTAAAGGTATTCTTGGGTGTGAGCATAGTCTACTCTCGTTTGGATGCTTGCACATGATTGATTATGTGCAGTTAATTCCAGAAGTGTTTTGTATATTGTGACTGCTTTGAATTTGGATCTTAGTGAAAGGCCTAGGTAATGTTTTGTGATTTATGTTTATATTTTATAACTCTTGTTTAAGTCAAAGCATGACTCATGCATATTTGTATAGTTGAATTAAACAACTAGAGGCATAAATATTTTAACTAGTGCACACGTAATCAATTAACCAATTGTGACTAGTATAGGACAAGTTCCCATAGGCTTCCTGGGTAGGGCCGTGAGGGGCTGTGTCAGGTTTTGGTATGTAAGATCGGTCATGGTCATTGGAGGCTAAGAACTAAGATCTAGTGGTTGTCCTTGTGCTAGGGTAGCTAGTACTAGCCAACCTTTATGATTTTTTGTCTGGCTTTCGCTGCAAGTTATGATGGTGAAACTGGGTCAGGTTTGTTTTCGGATGCTAAGATCAGAAAATGGATACTAGCAGTCTAATGTGGCAATGTTGGGGCAGTTGGTTTGGCATGCTCCAAGACAGGGCAACAACTTGGACTAGGTAGTTGCATTGTGATTACTATCCTAGGAAGTTGTTTTAGACCTCAACTATGAGGTAGGCAACATAGGAGAATATAGAATCCTCCAAGGTGGGGAGTATCACTGAGCCACTTAGATTGCTCTAGAGTTTTTAGAACTTGAGCCCCCAATTTTGAATGGGTTAGGCAACATCGAAAGTGTTGGGTTTCGGGAGCCAAACAGCGCAGCAGAATTTAACCGAAACCCTCCAGGATCCAAGTGAAATGGGGTAAACTGGGTGTTTGAAAATTTTCATACCTAATTTTTGGTTGAGATCTCTTACTCAACTGTAGAGTCGAATCACAAAACCTGAACAGTTGACATGTTCAAGCTCTCTATGGTATCCACACGAGCCTCTTTGGATCACCACGCTTCCACCACATCCCGGCAGATGCGTTTCTCTTGCACTCGAAGTGCTAGCTTGCGTCCTCCAAGGAATAGTAAAAGAAGAGTGCGGCTGTCCTTTTAGGGAGGCTAGGGCAAGGAGACCTGTGAATTTATCACCAAAAGTTGTATTTATAGTGAGACTCAACTTCCAGGTCTAATGGGTTTCAAAGCCCTAATCCAATTAGGCTTTAATTTCAGGCTTAATAATGGCTCAACTCTTGGGCCCATTATTAATACGAAATTATTGTGAAAGCATAACCCAAATAATTAGCCCATGCATTCTAACAATCCAAATAGCTCTATGTGTGTGACCCAATATGGTCTTACCACATTTATGATCATAAGCAATGAGCAGTGTCTAGCAACACATCATTGTTACCCAAGTGACAAGATTGTCGGTGATTCGACTAAACCTTTATGATTATCATCGATATATGCCATTGTCCCTTTGTCCAAGATATCAAGACTAAGCACGAGACATGGAATGTGTCACTCTCGTATAGCTCAATCTTTGGTTTCTTGATTACCGAGTAGACCAACTTAAACTGATGACATTGATATCGTATATCAACTCATCCGAGCATGGCCATGCATTTTTCTAAGTCTTACTCTATCAAGGGGCCCGAAGATTTCACTCTCGTTACATAGGAGGGATAAATCCCATCTTTATTATACAAATCCTTTCGCATGATATGTGACATACCCAATGACCTCCTTCAAGTTCACTCAGTTACAAGCAGCAAAGGAAAGTATCAAAGTATGTGGCTCACATGTAGGGAACCTTGATGACCTTAGGTCAAAGGACTACATATACCATGATCACTATGAGAATCACTTATGACACTCATATAATGATCCATGTAGTGTTCTCATGGTGGGTCGGTCCACTAAACAAGTTCTCCAACTTGTACCCATATGTAGACTACATATCTCATATTAGTCTCCACATATACTAGTCATTATGTATTATTGCAACCCGCTCCACAATAATACTAGACTAGGGATGTTTGAGAATATCATTATTCTAGGGTTACAATTATGTTCATTACGTTACACAGAAACAGAACAACAAACATAATTGCTGGATTAATGCATTAATAAAATATCATGACTTAATGTGCAAAAAATACAGTCATCGCATGTTTGGCTTTTGGGCACAACATTAACAATCTCCCACTTGCACTAAAGCCAATCATCCATGTATCTAATACCAACGGACCTAGAATGGCTATCACGCTTTTGTTGCATAAGGGGCTTTGTCAGCGGATCAGCAATGTTGATGTCTATCAAAGTCTTGCATATCCTTACATCACCCCTCTCGATGATCTCCTTGGTGAGATGATAGTGTCGGAGTATGTATTTGGATCACTGGTGAGATCGAGGTTCCTTAGCCTGTGCGATTGCTCAATTGTTGTCACAATAGAGCTCTATCGGGTCAGCAATACTTGGAACCACTCCAAGTTCAGTGATGAACTTCTTCATCCAAACTGCCTTCTTTGCAGCATCAGAGGCAACAATGTACTCAGATTCTGTTGTAGAGTCAGCTACTGTCTCTTGCTTTGAACTCTTCCAGCTCATAGCACCACCACCAATACAAAACACATAACCAGATTGCAATCTAAAATCATCCTTATCGTATTGGAAGCTTGCATCGGTGTAACCCCTTACAACGAGCTCATCTTCACCTCCAAAGACCATGAATGCATCCTTAGTCCTTCGTAAGTACTTAAGGATGTTCTTAACAGTTGTCCAGTGACTCTCACCAGGGTTCAATTGGTACCTACTCGTCATGCTCAAAGTATATGAGACATTGGGACGAGTACATATCATGGCAGACATGATAGATCCAATTGCTGAGGCATATGGAATCTTACTCATGTGCTCTTTCTCCTCGGGTGTACTCGGACACTGAGATCTAGAAAGAGTTATACCCATGTGACATGGGCAAGAATCCTTTCCTTGAATCTTGCATGCTAAACCTCTTTAGCACCTTGTTAATGTATGTACTTTGACTTAGGCCAAGAAGCTTTCTAGATCTATCTCTATAGATCCTAATGCCTAACACATAGGCTATTTCACCCAAGTCCTTCATAGAGAAACATTTCCTTAGCCAAGTCTTCACAGACTATAGCTCAGGAATGTCATTCCTGATGAGTAGTATGTCATCTACATACAACAGCAAGAAGACAATAGCACTCCCACTAACCTTTTTGTAGACACAAGGTTCATCTTCATTTTTGATAAAACCAAACTCTTTGATTGCTTCATCAAAACAAAGATTCCAACTTCGAGAAGCTTGCTTTAGTCCATAAATGGAACTTTACACCTTGCACACTTTATTGGCATTCTCAGGAGTGACAAAACCCTCAGGTTGTGTCATGTACACATCCTCAAGTAGCTTTCCATTTAGGAATGCAGTTTTGACATCCATTTGCCGTATCTCATAATCATAGTGTGCAGCAATAGCAAAAAAAGTTTGGATGGATTTAAGCATAGCAACTGGTGAAAAAGTTTCATCATAGTCAATACCATGAATTTGCTTGAAACCTTTTGCAACCAATCGTCCCTTAAAGGTAATCACATTACCATCCATGTCAGTTTTCTTCTTGAAAACCCATTTGCACCCTATGGGTTTTACCCCTTCAGGTGGGTCAACCAAAGTCCATACTTGGTTTTCATACATGGATTCCATCTCGGATTTCATGGCCACTAGCCACTTCTCAGAGTCAGGCCCCGACATAGCTTGTTGGTAGGTTGTGGGCTCATCCTGATCCATGAGCATCACATCACCAGTGTGAGTCATGAGAAATCCATATCTCTCAGGCTCACGCCGAATCCTACTAGACCTACGTGGGCTCTGTGCTACAGGAACAGACTCTTGAACCACAACATCTTGTGGTGTCTGTTCAGGTTCCATTTCAGGTTCGATGTCTCCTTGTTGTTCTTGAATTTCTTCAAGTTCTACTTTCCTCCCACTAGTTCCTTTAGAGATAAACTCTTTCTCTAAAAAGACACCAGTTCGAGCAACAAACACTTTTTGCTCAGAAGGATTGTAGAAATAGTAACCCTTTGTTTCTTTGGGATACCCAACAAAAAGGCATTTTTGAGATTTGGGCCCTAGTTTGTCAGAGGATTGACGTTTCACATAAGCATCACAGCCCCAAATCTTCATAAAAGACAAATTGGGATGCCTCCCACTCCATATCTCATATGGTGTCTTTTGAACCGATTTAGATGGAACTCGGTTTAGTGTAAAAGCGGCTGTCTCTAGAGCATGTCCAGAAAAGGAGTTTGGAAGGTCAGGTTGACTCATCATAGAGCGAACCATGTCTAACAAAGTTTGATTTCTCCTTTCAGATACACCATTCCATTGAGGTGTACCTGGTGGTGTGAGTTGTGATACTATACCACACTTCTTCAGATAGTCAAGGAATTCTCGATTCAAGAACTCTCCACCTCGATCTGATTGAAGCACTTTGATACTCTTCCCGAGTTGATTCTCTACTTCATTCTTGAATTCTTTGAACTTTTTAAAGGATTCTGACTTCTGTCTCATAAGATACACATCGCCATACTGCTAAAGTCATCAGTGAAAGTGATGAAGTATTGAAAACCTCCTCTAGCATGTGTAGACATAGGGCCACATACATCACTATGTATGAGTCCTAGTAAGTCATCAGCCCTTTCACTTTGCCTTGTGAATGGGCCTTTGGTCATCTTGCCCAACAAACATGACTCACATGTCTCATATGATTCAAAATCAAATTAGTCCAAGAGTCCATCCTTATGGAGCTTGGATATGCGGGTCTCGCTTATATGGCCCAATCGATAACTACCTTGATGCTCTAACACATCTTTGATGTAGGGCATGTTAATTGGACCTCTGGTAGAACTTCACCTGAGTACCAACTGCAGCACTTGAATAACAAGGGTTAGGAGCTCCTGAGAGTGTTTTTTTCTGGGAATGATCTCCAACGCCCAAGTTAGTATGTGAAGGGAGAAGTACTTTAATGGTAGAGAGCAGAAAATGAGGGTACTTCTCATCCTTTTCCTGGGAGCCTCCCCCAAGTATTTATAGAAGGCCAGGAGGAGGAGGATATTATGCCCAGCATCAGTAGATCAGGACATGTGTTTGGCCAGATTTGGTTCGTAGTTTTGGAAAGAGGTGTCTATAGCTGGACATAGGCAGTTATGCTTGAAGGGGTAAGAGCATGTGTGAGGTTTTTGTCAGAGAACCTCTAACTGTATTTGTCGTTTCTCCCTAAGACAAGGAATTTCCCCGAGGGGTACTAGAGAAAGCCCTTTGGATGGCGGACCATCATCGGGTGACATTTCCTTTATTGGGGTTGATAGATCTACATTTCTGAGGTTGGTGATATACACTCTCGAGGATGGCAGGGAGTCTTTTTCCCATAGTCAATCGTATAGAAATCTGGCGGTGGTGTGGAGAATTATCCCAAGGTTGGTCATGGGTATTTATGAGGTTGGTGCCATCTATGCCATTGCAAAGGTCATGCAGGCATTAACCCATCAGCTATCACATGCCCCCCTCCAGAAGACCGAAGTTGTGCCTTCAGTACTAATCATCTAGGTGTATGTTACGAAAATCCTGCCCTTGGGGAGCTGAAGCGATCTTTGGTAAATGAACTTCCTTTTGCCAAGGTTGTCCCTTTGGCGTAGCTAGCTTTTCGGTCCAAGACAATTTCTTTTGCCAATGTGTACTTTCAACATTTTCTTGGACCCTTTGTTTGTGTTCCATTTTTTGAATTTGACCACTTGATGTTACCACCACACAAAAATGGGGGAATTACAAGTGTGACATAATGGTAAAAAAACCATTATATTCTATAATTCTCTTTATAGTGATTAAAGTGTGAGGGGTAAAAAGTATAATGAACACCTCTTTAAAGTGTTTCAAGTTGGTAACCTAGCTCCCAAGAAAAGCCTTAAGGGTTGCTTGTTTGTCAAGCAACCTATGGACTTTTATGTAAGTTTTTGAAAATTTGGGTACTCAATTGCAAAACTCTCAAGAAAGAGCTTTGGAGAGTTATGGGAAGGATATGAATAGTTTAAAAGTACTATTAGAGGAACAAATTGCTCATGGAAGACAAGTTTGGACAAAGGAAACACTAAAGGCATTAAAGACCTAAATGTCTTAGTGTAAACCTTAAGGTGTTCAAGCTTTTGACTTAAGTCATAGTGTGAGATTGTGGAATTATCCCACCATGGGGGAGGCAGCCAAGGCCTGATAAATGGGTCAAAAATGTTGGGCACATGTGTACCAATGAGTTTAAGATAAGGAAACCATGCCTATGGGCAAAGAAAATGACATAAAGCAAGGTTAAGCTTGTTTAAGTGTGTTTTATGCTCTTAAGCTCATTTAAGCCCATTTAAGTGGCCAACTCACTTATCTCTCTCCCATATTCGACCCATACAGCCACCATCCTCCTCCACACTTCTTCCATAGCTCCTCCAAAGCCACCTTACCTCCAAGACTGAAATTGAAGGCAAAAGGAAGCAATTAGAAGCAAACTAGAGCTATTGCTTGATTACTTCAAGCATTAAGCTTCAAATTCAGCCTACTTACTCTAGTAAGGGTTTTCTTGCTCTCATGGTTTTTTTTCTATATTTTCAAGCAACCATGGAGCTAGAGTTAAGCTTGGAATAGGGCCATGAGCTTGATGAACCAAGCTTAGTGAGGGGAGTGCACTTATTGAAGGTTTTGTGACCTACTGTCAGGTGCACAATGATGGCACTGAAATGACGGTTTCTAGAGCCCAAAGTTAGTGCTAACTACTGTTAAAATCCTCCTAAGGCCAAGCATTAGCTTGAGGATGGCTGTTATAGTGATTTATTTAAGTTTATCGCATGCTTTATGGACTAATCTATAGATATTGTTGCTGCTGCATTTCATGTGTTTGTTGGTTGTGAATGGCTGTTGCATTTGGTTGCTATATCTTATATATATGCATTGTAGTTTTTTTGTTTTAGTGTCTTTCGATGAAATTTCTAATGATGGTCACATTGCATATTGAATCCAAGTGTTACCCTTACTAAGTTTCTCAATGAAACTTAGTCCCCTCAATTTTGTCATTTCAGGTTCAATAGAAAGATCACATTTAAACTAACATTTTTGTTATCAGTTTTGCATTAAATTTTTAGGTACTTAAAATTCCATATGTCTAGTTGTGATCTGGAAAGTTTGGTGATTTTAGGAGCATATTTGGTATTTTTAATGATGGTACTTATTGTGTTATGCAGCAGCTGTCCAGCATCCTGTTTCTAGAGTCCATTGTATCTTAGGCACTCCTGTAACCTAGGATGTCAATTTAGCTGAGTTAAGACCATTTTCTAGCGCATGTATGCATGTACATGTAGTGTATGTAAATGAGACAAGTATGTGAACATTTGAGTAGTGTTTTGGCTATGTAAGTGATGTGGTGCAAAGCTGCCTAAGTGTGAATGATGGGCTGCTTACTTGTAAATTCTGTTTTTGTGACATATGTTTGTTAAATGCAAGAGAATGTATTTCCTAAATGTAATGGAAATATATGGGATAACCTTGGAGGGGTTTCCCCTTGTGAATGAAGTGTTTGCACACTTATGAAATTTTGTGTGGGCAAAATAGTCATAAAGTGACCAGAATTTTGACTCTGCACTCAAAGTTCTATAACTCCTTGTGTAAAATGAATCTTGGTATGAAATTTTGAACACACCTAGAGCACATGTAGTGGTTGAATTGTAATTTTGAATTTCTAAATTTTGAGCCCTGTATCCAAAGATATGTCATTGCAAAGTTGGCTAAGTTATTGTTTATTTGGTCAAAATTTTGTAACAAATTTCAAAAAGCCATAACTTGGTCCATAGGTGGGCTATTGACGTAAAAAAAAATTCCTGGGTTTTCTATAAACCTATAATTGATAATAGGGCAAAGAAAATAGGGGGTTACATGGCTAGAATAATACATGTTATTAGTGGAAGTTATAGGTGCAGTTGCTGGTCACTAGAACTTAACAAGATTGCTTAATGTGTGGTAGCCAAAATTAAGACTTGTGCTAGTGTTTTCCTTCCTTGCTGCATTTTTGTGCATAAAATGTGAATATGTGTGTGATGGTTGGACCAATACACATATATTTACATAGTGCCCAAGATGGCCACTTGGGTATGCACAGCAAGGGTAGTGTTTTGATGGCCTACAGAGCATTACCAATCCTGGGAGTCTAAATGCACAATTTTGGCACCATAATTGGATTACCCCAGTGTGGGTAACACTTGGTGAGGATGTTACTTCAAGCCAATTTCTTATTTTTGGTGAAGTCACACCTTCGGCACGTAAGGAGTGATCTCATACCTCAAGCTGAATTCTCAATTCTAGCGAGGCGACACCTTCAGCACGCAAGGAGTTATATCATACCTCAAGCCGAATTCTCAATTCTAGCGAGGCTACACCTTCGGCACGCCAGAAGTTATATCATACCACAAGCCAAATTTTTAATTCTGGCAAGGTTACACCTTTAGCACGCAAGGAGTTATCTCATTCCTCAAGCCAAATTCACAATTCTGGCGAGGTTACATCTTTGGCACGTAAGGAGTTATTTTTGCCTTAGGGTTTTTATTCTCGGCTACTGCAAATGAACCATCCTATCTTCCAACCATGCAATCACATCATCTTGGGTTACACAACATAGACTTACTAGTTTAGAAGGCATGCCCTTATTTCTCATGTCATGTGACACATGTTGCCAGGTCATTCGTCATCCTTCACGTCCGTTACATCGGTTATGTCTTTTTGCCTGTAGAGGGTCATAATGGCGCCATTTCACCTGCCCTCTTTGGGCTATATAAAGCCATCTCCCTTCAAGGTTTCCTCACTCTTCTACTTCTATTCCTCTTGCTTTATAACTTTCTTTTGCTCTCCGGCTTTTTCCTGCAGTGGTGCTAGCAGAGTAGAGATTTTCAGCAGCCTCTTACGGTGATTTTCATAGGTTTGTGTCTCCGAGGTCAATATCTCTCTAGTCACCTTTTCTCCCATTCATCGAAAAGTTAGGGTTCTAGTTTTTCGAACATGTCTTCTTCCCAAGCCGAAGTTTGATGCATTCTCGAGAGTTGGGCTCCACTCAACTCTCATTTGAGCTATGCCACTTTGGAAAAGCTGAAGAAATGGTCAACAAAATTCTTCCTTCCTTCTTACGCCATGACTAGGATTTCTGGTCCTGGCAAACCGAGCTACCTGATGGCCAGGGGCCTCATCGTTCAGAGCCATGATGACTGGAGGAGAGACTTCTGGGAGGAAGAACGCCTGGTGGATTGGATCACCCAAAGGAGAGTGCCTGAAAGCTCAGAAACAAAGGGTTAGGAGGCCCCCGGAGTGTTTTTCCGGGGGGGGAGCCTCCGACGCCCAAGTCAGTGGTGGCTGAGAGAAAGGCAGAGAAAATAGCACAAAGGGCTGAGGAGTCTCGCCTGGTAATTTTCTCAGAGTGTGGGAGCAGTGTTTTTCCAACCAGCCTCCTGCCAAGTATTAATTCCTGGTATTTATAGGAGCGCCTAGCCCGTTCAGATCGCGACACGTGTTCGGTCGGATGTTCCTGAATTTCTGGGCGTAGGGGACAGATAGCTGGTAGTAGGTTGCCTTGAGCCATGTGCTGAGACGGGCCATGATGTGATTCTGATGGCGTCAGCGTGGCAGTGCGCCTTTTGAGGTGGATTGTGGCGTCTGCGAATGGATGTGTCAGAGGCTTCCTTAAATGCTTCTGCCGTACTCCCGAGGTCCCTGGGTGAGGTCGTCCTTTGGTACGAACAGAGCCTCTTCGGGAAACAAGCCCTCAGTTCGGGGGTTCCCAGTTTCAGGGAGTTCCGCCTTCGGGGATATCATGTTCGGCTCGCTATGTCTGGTGCCGCTTTTCCGAAGATGATCTGTTCACAACCTTGGGGGGCCGAGTAGTGTCCTCAGGTTTTCCTGGCGTGCCGGGCTCGGAGCTCTTCGGCTATCTCCCAAGGTGTATGATCACACCTTTTCTCGGGTAGCGTCAGCTTCTTCTGGCCATTCTTGTGGCAGGGAGTTCGGCCAGATCGAGGCGATAGCGTTTGGCTATCACTACCTTCCTCAGTATAATGAGGTTATTGTCTTCAAAGCATAGCTGAAGGCGGGTGTTTGGTATCCACCACCAAAGATGGTGAGCAATTTTTGCCAATTTCATGGCATAGCCGTTAACCAACTACCCCAAAACTCATACTCTGATTTCAATGCATTTCTCTGCATGTGTTGGGTCTTCAAGATAGACCGTCACTTCATCTTTTTCATGCAATACTACAAGCTTTATACTATCCCGAAGGGCGATTATCGAGGATGGCAGAAGAAGTACTTCTTCATGAAGGTGGACAAGAGATGGAAAGATATGCCTACAAAGTGAGCTTCAGGGACCCTTGACATTGACTTGATGGATCTGTCAAAGTTGTTCACCCTTAAATTAGAGTCTCAATTCAAGAAGTTCGACAGCTATATTCGGGCGGTAGCTGATTGCTCAAACCAGGCTCCTTCTGATCCATTGTACCCTTTTCCAATTAGGTGGAATTTCATGACCAAAGAGGTACTTTGGGATCTCAGTGTCATTCAAGAGCATGTTACTGACAAGAACATGCCCACACCAGCAGTGGACGGGAAGAACTTATGGCTGGTCATGCTTCTTCGGGGTGAACTTTGTTATTCGGCTTTTGTGGAGAGTAAGCATTTTCCCAACTTTTCTTTTTGGATTTTTTGGTACATACACTAATATTTTCCTTTTTTCAGAGATGGGTGACAGATCAGTAGCTTTCACAAGAGCTTGTTCCTTGGCCAAGTCGAGAAAGGGGAGCAAAAGAAGAAGGCCCCCAAAAGAAAGAAAGGGCCATCTAGGTAGTCTTCTGTATTGCCGAAGATGAAGAAAATGAAGGAAAAGTCCTTGCCCCTCCCCACTAAGACTAGTTTGGGGCCCTGGGTCATTCGTCCGTAGGTGCTGACCCATAATTGGAGGCAGCCATCCTGTCAATTCCCCTAAGTCCCAATGCCGCTGCTGAGACCTTGGGGACCTCATTGGGGGAGATTTTGGCTGATGAATTAAAGGAACGACGAAGGAAGAAGGACAGTGAGATTCCAACCGAGGTCTTCAACGTTAGTGACACTGACAGTGAGGACGCCAAAGTTTAAACAAGTTTGCCTCTTGGTCATTCATCTATGAATTTCAGCTTTTTTGGCATTTTAGATTTTGTAGATGAATGGCTAAGGGACAACATGATAAAAGAACTTTGTTGCAATTTTGTAGAGGACCAGGCTCAGGTGGAGTGGATGATGGACCACCTTTTCAAAGATCCCGAGGGATAAAGTGCCCAGGGAACCCTTCTAGACATTTACCGAAGACATGGACCTATTTTTGAAAGATTGCCAGAAAATGGTCCCATAGATGGTGGGGGGCATCATCACGAATGCCACCTTTTAGAACATGACCGAGGACAACCCGAATGAGGAGATCCTTGCTGCTTGAATTTCTCAGCACGTTGCTCAGGTAATCTTTAGTCCTTAGTTACTTTAGGAAAACTGTAGATTTGTACGTTGCTGTAGCTCACATCAAGTTTTTTCTCCTTGTAGTTATTACTGTACGGGGGCTACCTTCGGGCAGCAGCGACCAAGCAATCCACCATCCGAAGTTAGTTGGTAGAGAACTTTGCCAAGGCTAAGGAGATGTTCACGAGCTCGTGAATGAAATATGGTGGGCTCAACAAAATTTCCAAGAAGGACCTAGCCAAGTTTCGCTAAGAGCTGCTGGAGAGCCAAAGAGGGCTCCTTAATGAGTGCTCCTACAAAATATTTGACCTCGATGATAAGGTGGTGGAGCTGAGTTTGGTGGGGGAGATCCTTCGGAAGGAAAAAGTATTACCCACTACGGGGTAGTCCAATTATACTGCCAAAATTGTGCACTTAGACTCCCAGGATTGGTAATGTTCTGTAGGCCACCAGAACACTACCCTTACTGTGCATACCCAAGTGGCCCTCTTGGGTACTATGTAAACACATGCATATTGGTCCAACCATCACACAAATATTCACATTTCATGCACACTGTGGAAGAAAAGAAGGAGAAAACTAGCACAAGTCTTAATCTTGGCTACCACACATTAGGCAATCTTGTTAAGTTCTAGTGACCAGCCACTACACCTGTAACTTCCACTAATAAACTGTATCATTCTAGCCATGTAACCCCTATTTTATTTGCTCCATTATCAAGTAGAGACTTAGATCAAACCAAGGAATTTTGTTTTACAAAAATAGCTGACTTATGAACAAAGTTATGGATTTTTGAAGTTGGTTAGAAAATTCTGACCAAATGAACAGTAACTTAGCCAACTTTGTAACATCATTTCTTTGGCTACAGGGCTCCAAATTCTGAAATTCCAAAGCCCAGTTGAACCTCTACATGTTATCTATATGTGGTAAAAATTTCATACCAAGATTCCTTCTACATAGGGATATATGGAACTTTAAGTGTAGAGTCAAAATTCCTATCGCTTTATGACCATTTTGCCCATACAAAATTTTATAAGGTGCAAACACTTTATTCACAAGGGGAAAACCCTCCAAGGTTATCCCATATATGTCCATTACATGTAGGAAATACACCCTCCAAGGTTATCCCATAAATGTCCACTGCATGTAGGAAATACATTCTCTTGCATTTAACAGTTATATGTGGTAAAACAGAATTTAAAATTAAGCAGGCCATCATTCACACTTAGGCAACTCTACACCACATCACTTACATAGCCAAAACACTACTCAAATGTACACATACTTGTCTCATTTTACATACACTACATGTACATGAATACATGCACTACAAAATGGTCTTAACCCAGCTAAACACACACCCTAGGTTACAGGAGTTCCTGAGACACAATGGACTCCAAAAACAGGATGCTGGACAACTGCTACACAACACAATGAGTACCACCACCAAAAATATCAGATGTGCTCCCAAAATCACCAAACTTTCCAGATCATAACTAGACATACGAAAGTTTTTGTACCTGAAATTTAAAATCAAAATGCAAACTACAAATGTCAGTTTGAATGAGATCTTTCTACAGGACCTGAAATGACAGAATTGAGGGGAGTAAGTTTCATTGAGAAACATAGTAAGGGTAACACTTGGATTCAATAGGCAATGTAACCATCATTAAAACCTGCATCCAAAGACACTAAAACACAAAAACCACAATCCATATACACAAGATATAGCAACCAAATGCAGCAGCCATTCACAACCAACGAATACATGAAATGCGGCAGCAACATAAACCATAGGTTAGTCCATAAAACATATGATAAACATAACCAAATCACTATGGCAGCCCTCCTCAAGCCAATGCTTGGTCTTAGGAGGATTTTAACAGTAGTTAGTACAAACTTTTGGGCTCTAGAAAATCAGAAATTCACTGCCATCACTGTGCACTTCATACTAGGTCACAAAACCTTCAATAAGTGCACTCCCCTCACTAAGCTTGGTCCATCAAGTTCATGGCTCTCTTCCAAGCTTAGCTGTTACCACCTGACAAAATGGGAGAATTACAAGTGTGTCATAATGGCTAAAAACCATTATATTGTGTAATTCTCACCATAGTGATTGAAGTGTGGGCGGTAAAAGGCATGATCAACACCTCCTTAAAAGTGTCCCAAGTTGGTAACTTGGTCCCCAAGAAAAGCCTTAAGGATTGCTTGCTTTTCAAGCAACCTATGGACTTTTTTGTAAGGTTTTGAAATTCATGTACTAAATTGCAAAATTCTTAAGAAAGAGACTTGGAGAGTTATGGGAAGGATATAAATGGTATGAAAGTTCTATTGGAGGACTAAATTACCCATGGAAGATAAGTTTGGACAAAGGAAACACTAAAGGCAATAAGGACCTAAATGTCCTAGTGTAAACCTTAAGGTGTTCAAGCTTTTGACTTAAGTCTAAGGGTGGAATTGTGGGGTTATCCCACTATGGCGAGGCAACCAAGACTTGATAATTAGTCAAAAATATTGGGCACATGTGTACCAATGAGTTTAAGACAAAAAAACCATAATTAGTGAGAAAGAAAATGACATAAAGCAAGGTTAAGCTTGTTAAGTGTGTTTTGTGCCCTTAAGCTCATTTAAGCCCATTTAAGTGGCCAAATCATTTATCCCTCTCTCATTTTCTTCCTCCCCCAGCCCAAGAACACAACCATACTTCCTCCCTAGCCACCACACCTTCAAACTTGCAATTGATTGAAATTGAAGGCAAAAGGAAGCAATTGGAAGCGAACTAGAGCTATTTCTTGCATACTTCAAGGATTAATCTTCAAATTCGGCCTACTCACTTTGGTAAGGGTTCTCTTGTTCTCATGGGTTGTTTTCTGTATTTTTAAACATCCATGGAGCTATGGCTAAGCTTGGAAGAGAGCCATGAGCTTGATGAACCAAGCTTATTGAGGGGAGTGCACTTATAGAAGGTTTTGTGACCTACTGTCAAGTGTACAAAGATGGCAGTGAAATGAGGGTTTCTAGAGCCCAAAGTTGGTACTAACTACTATTAAAATCCTCATAAGGCCAAGCATTAGCTTGAGGCGGGCTGCCATAGTGATTTATTTAAGTTTATTACATGTTTTATGGACTAACCTATGGTATATGTTGCTGCCACATTTCATATGTTTGTTATTTGTGTTTGGCAGCTGCATTTGGTTGCTATATCTTGTATATATGCATTGTGGTTTTTGTGTTTTAGTGTCTTTGGATTCAGGTTTTAATGAGGATCACATTACCTTAAGAAACCATGGGTTACCCTTACTAAGTTTCTCAATGAAACTCACTCCCCTCAACTTTGTCATTTCAGGTCCAGCTGAAAGATCACCTTCAAACTAACCTTTGTGATTTGAGTTTTGATCTGAAGTCTCAGGTACATGAACTTCCATATGTCTAGTTATGATCTGGAAATTTTGGTGATTTTAGGAGCACATTTGGTATTTTAGGAGCAGCTGTCCAGCATCCTATTTTTGGAGTCCATTGTGTCTCAGGACCTCCTGTAACCTAGGGTGCGTATTTAGCTGAGTTAAGACCATATTGTAGTGCATGTATGCATGTACATGTAGTGTATGTAAGATGAGACAAGTATGTGAATATTTGAGTAATGTTTTGGCTATGTAAGTGATGTGGTGCAAAGCTGCCTAAGTGTGAATGATAGGCTACTTACTTGTAAATTCTGTTTTGGCCACATAAAGTTGCTAGATGCAAGAGAATGTAATTAATATGTGTATTGGACATGTATGGGATAGCCTTGGAGGGCTTTTCCCTTGTGAATGAAGTGTTTGCATGGTTTGGAACAATTGTATGGGCAAAATGGTCCAAAAGTTGCCAGAATTTCGACCATGTACCTAAAGTCTAATATCTCCCTTGGTAGAATGAATATTGGTTTGTAATTCTGACCACACCTAGAGGACATCCCGAGGGTTAACTTCAATTTTGAATTTCTGGATTTAGAGGCCTGTAGACCAAGATATGACGTTGTAAATTTGGCTGAGTACTGTTCATTTGGTCAGAATTTTGTAACCAACTTCAAAAATCCATAACTTGGTCCGTAGGTGGGCTATTGATGTAAAAAAAATTCCTTGGTTTGCTCTAAGTCTCTACTTAATAATG
Organism: Aquilaria sinensis; assembly: GCA_005392925.1. Taxonomy (NCBI): domain Eukaryota; kingdom Viridiplantae; phylum Streptophyta; class Magnoliopsida; order Malvales; family Thymelaeaceae; genus Aquilaria; species Aquilaria sinensis. Next base: position 73,175 of record SMDT01000368.1, on the reverse strand, counting down.
GAGCAAATAAAACAGGGGTGTATGAGGCTAGAATGATACAGTTTATTAGTGGAAGTTACAGGTGCAGTAGCTGGCCACTAGAACTTAACAAGATTGCCTAATGTGTGGAAGTCAAAACTAAGACTTGTGCTAGTGTTTTCCTTCTTTGCTGCCATGGTGTGCATGAAATGTGAATATGTGTGTGATGTTTGGACCAATATGCATGTATTTACATAGTTCCCAAGAGGGCCACTTGAGTATGCACACTAAGGGTAGTGTTCTGATGGCCTACAGAACATTACCAATCCTGGGAGTCTAAGTGCACAGTTTTGGTACCATAACTGGACTACCCCGGAGTGGGTAACATTAGCCCTAGCTCCATGGTTGCTTGAAAATATGCAAAACAACCCATGAGTGCAAGAGAACCCTTACCAAAGTGGGTAGGCCAAAAATCAAGCTTGATCCTTGAAGCATCCAAGCAATAGCTCTAGTTTGCTTCCAATTGCTTGCTTTTGCCTTCAATTTCATTCACTTGCAAGTTTGAAGGTATGGTGGCTATGGAGGAACTATGGCTGTGTTCTTGGGCTGGAGGAGGCTGAAAATGGGAGAGAGATAAGTGAATTGGCCACTTAAATGGCCTTAAATGAGCTTAAGGGCACAAAACACACTTAAACAAGCTTAACCTTGCTTTATGTCATTTTCCTTCTCACTAATTATGGTCTCTTTATCTTAAAGTCATTGGCACACATGTGCCCAACATTTTTTACTATTTATCAAGCCTTGGCTACCTCCCCTATGGTAGGATAACTCCACAATTCCACCTTTTGTCTTAAGACAAAAGCTTGAACACCTTAATGTTTACACTAAGACATTTAGCTCCTTAATGCTTTTAGTGTTTCCTTTGTCCAAACTAGCCTTCCATGAGCAATTTGGTCCTCCAATATCACTTTCATACCATTCATATCCTTCCTATAACTCTCCAAGTCCCTTTCTTGAGAGTTTTGCAATTGAGTACCCGAATTTCCAAAATCGTACAAAAAAATCCATAGGTTGCTTGACAAACAAGAAATCCTTAAGGCTTTTCTTAGGGAGCAAGTAACCAACTTGGAACACTTTTAAGGAGGTGTTGATCATACCTTTTACTCCCCAGACTTCAATCACTATCGCGAGAATTACACCATATAATGGTTTTTGGCCATTATGACACACTTGTAATTCTCCCATTTTTGTGAGGTGATAACAATCCTCCCCCCCCTCTTTCAGAATGGTGTGACCACTGAACTTTAACCATGGGAATAAGTTTGTTTCTTAACCTTCTAGTATCCTTGGCTAAGATAGCTATAGGTTTCGCTTCATTTGTCAAGTTAGGTTCTAACTGTATGTCTTCCACTACAATAGCATGCTTTGTGTCTAATAAACATTTCTTAAGCATACTAATGTGAAAAAAATTATGAACACTAGACATGCTTGGTGATAGAGCTAACCTGTATGCTACCTTGCCAACTCTATCCAAGATCTCAGAAGGACCGATGTATCTTCGAGCTAACTTAGTTCTTTTTCCAAATCTAATAGTGCCTTTGGTTCATGCAACTTTCAGCCAAACATTGTCACCAACCTCAAATTCCAAGTCTCTCCTTCTTTTGTTGACATAGGCTGTGGTCCTTTCATTGGCTACCTTTAATCTCTCTTGAATCTTCTTGATTCTAGTAGTAGTCTCTTCAATAATTTCGGGACCCAACTTTAGCCTGTCTGAGGCTTCCACCCAACAGTAGGGTGTCATGCACCTTCTTCCATGTAATGCTTCATAAGGTGCCATGCCAATGGTGCTTTGGTAACTATTGTTATATGAGAATTCTACCAATGGCAAGTGTTGGTCCCATTGACCTTTGGAATCCAACACATAGCTCCTGAGCATGTCTTCTACTATCTGTATCACCCTTTCAGATTGCCCATCTGTCTGAGGATGATAAGTAGTACTCAGGTGGATTTTGGTTCCTAATGCTTTATGAAAAGCACTCCAAAACCGAGCTGTAAATCTTGGATCTCTATTAGATACAATGGATTCTGGCACTCCATGTATTCTCACTATCTCCTGCACATACATCTGTGCTGACTTCTCCAAGGAGTCTGTGAGTTTCATAGGTAAGAAGTGGGCACATTTGGTTAGCTTATCCACAATGACCTAGATGGTATCATGCCTTAATTTGGTCATAGGCAACCCAGTCAAAAAGTCCATGGTTATGTTGCCCCACTTCCTCACTGGTATAGGTAGAGTCTGTAGGGTACCAGCTGGCTTTTGGTGCTCTACCTTTACCCTCTGTCATGTGGCACATTTGGAGACATAAGTAACAATGTCTCTCCTCATGTTTGGCCACCAGAAGTGAGTCTTCAAGTCTTTATACATTTTCTCACATCCTGGATGGATGTTGAACTTGCTTATGTGAGCTTCTTCAAGTATTTCATCCTTGAGCTTTGCTCGTTTAGGCATATATATTCGGCCCTTGAAGTACAATAATCCTTGCTTGTAGGTAAAGGATTGATACAAGGGACCCTTTTCCTCTCCTGAGATCTTTTCATATCAGGATCTTTCTCCTGTGCCTTTATGGCTTCTTCAATCCATCCAGATTGAATTGTCAATGTGTAAATTTGGGCTCCCTCCCACTTATGCCATTTATGCCATAGGCATAGTAGACTATTTTTTTCATCATGATCAGCTATGGATCCTCATTTCAAAAGTCCTATGTACTTCCTGCTCAAGGCATCTGCTACTAGATTGCCTTTGGCCTCTGTGTACTGTATACTGCAGTCATAGTCCTTAATGTATGCTAACCATCTCTTTTTCCTCATGTTCAACTCTTTCTAAGTGAACAAGTATTTCAGGCTCTTATGGTCAGTGTAGATCACAAAGGAACTACCCATCAAGCAATGTCTCCATTGCTTTAGAGCAAAAATCACTGCTGCCAGTTCTTGGTCATAGGTAGGATAATTTTGCTCATGGGATCTTAATTGCCTTGACCCATAAGCAATGAAATTTTTGTCTTGCCTAAGCATACAACTTAACCCAGATCTAGATGCATCTGTATATATGATGTAGGGCTTACTTGGATCAGGAAGAATCAAAATTGGAGCTTCAATCAACCTCTGCTTGAGCTCCTGGAAACTCTTTCACACTTCTCAGTCCACTCAAATCTTTGACCCTTATTGGTCAAATGAGTAAGAACTGAGGTAATCATGGAAAAGCCTGATACAAATCTCCTATAGTATCCAGCTAATCCTAGGAAACTTCTAATTTCCTTCACAGTCTTTGGTCTTTCCCACTCTTGCACTGCCTTGACCTTTTCAGGGTATGCCTTAACGCTTTGTGCATCTATGATGTGTCCTAGGAAAAACACTTCCCTTATCTAGAATTCACACTTGGATAACTTGGCATAAAGCTGAAGTTGCAACAAAGTCTTTAAGACAATCTTCATATGATGTTCATTTTCATTCTCATCCTTGGAATACACTAGGATGTCATCAATGAACACAACCACAAATTTGTCCAGATGTGGTCTGAACACCCTATTCATCAGGTCCATGAAAGAAGTTGGGGCATTAGTCAAACCAAATGGCATGACTGTGTACTCATAATGCCCATATTTGGTCCTGAATGCAGTCTTTGGAATGTCCTCTTCCTTTACTCTCAACTGGAAGTATCCAGATCTCAAATCTATCTTGTAGAAGATCTTAGCTCCCTTGAGTTGATCAAACAGATCCTTAATTCTAGTGAGTGGATACTTGTTCTTGATAGTCACTGCATTAAGCTTCCTATAGTCAATGCATAGTCTCAAAGATCCATCCTTCTTTTTCACAAAGAGAACAGGAGCTCCCCATGGTGAAACACTTGGCCTTATGAACCATTTTTCAAGAAGTTCATCAAGTTGTTTCTTGAGCTCATTCATCTCTATGATTGGCATTATGTAAGGAGGTATGTGTTAGTGTTGTGCCCAAAAGCCAATCACGAGATGATTGTATTTTTTGCATATTGAGTCATGATATTTTATTAAGGCATTAATCTAGCAATTATGTTTGTTGTTCTGTTTTTGCGTAACGTAATAAACATAATTGTAACCCTAGAATAATGATATTCTCAAACGTCCCTGGTCTAGTATTATTGTGGAGTGGGTTGCAATAATGCACAACGACTAGCATTTGTGGAGACTGATATGAGATATGTAGTCTACATACGGGTAGAAGTTGGAGAACCTATGTACTAGACCAACCCACCATGAGAACACTACATGGATCGTTATGTGAGTGTCATAAGTGATTCACATAGTGATCATGGTATATGTAGTCCTTCGACCTAAGATCATCAAGGTTCCCTACATGTAAGTCACAGACTTTGACACTTTCCTTTGTTGCTCGTAACTGAGTGAACTTGAAGGAGGTCATTGGGTATGTCACATATCATGCTGAGGGATTTGTATGATCAAGATGGGATTTGTCCCTTTTATGTAACGGGAGTGATATCTTCAGGCCCCTTGATAGAGTAAGACTTAGAAAAATGCATGGCCATGCTCGGATGAGTTGATATATGATATCAGTGTCATCAGTTTAAGTTGGTTTACTCGCTAATCAAGAAACCAAAGATTGAGCTATACAAGAGTGACACATTCCATGTCTCGTGCTTAGTCTTGATATCTTGGACAAAAGGACAATGGCATATATCGGTAATGATCATAAAGGTTTAGTCGAATCACTGACAATCTTGTCACTTAGGTAGCAATGATGTGTTCTAGACATCGCCCATTGCTTATGATCATAAATGTGATTTATGATAATTGCCAACGTGGTAAGAGCCTATTGGGTCGCACACATAGAGCTATTTGGATCATTAGAGTGCATGGACTAATAATTTGGGTTTTCGTTTCACAATAATTTCGTATGTATAATGAGCCCAACAGTTGAGCCACTATTAAGTGCGAAATGAAAGCCTAATTGGATTAGGGCTATGAAACCCATTAGGCCTGGAAGTTGAGTCTCACTATAAATACAACTTTTAGTGAGAAATTCGGAGGGCTCCTTGCCCTAGCCTCCCAAAAAGGACAGTCGCACTCTTTTCTTGCAATTCCTTGGAGGATGCAAGCTAGCACAGCAAGCGCAAGAGAAATGCATCCGCCAGGACGTGGTGGAAGCGTGGTGATCCCAAGAGGCTCATGTAGATACCATAGAGAGCTTGAACACGTCAACTGTTCAGGTTTTGTGATTTGACTCTACAGTTGATTGAGAGATTCTAACCAAAAATTTTTGAACACCCGGTTTACACCATTTCACTTGGATCTTGGAGGGTTTCGGTTAAATTTCGTTGCGTTGTTTGGCTCCCAAAACCTAACAGTATGGATATTGGACTAGGTTCTGGTTGCAGCTTGATTTCAAATCCAATCTCCCTTTGTGACGGAATACCTGATGCGTCTTTAGGAAAGGCTTGTGGAAAGTCTTTCACTATAGGTATTCTGTCCACCTCCTCATCACAGTGTAATTTATTCAATGCATAACAATAATCTTGCTCAGAAATCACAAGTATCTCATCTAGTACTTCTAGCTCCATGCCATGCATTTCATACACTAATTCCTTAGAATTCACTAATGCATGCACTTCACCATCAGGCAATGTGATTTCCCTCACAGCACAATCAATTCTTATCTTATGCATAGCAAGCCAATTCAAACCCAGCACTAAATCATACTTAGGAATGTCCAACACTAGCAGATTAGTCATAACCTTAGTCTTTCCAACTACTAGTGGACAATCCTTAGCTAGGTCATTAGTGAAAAGACATTCACTACCTGCTGTTTTCACTAAGGATATCCTAGGCATGATTTTCGTAGGCAATTCCATGGCTTCAACAAATTTCCTAGCCACTATAGACACAGATGCACCAGTTTCAAACAGAACACTAACAGGCATACCATTAAGGTAAATGTTACCTCTTAGTGCTCCTCGCTGCTCTGATGTCTCTGACCTCCCACTTGGAAGACTCTGCTAGCTTTCTACACTAGAGGGCGAGGCACTGGAGGAACTGGCCTCTGCTGTCCCTCCCTTGGTGCTCTACCTCTAGGTCCTGCCTCAATAGGCCTTACTGGACCTTGGTCTTCTGGCCTCCTTTGAGCATGTGGGCAGTCCTTGATCCAATGATCCATGGATGTACATCTTAGACACGCTTGGCTATCAAAATAGCAAGGTTTCTTTCTGTGAAACTTCTTGCATTTAGGGCACCTTAGGCCAGGGAACTTCCCCTTAACCTTTGTTAGTGTTGTGCCCAAAAAGCCAATCATGAGATGATTGTATTCTTCGCACATTGAGTCATGATATTTTATTAAGGAATTAATCTAGCAATTATGTTTGTTGTTTTGGTTCTACGTAACTTAATAAACATAATTGTGACCTTAGAATAATGATATTCTCAAACGTCCCTGGTATAGTATTATTATGGAGCGGGTTGCAATAATACATAACAACTAGCATATGTGGAGACTAATATGAGATATGTAGTCTACATATGGGTACAGGTTGGAGAACTTGTGTACTGGAGTGACCCACCATGAGAACACTACATGGATCGTTATATGAGTGTCATAAGTGATTCTCATAGTGATCATGGTATATGTAGTCCTTTGACCTAAGATCATCAAGGTTCCCTACATGTAAGTCACATACTTTGATACTTTCCTTTGTTGCTCATAACTGAGTGAACTTGAAGGAGGTCATTGGGTATGTCACATATCATGCCGAGGGATTTGTATGATCAAGATGGGATTTGTGCCTCCTATGTAACAGGAATGATATCTTCGGGCCCCTTGATAGAGTAACAGTTAGAAAAATGCATGGCCATGCTCGGATGGGTTGATATACGATATCAATGTCATCAGTTTAAGTTGGTCTACTCGGTAATCAAGAAACCAAAGATTGAGCTATACGAGAGTGACATATTCCATGTCTCGTGCTTAGTCTTGATATCTTGGACAAAAGGACAATGGCATATATTGGTAATGATCATAAAGGTTTAGTCGAATCACCGACAATTTTGTCACTTGGGTAGCAATGATGTGTTCCGGACATCGCTCATTGCTTATGATCATAAATGTGATTTATGATCATTGCCAATGTGGGAAAAGCCTATTGGGTCGAACACATAGAGCTATTTGGATCATTAAAGTGCATGGGCTAATAATTTGGGTTTTCATTTCACAATAATTTCACATTAATAATGAGCCCAATAGTTGAGCCATTATTAAGCCCGAAATTAAAGCCTAATTGGATTAGGGCTTTGAAACTCATTAGGCCTGGAAGTTGAGTCTCACTATAAATACAACTTTTAGTGAGAAATTCGGAGGGCTCCTTGACCTAGCCTCCCAAAAAGGACAGCCGTACTCTTCTATTGCAATTCCTTGGAGGACGTAAGCTAGCACTGCGAGCGCAAGAGAAACGCATCTACCAGGACGTCGTGGAAGCGTGGTGATCCCGAGAGGCTTATATAGATACCATCGAGAGCCTGAACACATCAACTGTTCAGGTTTTGTGATTCGACTCTACAGTTGCGTGAGAGATTATCAAAATTTTTGAACCCTCAGTTTACCTAGTGTCACATGGATCCTGGAGGGTTTCGGTTAAATTCTGCTACGCTGTTTGGCTCCCAAAACCCAACAGTATGGCTATTGGACTAGGTTCTGGTTGCAGCTTGATTTCAAATTCAATCTCCCTTTGTGACGGAATACCTGGTGGGTCCTTAGGAAAGGCTTGTGGAAAGTCTCTCACTATAGGTATTCTGTCCACCTCCTTATCACAGTGCAATTTATTCAATGCATAACAGTAATCATGCACAGAAATCACAAGTATCTCATCTAGTAATTCTAGCTCCATGCCATGCATTTCATACTCTAATTCCTTAGAATTCACTAATGCATGCACTTCACCATCAGGCAATGTGATTTCCCTCACAGCACAATCAATTCTTATCTTATGCATAGCAAGCCAATTCATACCCAGCCCTAAATCATGCTTAAGAATTTCCAACACTAGTAGATTAGTCATAACCTTAGTCTTTCCTACTACTAGCTGACAATCCTTAGCTACGTCATTAGTGAAAAGACATTGACTACGTGCCGCTTTCACTAAGGATATCCTAGGCAAGATTTTAGTAGGCAATTTCATGGCTTCAACAAATTTCCTAGCCCCTATAGACACAGATGCTCCAGTATCAAAGAGAACACTAACAGGCTTACCAATAAGGTAAATGTTACCTCTTAGTACTCCTCGCTGCTCTGATGTCTCTTACCTCCCCACTTGGAAGACTCTGCTAGCTTTCTACACTGGAGGCGAGGGACTGGAGGAACTGGCCTCTGCTATCCCACCCCTTGGTGCTCCACCTCTAGGTCCTGCCCCAATAGGCCTTACTGGACCTTAGTCTTCTGGCCTCCTTTGAGCCTGTGGGTAGTCTTTGATCCAATGATCCATGCATCTACATCTTAGACACGCTTGGGTGTCAAAATAACAAGGTTTCTTTCCATGAAACTTCTTGCATTTAGGGCACCTTAGGCCAGGGAACTTCCCCTTAACCTTTGTTAGTGTTGTGCCCAAAGAGCCAATCATGAGATGATTGTATTTTTTGTACATTGAGTCATGATATTTTATTAAGGCATTAATCCAGCAATTATGTTTGTTGTTTTGGTTCTGCGTAACTTAATAAACATAATTGTGACCCTAGAATAATGATATTCTGAAACATCCCTGGTCTAGTATTATTATGGAGCGGGTTGCAATAATAGATAACGACCAGCATATGTGGAGACTAATATGAGATATGTAGTCTACATATGGGTACAAGTTGGACAACTTGTGTACTGGAGCGACCCACCATGAGAACACTACATCGATTGTTATATGAGTGTCATAAGTGATTCTCATAGTGATCATGGTATATGTAGTCCGTTGACCTAAGATCATCAAGATTCCCTACATGTAAGTCACATACTTTGCTACTTTCCTTTGTTGCTCGAAACTCAGTGAGCTTGAAGGATGTCATTGGGTATGATGGCCTACGGCGGCTTCATCGTGTGTCATTGTAAGAGTAGGGGGGCTTCTGATGGAGGAGAACACTTTGAGAGGAGATTCCCCAGTGAAGGATACCTGAAATACTTTCAGAAAAACACAGGTTAAGAGGTCCCCGGTGTGCATTCCCGGGGAGGAGCCTCCGACGCCCAAGTCAGTATTTTCAGATAACTGGATTATGTGCTCTTTTGTGTATTCAAAGAGAACTTTTTATCTTACCCTTCTAGAACGCTTTCTGGGTGTTTTATACAGGAGGCGTGCAGAAGCCATTCCCCTCTAGTGGTCGTCCCAGATTATGACACGTGTCCGGCGGGATGCGATCCCTGGTTTTTCGGGAACGGAGGGACGTGTATCTCAGCGAAAGTCGCTGGGCTGACAGCCTAGTCATTCCGATGGCATCATATCGAGGCGTCCCTCTAATGGCGTGTCCCAGTGATAGCGTGTCAGAATGTACTTGGAGGATGACTTTATGGGGAGGTGTCAGAGGCTCTTTAAATGCTTTGTTCGTACCTTCCGAGGTTACTCTAACGTCACGGGGCATATATTACCCGAGGATGGTTCCTCCGAGGGGCACTTCTGTTTCCGAAGAGGATTTGATCGTTCTACCGAGGTTGGTCCTACCATTGCCTGAGGGAGTGAATTCCCTATATTAGGCCAGGGGGATCGTTTATCCTTCTGACCTCGGCTGGTAGTTTCCCTCCGCCGAAGTCAGTACTCCGCCAAGTTTAGGAGCTCAGCTGTTGATGGGCACCTCGGCCATCAGGGTATGTCACATATCATGCGGAGGGATTTGTATGATCAAGATGGGATTTATCCCCCCTATGTAACGGGATTGATATCGTCGGGCCCCTTGATAGAGTAAGACTTAGAAAAATGCATGGCCATACTCGGATGAGTTGATATACGATATCAATGTCATCAGTTTAAGTTGGTCTACTCGGTAATCAAGAAACCAAAGATTGAGTTATACGAGAGTGACACATTCCATGTGTCGTGCTTAGTCTTGATATCTTGGACAAAAAGACAATGGCATATATCGGTAATGATCACAAAGGTTTAGTCGAATCACCGACAATCTTGTCACTTGGGTAGCAATGATGTGTTCTAGACATCGCTCATTGCTTATGATCATAAATGTGAGTTATGATCATTGCCAACGTGGTAAGAGCTTATTGGGTCGCACACATAGCACTATTTGGATCATTAGAGTGCATGGGCTAATAATTTGGGTTTTCGTTTCACAATAATTTTGTATTAATAATGAGCCTAATAGTTGAGCCATTATTAAGCCTGAAATTAAAGCCTAACTGGATTAGGGCTTTGAAACTCATTAGGTCTGGAAGTTGAGTCTCACTATAAATACAGCTTTTAGTGAGAAATTCGGAGGGCTCCTTGGCCTAGCCTCACAAAAAGGACAGCTGCACTCTTCTGTTGGAATTCCTTGGAGGACGCAAGCTAACACTGCGAGCACAAGAGAAACGCATATGCCAGGATGTGGTTGAAGCGTGGTGATCAGGAGAGGCTCATATAGATACCATAGAGAGCTTGACCACGTCAACTATTCAGGTTTTGTTATTCGACTCTATAGTTGCATGAGAGATTATAACCAAAAATTAGGTATGAAAATTTTTGAACACCTAGTTTACCCCGTTACTTGGATCCTGGAGGGTTTCGGTTAAATTTCATTGTGCTGTTTGGCTCCCAAAACCTAACAGTGTGGATATTGGACTAGGTTCTGGTTGCAGCTTGATTTCAAATTCAATCTCCCTTTGTGATGGAATACCTGGTGGGTCTTTAGGAAAGGCTTGTGGAAAGTCTCTCACTATAGGTATTCTGTCCACCTCCTCATCACAGTGCAATTTATTCAATGCATAACAGTAATCATGCTCAGAAATCACAAGTATCTCATCTAGTACTTCTAGCTCCATGCCATGCATTTCACACACTAATTCCTTAGAATTCACTAATGCATGCACTTCACCATCAGGCAATGTGATTGCCCTCATAGCACAATCAATTCTTATGTTATGCATAGCAAGCCAATTCATACCCAGCACTAAGGATATCCTAGGCAAGATTTCAGTAGGCAATTTCATGGCTTCAACAAATTTTGTAGCCACTATAGACACAGATGCAACAGTATCAAATAGAACACTAACAGGCATAGCATTAAGGTAAATGTTACATCTTAGTGCTCCTCGCTGCTCTGATGTCTCTGACCTCCCCACTTGGAAGACTCTGCTAGCTTTCTACACTAGAGGCCGAGGCACTGGAGGAACTAGCCTCTTCTGTACCTCCCTTGGTGCTCCGCCTCTAGGTCCTGCCCCAATAGGCCTTGCAGGACCTTGGTCTTCTGGATTCCTTTGAGCCTGTGGGCAGTCTTTGATCCAATGATCCATGGATCTCCATCTTGGACACGCTTGGGTGTCAAAATAGCAAGGTTTCTTTCCATGAAACTTCTTGCATTTAGGGCACCTTACGCTAGGGAACTTCCCCTTAACCTTTGTTAGTGTTGTGCTAAAAAAACCAATCATGAGATGATTGTATTTTTCGCACATTAAGTCATGATATTTTGTTAAGGGATTAATCCAGCAATTATTTTTGTTGTTTTGGTTCTGCGTAACTTAATAAACATAATTGTGACCCTAGAATAATGATATTTTGAAACGTCCTTGGTCTAGTATTATTATGGAGTGGGTTGCAATAATACATAACGACTAGCATATGTGGAGACTAATATGAGATATGTATTCTACATATGGGTACAAGTTGGAGAACTTGTGTACTGAACCGACCCACCATGAGAACACTACATGGATCGTTATATGAGTGTCATAAGTGATTCTCATAGTGATCATGGTATATGTAGTCCTTTGACTTAAGATCATCAAGGTTCCTTACATGTAAGTCACATACTTTGATGCTTTCCTTTGTTGCTCGTACCTGAGTGAACTTGAAGGAGGTCATTGGGTATGTCACATATCATGCGGAGGGATTTGTATGATCAAGATGGGATTTGTCCCTCCTACGTAACGGGACAGATAAGTTCGGGCCCCTTGATAGAGTAAGACTTAGAAAAATGCATGGCCATGCTCGGATGAGTTGATATACGATATCAATGTCATCAGTTTAAATTGGTCTACTCGGTAATCAAGAAACCAAAGATTGAGCTATATGAGAGTGACACATTCTATGTCTCGTGCTTAGTCTTGATATCTTGGACAAAAGGACAATGGCATATATCAGTAATAATCATAAAGGTTTAGTCGAATCACCAACAATCTTGTCGCTTGGGTAGCAATGATGTGTTGCTGGACATCGCTCATTACTTATGATCATAAATGTGATTTATGATCATTGCCAACGTTGTAAGAGCCAATTGGGTCGCACACATAGAGCTATTTGGATCATTAGAGTGCATGGGCTAATAATTTGGGTTTTCGTTTCACAATAATTTTGTACTAATAATGAGCCCAATAGTTGGGCCATTATTAAGCCCAAAATTAAAGCCTAATTGGGTTAGGGCTTTGAAACACATTAGGCCTGGAAGTTGAGTCTCACTATAAATACAACTTTTAGTAAGAAATTCAGAGGGCTCATTGGCCTAGCCTACCAAAAAGGACAGCCGCACTCTTTTCTTGCAATTCCTTGGAGGACGCAAGCTAGCACTACGAGCGCAAGAGAAACGCATCTGCCGGGATGTGGTGGAAGTGTGGTGATCTCGAGAGGCTCATGAGGATACCATAGAGAGCTTGAACACGTCAATTGTCCAGGTTTTGTGATTCGACTCTACAATTGAGTGAGAGATCTCAACCGAAAATTAGGTTTGAAAATTTTTGAACACACAGTTTACCCCATTTCACTTGGATCCTGGAGGGTTTTGGTTAAATTCCGCTGCACTATTTGGCTCCCAAAACCCAATAACCTTGCCCTCACCATCAAGATGAGAATTCTTGGCAATTCTTTTGCCATGTGGTGGCTTCTTCTACTTGCATCCTGCTTGAGTACTTTCCCCTGGTCCACTAGGAAAGTACTTAGTCTCATACTCTTCTTGCTCTACTAATAGATCTTTCTAAACTGCTTCATAGTATGTAACTGCTCCAAAAGGTCTAACAGCCTTTTTAATGTCTGACTTTAGGCCCCTGAAAATTTTTTTGGCCTTCAATTCCTCCAGTCCACGATACAAAGGAGCATACCTCACCAACTGATTGAATTTGTACTCATACTTTAGGACACTGAGGTTGTCTTGCCTTAGAGCATCAAATTCAGCTTGCTTCATATCCTTCATAGCATCACTGATGTACTGCTCCTGGAATAGCTGTGTGAACTCTAGCTAGCTTATCTCAATATCTCTTCCTAGCCTTCTCCCCTTCTGGAAAGCATACCTATCTTTGGTGTTTCTCCACCACATCTCTGCATTGCCTACCAGATTGTAGGTAGTTAGTGACACTCTCTTGGTGGAGCTGAGTGGCATCCTCTCAAACATTTTTTCAATGAGGATTAACCACTATCTTCCATCAAACTATGGAGGTCCTAGGCCTTAGAACCTCTCCAACAATCTGACCTCATCTAGGTCTTCTAGATCCTCTGATTTATGTCTCCTAGATCTATGAGAGCCCTCTATATGGTGATGCTCTCTATGATCTCTCTGCCTTCTCCTGGATCTTCTCTCATGGCCTTCCTTAATCTCATTCCTAGTGGAGGAATGGTCATAGACTGAGGGATTGGTCCTGGACACCTGACCAATCTCAAACCTTAGCCTTCTTCCTCTTGGATCTCTCCTATCTTCATCTTCCTCCTCAATGGTCTCATCATTTGTGTCTTCTGAGCTTCCAGAAGGAATATATTCATATGTGTTCCTAGTATCCTCTTCTGGTTGCTACTGTGCATCATGAACTGGTTCTACTGGAGCTACTTGGACTCCTTGCTGTTTTGCTTGAATAAGTGATTAGAGCTAAGTTCCTCTCAAGCTTTAACCAAACCTGAGGCACTCCAGGGTTTGGTACCCCTTATTGCCCTTGATTTCCTCTATTCTGTCCATTTCTTCATTGTCCAGAATCAGTAGGAGGCCTTCGGAATGGTTCCACTCTCCATGTGGCAACCACGTTTACTTCCTAACTGATGATTCATCATAGAGCACATATAAAGATCATAGGTATTTCAATGGTACTTGACACTAGCAGCTGACCAAACTAAGTTCATGTAGATGCATGCAATGTAACTATATGCCCTGTACATGTAAAAACCATGCTCTAACCATGCTTTGATACCAACTCCTGTTACCCACTCTGAGGTAGTCTAGTTATAGTGCCAAAACTGTGTATTTAAACTCCCAAGTTTGGTGTGTCCTGTAGATCATTAGAACAACACCCCTAGTGTACATACTCAAGTGACCCTCTTGAGCAATATGTAAATACGGCAGCTAAGAAGGAAAATACTAGCACAAGTCTTAGTTTTGGCTTCCACACATTAGGCAATCTTGTTAAGTTCTAGTGACCAACTACTGCACCTGTAACTTCCACTAATAAACTGTATCATTCTGGCCACATACCCCCCTGTTTTCCTTGTTCCATTATCAAGTAGAGAGTTAGAGAAAACCAAGGAATTTTGTTTGACATCAATAGCCCACCTATGGACCAAGTTATGGATTTTTAAAGTTGGTTACAAAATTCTGACCAAATGAACAGTAAATTAGCCAATTTTGTGATGTTATAACTTTGGCTACAGGGCTCTAAATCCAAAAATTCCAAAGCTCAGTTAACCCTCTAGATATCCTCTAGGTGTGCTCAAAATTTCATACCAAAATTCATTCTACACAGGGAGATATTAAACTTTAGGTACAGTGTCAAAATTCTGGCAACTTTTGGACCATTTTGCCCATACAATGTTTTTGAACCATGCAAACACTTCGTTCACAAGGGTAAAGCCCTCCAAGGCTATCCCATACATGCCCAATACACATATGAATTAAATTCCCTTTCTTTTAACAATTTTATGTGGCCAAAACAGAATTTACAAATAAGCAACCCATCATTCACACTTAGCCAGCTTTGCACCACATCACTTATATAGCCAAAACATTACTCAAATGTTCACATACTTGTCTCATTTTACATACACTACATGAACATCCATACATGCACTACATTATAGTCCTAACTCAGATAAATACGCACCCTAGGTTACAGGAGGTCTTGAGACACAATGGATTCCAAAAACAGGATGCTGGACAGCTGCTGCACAACACAATAAGTACCACCATTAAAAATACCAAATATGCTCCTAAAATCACCAAAATTTCCAGATCATAACTAGACATATGGAAGTTCATGTACCAAAAATTTCAGATCAAGAACCAAACGAAAATGGCCAGTTTGAATGTGATCTTTTTGCTAGACCTGAAATGACAGAATTGAGGGGAGTAAGTTTCAATGAGAAACTTAGTAAGGGTAGCACTTGGATTCAATAGGCAATGTAACCATCATTAAAACCTGCATACAAAGACACTAAAACACAAAACCACAATGCATATATACAAGATATAGCAACCAAATGCAGCAGCCAATCACAAACAATAAACACATGAAATGTGGCAGCAACATATACCATAGGTTAGTCCATAAAACACATAATAAACATAACCAAATCACTACGGCAGCCCTCCTCAAGCTAATGCTTGATCATAGGAGGATTTTAAAAGTAGTTAGTACTAACTATTGGACTCTAGAAAGCCAGAAATTTGCTTCCATCACTGTGCACTTCACACTAGGTCACAAAACCTTCAATAACTGCACTCCCCTCAACAAGCTTGGTTCATCAAGCTCATGGCTCTCTTCCAAGCATAGCCCTAGCACCATGGTTGCTTGAAAATACAGAAAAAAATCCATGAGAGCAAGAGAACCCTTACCAAAGTGGGTAGGCCAGAAATCAAGCTTGATCCTTGAAGTATCCAAGAAATAGCTCTAGTTTGCTTCCAATTGCTTCCTTTTGCCTTCAATTTTAATCAATTGCAAGTTTGAAGGTGTGGTGGATATGGAGGAAGTATGGTTGTATTCTTGGGCTGGGGGTGGACAAAAATGAGAGAGGTATAAGTGATTTGGCCACTTAAATGGCCTTAAATGAGCTTAAGGGCATAAAACACACTTAACAAGCTTAACCTTGCCTTATGTCATTTTCTTTCTAACTAATTATGGTTTATTTGTATTAAACTTATTTGTACACATGTGCCCAACATTTTTACTAATTATCAAGTCTTGGCTGCCTCCTCCATGGTGGGATAACCCCATAATTCCACCCTTAGACTTAAGTCAAAAGCTTGAACACCTTAAGGTTTACACTAGGACATTTAGGTCCTTATTGCCTTTAGTGTTTCCTTTGTCCAAACATGTCTTCCATGAGTTATTTGGTCCTCCAATAGCACTTTCATACCATTTATATCCTTCCCATAACTCTCCAAGTCTCTTTCTTGAGAGTTTTGCAATTGAGTACCCGAATTTCCAAAAGCTTACAAACAAGTCCATAGGTTGCTTGAAAAACAAGCAATCCTTTAGGCTTTTTTTGGGGGCCAAGTTACCAACTTGAAACACTTTTAAGAAGGTGTTGATCACGCCTTTTACCCCCCACACTTCAATCACTATGGTGAGAATTACACAATATAATGGTTTTTAGCCATTATGACACACTTGTAATTCTCCCATTTTCTGAGGTGGTAACACTAATGCTTGGTCATAGAAGGATTTCAACAGTAGTGAGTGTTAAGATTGGGCTCTGGTAACCCTCATTTCACTGCCATCTTTGTACACTTGACAGTAAGTCACAAAACCTTCAATAAGTGCACTCCCTTCACTAAGCTTGGTTCATCAAGCTCATGGCTCTCTTCCAAGCTTAGCCCTGGCTCCATGGTTGCTTGAAAAATATAGAAAACAACCCATGAGAGCAAGAGAACCCTTACCTTGAGTGTATGCTGAAATTGGAGCTTGATCTTAGGTGCACTCAGGTCTTAGCACCACATAGCTTCCAATTGCCCTTTCTTGCTTTCTTTTGCCTTCAATTTCAATCAATTAAATGTAAGTTTGAAGGTGTGGTGGCTATTGAGGATGTGTGTCTATGTTCTAGGGCTAGAGGAGGACAAAAATGAGAGAGGGATAAGTGATTTGGCCATTTAAATGGCCTTAAATGAGCTTAAGGGCACAAAACACACTTAAGAAGCTTAACCATGCTTTATGTCTTTTTCCTTCTCACTAATTATGGTTTCTTTGTCTTAAGATCATTGGTACACATGTGCCCAACATTTTTGACTAATTATCAAGTCTTGGCTGCCTCCCCCATGGTGGGATAACCCCATAATTCCACCCTTAGACTTAAGTCAAAAGCTTAAACACCTTAAGGTTTACACTAGGACATTTAGGTCCTCATTGCCTTTAGTGTTTTCTTTGTCCAAACTTGTCTTCCATGAGCAATTTGGTCCTCCAATAGCACTTTCATACCATTTATATCCTTCCCAAAACACTCCAAGTCTCTTTCTTGAGAGTTTTGCAATTGAGTACCTGAATTTTCAAAACCTTACAAAAAAGTCGATAGGTTGCTTGACAAACAAGCAATCCTTTATGCTTTTCTTGGGGGCCAAGTTACCAACTTAGAACACTTTTAATGAGGTGTTGATCATGCCTTTTACCCCTCACACTTCAATCACTATTGTTACCCACTCTGGGGTAGTCCAGTTATGGTGCCAAGACTATGCATTTAAACTCCCAGGTTTGGTGTGTCTTGTAGGTCATCAAAACAACGCCCCTAATGTACATACTCAAGTGACCCTCTTGAGCACTATGTAAATACATGCATATTGGTCTAACCATAACACACATATTTACATTTATGCACACTATGGCAGCTAAGAAGGAAAACACTAGCATAACTCTTAGTTTTAGCTTTCACACATTATGCAATCTAGTTAAGTTCTAGTGGCCAGCTACAGCACTTGTAACTTCCACTAATAAACTGTATCATTCTAGCCACATGCCCCTTGTTTTATTTGCTCCATTTTCAAGTAGAGACTTAAAGCAAACCAAGGAATTTTTTTTTACATCAATAGCCCACCTATGGGCCAAGTTATGGATTTTTTAATTTGGTTACAAAATTCTGAACAAATGAACAGTAACTCATCCAACTTTGCAACATCATATCTTTGGCTACAGGGCTCTAAATCTAGAAATTTTAAAGTCCAGTTAACCCTCTAGATGTCCTCTAGGTGTGGTCAAAATTTCATACCAAGATTCATTTTACACAGGGAGATATTCAGCTCTAGGTCTAGAGTCGAAATTCTGGCAACTTTTGGACCATTTTGCCCATATAATTTTTCCAAACTATGCAAACACTTCATTCACAAGGGGAAAGCCCTCCAAGGCTATCCCATATTTTTAGAATACACATAGGAGTTACATTCCCTTTATTTTAACAACTTTATGTGGCCAAAACATAATTTACAAGTTAGCGGCCCATTATTCACACTTAGGCAGCTTTGAAGCACATCACTTACATAGCCAAAACATTACTCAAATGTTCACATACTTGTGTCAGTTTACATACAATACATGCACATGTATACATGCACTAGAATATGGTCTTAACTCAGCTAAAAATGAACCCTAGGTTACAGGAGGTCCTGAGACACAATGGACTCCAAAAACAGGATGCTGGACTGCTGCTGCACAACAAAATAAGTACCACCATTAAAAATACCAAATGTGCTCCTAAAATCACCAAAATTTCCAGATCATAACTAGACATATGGACGTTCATGTACCTGAAATTTCAGGTTAAAAATTAGATGAAAAAGGTTAGTTTGAAGGTGATATTTGAGCTAGACCTGAAATGACAGAATTGAGGGGAGTAAGTTACATTGAGAAACTTACTAAGGGTAACACTTGGTTTCTTCAGGTAATGTGATCCACACTAAAACCTGCATCCAAAGACACTAAAACACAAGAAACACAATGCATATATACAAGATATAGCAACCAAATTCAGCAGCCATTGACAACCAACAAACACATGAAATGCAGCAGCAACAATAACCATAGATAAGTCCATAAAACATGCAATAAACTTATATAAATCACTATGGCAGCCCTCCTCAAGCTAATTCTTGGTCTTAGGAGAATTTTAACAGTTGTTAGTACTAACTTTTAGGCCCTAGAAACCCAGAAATTCGCTCCCATCACTATGCACTTCACACTAGGTCACAAAACCTTCAATAAGTGCTCTCCCCTCACTAAGCTTGGTTCATCAAGCTCATGGCTCTCTTCCAAGCTTAGCCCTAGCTCCATGGTTGCTTGAAAATACAAAAAACAACCCATGAGAGCAAGAGAACCCTTACCAAAGTGGGTAGGCTGAAAATCAAGCTTGATCCTTGAAGTATCCAAGAAATAGCTCTAGTTTGCTTCCAATTCCTTCCTTTTGCCTTCAATTTCAATCAATTAAATGCAAGTTTGAAGGTGTGGTGGCTATGGAGGAAGTATGGCTGTGCTCTTGGGCTGGGAGAGGACAAAAATGAGATAGGGGTAAGTGATTTGGCCATTTAAATGGCCTTAAATGAGCTTAAGGGCATAAAACACACTTAACAAGCTTATCCTTGCTTTATGTCATTTTCTTTCTAACTAAGTATGGTTTCTTTATCTAAAACTCATTGGTACACATGTGCCCAACATTTTTGACTAATTATCAAGTCATGGATGCCTCCCCCATTGTGGGATAACCCCAAAATTCCACCCTTAGACTTAAGTCAAAAGCTTGAACACCTTAAGGTTTCCACTAGGACATTTAGGTCCTTATTGGCTTTAGTGTTGCCTTTGTCCAAACTTGTCTTCCATGAGTAATTTGGTCATCCAATAGCACTTTCATACCATTTATATCCTTCCCATAACTCTCCAAGTCTCTTTCTTGAGAGTTTTGCAATTGAGTACCTGAATTTCCAAAACCTTACAAAGTCCATAGGTTGCTTGACAAACGAACAATCATTTAGGCTTTTCTTGGGGGCCAAGTTACCAACTTGGAACACTTTTAATGAGGTGTTGATCATGCCTTTTACCCCTCACACTTCAATCACTATGGTGAGAATTACACATTATAATGATTTTTAGCCATTATGACACACTTGTAATTCTCCTATTTTGTGAGTTGGTAACAACTATGGTGAGAATTACACAACATAATAGTTTTTAGCCATTATGACACACTTGTAATTCTCCCATTTTGTGAGGTGGTAACACATGTGCTCAAGATGATTGGGAACACTGAGAATCTTGAGAGTTTGGGTTTTGTTCTTTAGAAATAGTTGGCTATTGATGTAGTCTTGCAATCATTGCCTGAAAGCTATGGTCAATTCATCATGAACTATAACATGAACGACCTTGGCAAGTCCCTCCCTAAATTGCTCAACATGTTGAGAACTGTTGAGCGAAACCTTAAGAAGGCTAAGCCCATTTTGATGGTTCAAAAGGGCAAGGGAATGGGAAAAGCCAACAAGAAAAAGGATAAAGCTAAAGGAAAGTCCAATGCTAATTCTTCTTCAGCTGCACTGAAACCAAAGGGTGGTGTGGAAAATGAAGGGGAGTGCTTCCATTGCAAGCAACCTGGACACTAGAAGCACAACTGCAAGCTTTATCTTGAAGAACTTGCTAAGGAAAAGGGAAGTAAGACTTCCACTTCAGGTATTTTTGTTATAGAGGCTAACTTTTCTACTTCCTCATCTTGGGTATTGGATACTGGATGTGGATCTCACATTTGTGCAAATGTGCAGGATCTAAGTAGAAGTAGAAGATTGGCCCGAGGTGAAGTGGACCTACGTGTTGGAAATGGAGCAAGGGTTGCTGCCTTAGCCGTAGGGACTTATGTTCTCACTTTACCTAGTGGATTAGTTTTAGAATTAGACAACTGCTACTTTGTGCCTACTATTAGTAGAAATTTGATTTCTGTTTCTTGTTTGGACAAGAAAGGTTTTTCATTTATAATAAAGGACAAATGTTGTTCTATTTATTTGAATGAAATCTTTTATGGTAGTGCTCAACTTAGCAATGGGTTGTATGTTCTAGACCTCGAAGATCCAATCTATAATGTGAATACCAAGAAGGTCAGATTGAATGATTCGAACCCAACCTATCTCTGGCACTGTCGCTTGGGCCATATAAATGAGACCCGCATATCCAAGCTCCATAAGGATGGACTCTTGGACTCATTTGATTTTGAATCATATGAGACATGTGAGTCATGTTTGTTGGGCAAGATGACCAAAGCCCCATTCACAGGGCAAAGTGAAAGGGCTAATGACTTACTAGGACTCATACATAGTGATGTATGTGGCCCTATGTCTACACATGCTAGAGGAGGTTTCCAATACTTCATTACTTTCACTGATGACTTCAGTAGATATGGCTATGTGTATCTCATGAGACACAAGTCAGAATCCTTTGAAAAGTTCAAAGAATTCAAGAATGAAGTAGAGAATCAACTCGGGAAGAGTATCAAAGTGCTTTGATCAGATCGAGGTGGAGAGTACTTGGATCGAGAATTCCTTGACTATCTGAAGGAGTGTGGTATAGTATCACAACTCACTCCACCAGGTACACCTCAATGGAATGGTGTATCTGAAAGGAGAAATCAAACTCTGTTAGACATGGTTCGCTCTATGATGAGTCAAGCTGACCTTCCAAACTCCTTTTGGGGACATGCTCTAGAGACAGCCGCTTTTACACTAAACCGAGTTCCATCTAAATCGGTTCAAAAGACACCATATGAGATATGGAGTGGGAGGCATCCCAATTTGTCTTTTATGAAGATTTGGGGCTGTGACACTTATGTGAAATGTCAATCCTCTGACAAACTAGGGCCCAAATCTCAAAAATGCCTTTTTGTTGGGTATCCCAAAGAAACAAAGGGTTACTATTTCTACAATCCTTCTGAGCAAAAAGTGTTTGTTGCTCGAACTGGTGTCTTTTTAGAGAAAGAGTTTATCTCTAAAGGAACTAGTGGGAGGAAAGTAGAACTTGAAGAAATTCAAGAACAACAAGGAGACATCGAACCTGAAATGGAACCTGAACAGACACCACAAGATGTTGTGGTTCAAGAGTCTGTTCCTGTAGCACAGAGCCCACGTAGGTCTGGTAGGATTCGGCGTGAGCCTGAGAGATATGGATTTCTCATGACTCACACTGGTGATGTGATGCTCATGGATCAGGATGAGCCCACAACCTACCAACAAGCTATGTCGGGGCCTGACTCTGAGAAGTGGCTAGTGGCCATGAAATCTGAGATGGAATCCATGTATGAAAACCAAGTATGGACTTTGGTTGACCCACCTGAAGGGGTAAAACCCATAGGGTGCAAATGGGTTTTCAAGAAGAAAACTGACATGGATGGTAATGTGATTACCTTTAAGGGACGATTGGTTGCAAAAGGTTTCAAGCAAATTCATGGTATTGACTATGATGAAACTTTTTCACCAGTTGCTATGCTTAAATCCATCCGAATTTTGTTCGCTATTGCTGCACACTATGATTATGAGATATGGCAAATGGATGTCAAAACTGCATTCCTAAATGGAAAGCTACTTGAGGATGTGTACATGACACAACCTGAGGGTTTTGTCACTCCTGAGAATGCCAATAAAGTGTGCAAGTTGCAAAGGTCCATTTATGGACTGAAGCAAGCTTCTCGAAGTTGGAATCTTCATTTTGATGAAGCAATCAAAGAGTTTGGTTTTATCAAAAATGAAGATGAACCTTGTGTCTACAAGAAGGTTAGTGGGAGCGCTATTGTCTTCTTGGTGTTGTATGTAGATGACATACTACTCATCGGGAATGACATTCCTGAGCTACAGTCTGTGAAGACTTGGCTAGGGAAATGTTTCTCTATGAAGGACTTGGGTGAAGCAGCCTATGTGTTAGGCATCAGGATCTATAGAGATAGATCTAGAAAGCTTCTTGGCCTAAGTCAAAGTACATACATTGACAAGGTGCTAAAGAGGTTTAGCATGCAAGATTCCAAGAAAGGATTCTTGCCCATGTCACATGGTATAACTCTTTCTAGATCTCAGTGTCCGAGTACACCCGAGGAGAGAGAGCGCATGAGTAAGATTCCATATGCCTCAGCAATTGGATCTATCATGTATGCCATGATATGTACTCATCCCGATGTCTCATATGCCTTGAGCATGACGAGTAGGTACCAATCAAACCCCGGTGAGAGTCACTGGACAGCTGTTAAGAACATCCTTAAGTACTTACGAAGGACTAAGGATGCATTCTTGGTCTTTGGAGGTGAAGATGAGCTCGTTGTAAGGGGTTACACCGATGCAAGCTTCCAATCCGATAAGGATGATTTTAGATCACAATCTGGTTATGTGTTTTGTATTGGTGGTGGTGCTGTGAGCTGGAAGAGTTCAAAGCAAGAGACAGTAGCTGACTCTACAACAGAATCTGAGTACATTGCCGCCTCTGATGCTGCGAAGGAGGCAGTTTGGATCAAGAAGTTCATCACTGAACTTGGAGTGGTTCCAAGCATTGCCGACCCGATAGAGCTCTATTGTGACAACAATGGAGCAATCGCACAGGCTAAGGAACCTCGATCTCACCAGCGATCCAAACACATACTCCGACGCTATCATCTCATCAGGGAGATCATCGAGAGGGGTGATGTAAGGATATGCAGGACTTCGACAGACAGCAACATTGCTGATCCACTGACAAAGCCCCTTACGCAGCAAAAGCATGATAGCCATTCTAGGTCCATTGGTATTAGATACATGGATGATTGGCTTTAGTGCAAGTGGGAGATTGTTAGTGTTGTGCCCAAAAGCCAATCATGAGATGATTGTATTTTTTGCACATTGAGTCATGATATTTTATTAAGGCATTAATCCAGCAATTATGTTTGTTGTTTTGTTTCTGCGTAACGTAATAAACATAATTGTAACCCTAGAATAATGATATTCTCAAATGTCCCTGGTCTAGTATTATTGTGGAGCGGGTTGCAATAATACATAACGACTAGCATATGTGGAGACTAATATGAGATATGTAGTCTACATATGGGTACAAGTTGGAGAACTTGTGTACTGGACCGACCCACCATGAGAACACTACATGGATCGTTATATGAGTGTCATAAGTGATTCTCATAGTGATCATGGTATATGTAGTCCTTTGACCTAAGATCATCAAGGTTCCCTACATGTGAGTCACATACTTTGATACTTTCCTTTGTTGCTCGTAACTGAGTGAACTTGAAGGAGGTCATTGGGTATGTCACATATCATGCGGAGGGATTTGTATGATCAAGATGGGATTTGTCCCTCCTATGTAACGGGAGTGATATCTTCGGGCCCCTTGATAGAGTGAGACTTAGAAAATGCATGGCCATGCTCGGATGAGTTGATATACGATATCAATGTCATCAGTTTAAGTTGGTCTACTCGGTAATCAAGAAACCAAAGATTGGGCTATACGAGAGTGACACATTCCATGTCTCGTGCTTAGTCTTGATATCTTGGACAAAGGGACAATGGCATATATCGGTAATGATCATAAAGGTTTAGTCGAATCACCGACAATCTTGTCACTTGGGTAGCAATGATGTGTTGCTAGACACCGCTCATTGCTTATGATCATAAATGTGATTTATGATCATTGCCAACGTGGTAAGAGCCTATTGGGTCACACACATAGAGCTATTTGGATCATTAGAGTGCATGGGCTAATTATTTGGGTTATGGTTTCACAATAATTTCGTATTAATAATGGGCCCAAAAGTTGAGCCATTATTAAGCCCGAAATTAAAGCCTAATTGGATTAGGGCTTTGAAACCCATTAGGCCTAGAAGTTGCGTCTCACTATAAATACAACTTTTAGTGAGAAATTCATAACTTTTTACCCTAGCCTCCCAAAAGGACAGCCACACTCTTCTCTTGCAATTCCTTGGAGGACGCAAGCTAGCACTACGAGCGCAAGAGAAATGTATCTGCCGGGACGTGGTGAAAGCGCGGTGATCCCGATAAGCTAGTGTGGAGACCATAGAGAGCTTGAACACGTCAATTGTTCAGGTTTCTGTTATTCGACTCTATAGTTGGGTGAAATATCTCAACCGTATTAGGTATGAGAATTTTGGAACACCCGATTTACCCCGTTTCACTTGGATCTTGGAAGGTTTCGGTTAAATTCCACTGCGCTTGTTTGGCTCTTGAAACTCTAAAACCTCGAACGATGATTGGCTCTTTGGTCACTTGACTAGCCAAAGCAAAGACCTTTAGCTCGACTGCAGCTGCGACCACACCTGGTTGATTTCCTACGGCAAGGGGTTAAGGCAGTGGGTTCCTAGGTGGACCTAGCAAGGGTTGAGCCTGTGGGTTTCTCCTCACCCAATGACCACTTCAACCACAATTGTTGCAAACATCTGTTTCCAAGGTACATGGCTTCATGACTCAGAATCGTCTACACTTAGGGCATAAACTGTTGGGTTTCAGGAGCCAAACAGCACAGCGGAATTTAACCGAAATCATCCAGGATCCAAGTGAAACGAGGTAAACCGGGTGTTCAAAAATTTTCATACCTAATTTTTGGTTGAAATCTCTCACTCAACTGTAGAGTCGAATCACAAAACCTGAACAGTTTACGTGTTCAGGCTCTCTATGGTATCCACACGAGCCTCTTGGGATCACCACGCTTCCACCATGTTCGGCAGATGTGTTTCTCTTGCGCTCGCAGTGCTAGCTTGTGTCCTCCAAGGAATTGCAAGAGAAGAGTGCGGCTGTCCTTTTGGGAGGCTAGGGCAAGGAGACCTACGAATTTCTCACTAGAAGTTGTATTTATAGTGAGACTCAACTTCCAGGCCTAATGTGTTTCAAAGCCCTAATCCAATTAGGCTTTAATTTCGGGCTTAATAATGGCTCAACTATTGGGCCCATTATTAATATGAAATTATTGTGAAACCAAAACCCAAATTATTAGCTCATGCACTCTAATGATCCAAATAGCTCTATGTGTGTAACCCAATAGGCTCTTACCATGTTGGCAATGGTCATAAATCACATTTATGATCATAAGCAATGAGCGGTGTCTAGCAACACATCATTGCTACCCAAGTGACAAGATTGTCGATGATTCGACTAAACCTTTATGATCATCACCGATATATGCCATTGTCCCTTTGTCCAAGATATCAAGACTAAGCACGAGACATGGAATGTGTCACTCTAGTATAGCCCAATCTTTGGTTTCTTGATTACTGAGTAGACCAACTTAAACTGATGACATTGATATCGTATATCAACTCATCCAAGCATGGCCATGCATTTTCTAAGTCTTACTCTATCAAGGGGCCCGAAGATATCACTCCCGTTACATAGGAGGGACAAATCCCATCTTGATCATACAAATCCCTCCGCATGATATGTGACATACCCAATGACCTCCTTCAAGTTCACTCAGTTACGAGCAACAAAGGAAAGTATCAAAGTATGTGACTCACATGTAGGGAACCTTGATGATCTTAGGTCGAAGGACTACATATACCATGATCATTATGAGAATCACTTATGACACTCATATAACGATCCATGTAGTGTTCTCATGGAGGGTCGGTCCAGTACACAAATTCTCCAACTTGTACCCATATGCAGACTACATATCTCATATTAGTCTCCACATATGCTAGTCGTTATGTATTATTGCAACCCACTCCACAATAATACTAGACTAAGGACGTTTGAGAATATCATTATTCTAGGGTTATAATTATGTTTGTTAAGTTACGCAGAAACAAAACAACAAACATAATTGCTGGATTAATGCCTTAATAAAATATCATTACTCAATGTGCAAAAATACAATCATATCATGATTGGCCTTTTTGGGCACAACACTAACATAAACCCCCTTTCCTCTTTTTGAAAAGACCTTGGCGCTCGGCCATCTTTTTTACCATTGGCCATTTCCCATCAGTTTTGCCTAGGTTGGATGGTCTAACCTCCACATTTTTTCTTTGTGTTCTTGAATCCTCAATTTCTCTCTCCAATGCCAACACCTTCTGAACCACTTGGTGATAGCTCCAAATGTCCACTATCACCATATACCTTCAAAGGATGGGCTGAAGGCCTTGAAAGAACTTCTTGGCCTTTAACTCATCATTACTAGACATGTATGGAGCATACCAAATGAGCAAGTTGTAGTGCTACTCATACTCCCTCATGGATATTTCTCCTTGAACAAGGTTCTCAAATTGGATCTTTCTTTGATCTTGTGGTGGCTCGCTGATATATTCCTGTTGGAACTTGCTCTTCAAATCTGAGCACTTGAGCACCTTTTTCTTATGCTCTGGTCGAGTGCCATTGCTTTCCTTCAACATCTTTAGTACACCATCCTACCATAGACCAGCCCTCCATTTGAAAAAGAAAGGTGCTAAGCCCATGATTTGTTCTGATTCATAGCCTCCACAAGTGAAAAGTCCATTAATCCCAGACAACTAATCTTCTATTCTATCGAGGTCACCTAACGCATTAAAATTTGGTGGGTCCACAGTCTTGAAATTCTCAGGCGGTCTTAACTAATGTGGAGTTTCTTTCCTCCTTGGAGCCTCCATATCTTCCAACTCCTCTTTATGCTCATAAGCATGTGCTCATCTATCAAGAGCCCTAGACACTTGCCGCTGGAATGGCATGTCTCTCCTAACCTTGTGATGTTTCATTCTGACACGGCCCCTCATGGCCCTGCACAGGAAGCCTATGAGAGCAAGTTTCATGTTGGCTACAATTTGCTAATTAATTATGTCCACCCTTGTTAAAACTTCATGCTACTAGTTGTTTAACGCAAGAATGTAGTTATGCATGCAAAAGTTGCTTTGACTTGAGCATGCAGAAAAAAAAAACCATAAAACATTTATATAGCCTAGTCATTTCCATAAAAACCAATGTTTGAAGGGTCAAAGTATACAAAACCATCATAGTGTCATCATAATAAACCTACACATGATTAACCACATGTGGGCATCTAAACCAAAGAACACTATGCCCTACACCCAAAAGCAACCCTAAAGTCCATAGCTCTATTCATACACATTGGAGACTACAATCACACATCATGTATATGCAAGACTAATACTACTATGATCCAATCAACTAGCTTCCACCTTATATGAGAGATCCCGGTGGCAAGCCTCAATGATCTTCCAAGCTCTCACTAGCCTTTGTGGCTAAGAAGACTGTAGTTAGTACAATGACAACTTAAGTACCAAGAATCCAAAAAACTAGAATCTCAAGGATTATCAAAGTAATATACCTGGAATAGAAACTACCACAACAATCCTTAATGATTGCCATTTCCAACAACCTCAATATATGCACAACATGAAACTAAGGGAGTGAGAAACTTATGATTCTCAGTAAGGGGTTTTCAACCTGCAAGGAAAACACTAAGGACAACACATATACAATGATATGTAATATGCTGTGAGCTCATACAGCTAAAGGCTAAACCTATGTACATATGTTTCAATCCCTTGGCACTTTTCCTCTGCCTAGTCCTCCTACGGGTGTCACTTCATACGTAGCAAGTTCTAGCCCCTAACTCGCCCTTAGTAAGCCTAAGCTTACTAACATTGTAAGTTTAAGCTTGCCTTGATTGTTGTGCAGGTGAGCATGGTGGATGCACCTCACTTCAGTTCCAAGGAGCTCACTAGGAGTACTAAGCCTTCTCATAGTGGCTCAAGTCCGTAGACTTGTCTACATCACTTGTGTACTAAGCTTCCACTTAAAAGCCTTACCAAAAGTGCACTAGGTTCTCACTTGTGCCTTAAGTAATCCAGGCTAGACAACAAGTGCACTAAACCATCACTCAAGGCACATAACTATCCACCATTACTTGGTTCACATTAATGTAGCAGCAATGACCATGGTTGGACTTATTTACTAGGTTCTTTAGAACCCACCTAGGTACACTAATGTTCCCAAATCAAAGTGTCAAATCCAAAGGCCATTCTAGCCTTTCGATGGTACTAAGCCTTGCACCCAGCTAATGGTGCTCTATTATTGTCAAACATTCCTTCACTTTGAAGTAAAATACAACTAAACCTAGGCTAATCTACACTTAGAGAAGGCATGAAAATGATAGTACTCCCTCTTCGCTTTGCATGGAATCTTGAGTTGCCTAAAATGGACACCCAAGTGAAACATTATGAAGAAAATGGTACTGGGTGTCAAAGCTGGTGAATGGCCCCTAGCGCCTAGGCTCTAACAACACTCAACCATCTGGATAAGAAAATGCACCTTGGGTGTTGTAACATTAGATACCTCCTAGTTTCCAAGACCTCATGTCCTGCACCTTAGAATCATGCCCATAATGCCTTAGGAGGCCTCCAAAGGCTCACAAACAAGTTGGGGACGCCTTGACACTTTGCAAATGTACAAACACACTTCCTAGGCCACAATGCACCATTGATTCCAAGATTTTAGCACATACAAACATCATACTAAGCTTGAAAACCCAACTAGTCCACCATGATCAACACAACCCATCAACTAATACTGTTCATTAAACTACTTGAATTTAACAAACAAACAAGCTATGAATGGCATCCAATATGCTTGAATCATAAATCCCTTATCTCAATTCCAAGCTACAAGCAAAGATCAAGCAATCCATCACCAAGTAAATGGCTTCACTAAGTTTTCTTATGTTTGAAGACAAACCAAGGCCAAAGGCACCAAATTAACACAATCTAACCAAAACCCAAGCATCTAAAGGCCAAATAAACAAGGAAACATCAAAGAAATAATGTTACCTCATGCACAAAAGAAAGCCCTAGCTGGAAATGTGATTCCATGCTTGCAAAGCACAAAACATCCTTGAAACAAGCCACCCATTGCTTAGTCACCCTCGGAACCTTTGATTTTCACCAAGAACTCTTGAATTTGTGTGAAAATTGAAAAAGAAATCAAGTCAGCAAGAACGAGCTCAGGTTTTGGCCAGAAAAATAAGGAAATGTGGAAGCCAAAGCAGGTTGCCAAGTTTTAAAAGATCATTTTCCAACAAGCCCTCAAGCTTTAATAACTTTGTCAAAAAGCCCCCTTCCCAAAATAGTAACTATAGTCAAACTTTGGTCAAAACTTTAATACTTAAGCAAAATTTTCAATTTAAAAGAGAGGTTGGCTTTTAAATCAAATTTTTTGCATCTTGGGACTCAACCTAACACCTTGAGATACAAAATTACTATTTCACCCCTGGCCTCTTTTGGTACCATAAATTCTTCGAAAGTTGGTTAACCTTGCCTAGTTAACTTGAAACGAGGTGTTAAATTAGGGATTTATTAATTTATACTCCTTAATCAGGCTTCCCTCTAGGAGGCCTGTAACATATACCCTTGGTCATTTTCATTTTGAATAGCTCTTCTGTCCTTTTGGTCTTGAAACAGCTCATTCATTATGGTAGTCATACCCTTTGCCACTTGCATTAAAGTTTGAGTCATCCCCCGAAACACCTTGCATATCTCCTCCAATCCTACCATAACCAGATCACTAGAACATTCACAAGGTTTCCTAGCTCCACTTGCAACTCCTAACCTAGTGTCAACCATAGCAACTTGAAACCAAAGCCTGATGACATTCCCCATATGTTGGTCAGTACTAACTATTCTAGCACTTAGACTTTTAACTAGATCTTAGTCATAGGCTCTAATATCTATGAACTTTGAACTAGAACTCTAATACCAAAAACTAACATGGCCTATTATCCACTCCGGGGTAGTCTAGTTATGGTCCCAAAATTGTGCATTTAAAACTCTAGGGGTTGGTATGTTCTGTAGGCCATTAGAACAATACCCTTAGTGTGCATACGCAAGTAGCCCTCTTGGGCACTTTGCAAATGCATGCATATTGTTCCAACCACTACACACATATTAACATTTTATGCAAACCATGGCAGCAAGGATGGAAAACACTAGCCCAAGTCTTAATCTTGGCAACCACATATTTGGCAATCTTGTTAAGTTTAAGTAACCAGCCACCACACCCAAAACTTCCTCCAAAAAACTGTATTAATCTAGCCATGTAACCCCATGTTTTCTTTACTTCATTATCAATTAGAGTGTTTTATAAAACCAAGGGATTTGGTTTTACATCAATAGCCCACTTATGGACCAAGTTATGAATTTTTTAAATTGATTACAAAATTCTGACAAAACGAACAGCAAGTTAGCCAATTTTGCAATGTCATATCTTTGGCTACATGGCTCAAAATTTAGAAATTAAAAATCATAGTTCAAACTATGGATGTCCACTATATGTCGTCAAAATTTGATACCAAGATTCATTTTACACAAGGAGACATTAAACTTTATTCACAAGGTCACTTTTGTACCATTTTGCCAATACAAATTTTCCAAACCATGCAAACACTTTATTCACAAGGGGTAAGCCCTCCAAGGCTATCCCATATATGTTCATTACATGTAGGAAATACATGCTCTTGCATTTAATAATAGTATGTGGCCAGAACAGAATTTACAAGTAAGGAGCCTATCATTCACATTTAGGTAGCTTTGCACCACATCACATACATACCAAAACATTACTCAAATGTTCACATACTTGTCTCATTTTACATACACTATATGTACATGAATACATGAACTAAATAATGGTCTTAACTTAGACAAATATGTACCTTAAGTTATAGGAGTGCCTGATACAGAATAGACTATAGAAACAGGATGCTGGACAGCTGTTGCGTAACACAATAAGCACCATCACCAAAAATACGAAATGTGCTCCTAAAATCACCAAAATTTTCAAATCACAACTAGACATATGTAAGTTTAAGTAAATGAAATTTCAGATCCAAAATGAGACTACAAAGATTAGTTTGAATGTGATCTTTCTGGTGGCCCTAAAATGGGCAGATTTGAGGGGAGTAAGCTTCATTGTGAAACTTAATAAGGGTAACACTGGTACTCTTAAGGAAATGTGACTCTCATTAAAACTTGCATCCAAAGACACTAAAACAGAAAAACACAATGCATATGTACGAGATATAGCTACCAAATGCAGCAACCATTCACAACCAATAAATACATGAAATACAACAGCAACATAAGCCATAGGTTAGTCCATAAAATATGCAATAAACTAAAGTAAATCACTATGGAAGCCCTCCTCAAGATTAAGCTTGGTATTAGGAGAGTTTTAACACTAGTTAGTACTAACTTTGGGCTCTAGAAACCCTTAAATTCGCCTCCATCACCATGCACTTCACACTAGGTCACAAAACCTTCAATAAGTGCACTCCCTTCACTAAGATTGGTTCATCAAGCCAATGGCTCTCTTCCAAGCTTAGCCCTAGCTCCATGGATGCTTGAAAATAAAGTAAACAATCCATGAGAGCAAGATAACCCTTACCAAGATGGGTAGGCCAAATTTTAGGCTTGATCATTGAAGCACCCAAGCAATAGCAGTAGTTTGCTGCCAATTGCTTCCTTTTGTCTTCAATTTCAAGTAACATTAAGTTTAAAGGTATGGTGGCTATGGATAAAGTGTGAAGAGGTTTGGCCTTCTTTCTACTGGTGGAGGCTGAAATTATGGAGAGATAAGGACCAAGATGGACTTTAAATGGTCTTAACTGCACAAACACCCTTAACTGCTCTTAACCATGCTTTATGTGCTTTTCTTTCCTACGTGACCATGGTTTATTAACCTTAATTTCTTGCCCCACATTTTACTTCCTTATCCCATGCATTAGCTGCCCTCCCTAGTGTGGGATAACCCTACAAATTTTCTATTTGACTTTAGTCAAACACATACACATCTTAAGGCGTACATTATAACACTTAGGTCCTTTATGCCTTTTTGTGTTTTGTCCTTAGTTGTCTTTCATAAGCAATTTGATCCTCCAATAGCACTTTCATATCATTCATATCCTTGCCATAACTCTCCAAATCTCTTTTGTGAAGGTTTCACAATTGAGTACCCAAATTTCTAAAATCTTACAAAAATGTCCATAGGTTGCTCAACAAACAAGCAATCCTTAAAGCTTTTATTAGGGGCCAAGTTACTAACTTGGAACACTTTTAAGGAGGTGTTGATCATGCCTTTTACCCTCCATACTTCATTCACTATGATGAGAATTATATAATATCTTGGTTTTTTAGCATTATGCCACACTTTATAATTGTCCCATTTTTGTGAGGTGGTAACATGGCTGCCCTTGGCCTTGCCCAAGAAGCCTGTGAGAATAGATCTCATGGTGGTTATAATTGGCTAGTTATATATATGCGCCAATTAAAACTTCAAGAAACTAGTTGATTGACCTAGAAAATGCAAGATGCACAATCTTTTAGCTTTGACTTGAGTACATGGAAACCATAAAACATTCACTTGGTAAAGGCACTTTTTATAGAAATCAAGTCAGCTAGTCAAAGCATATAAAATCAACATTTATATTATCATTACTACACATAATAACCGTGTGAGGGCATCGAACCAACATAGACAAATGCTCCTTACCCAATAGCAACCCTAGAGTAGCTCTAAACATAGATATAGGAGGTGACTAGGCATACGATATACACAAGCCTCTTATTGAGATCCTCCCAACTAACTCCCACCTTAGAGATAAGTACTAGTGGCGAGTCACAAAAGCCTGCCCATGTACTACTAGCCTCTATGGCCAAGAAAAACACTATAGTTAGTATTGTTACTTATCCAACAAGTAACAATGAAAACTAAAACCACAAGGATTCTTAAAGCAAAGTACTTGCACAACAGACTACCATGGCAACCTTCAGCTATCATTGGGTCCAACAACGTCAGAATCTACACAACATAATCTTGGGCGTGAGAATTCAATAATTCTCAGAAAGGGGTCTTCACCTGCAAGAAAGATACTAAGGACAACACATATATGAACATATGTTATCTGCTATGAGCTCATACAACTTAAGGTTAAACTTATAAGCATATGTTTCAGTCCTTTGGGACTTGTCCTCAACACAGTCCTTAAACTACAAGGCAAAGCCTTGTCTACTAGTAAGCATTACTTACTAGCTTAACTAGTGAAATTCATCACCAGTTCTAACCTCCCTTATGTTGCATAGGTGAACATGGTGGATTTGCCTCGGTTGGTTTTTGAGGAACTCACAAGGTGTACTAAGCCTCCACATAGTGCCTCAAGTTGTGTTACTTGTACACTTACCTTTCACCTTAACACCCTACAAAGAGTGCACTAGGTTTTCACTTCTACCTCAAGTACATTTGCCTAGGCTACAAGTGCTCTAAACCTTCACTCATGGTGTTTACCAATTCACAATTACTTTGTTCATTGCTAAATTAATGTTTAAATAACCACGGAGATGATTACCAAGCTTAACTAGGGTCCCCCAAAGCCTTAGGAATACCCTTGTGATCATTTTAGCTCTTCAAACCATGATGTGTGTACATGGGCCTCATGGTGTGTTCGCATCTCAGTTGACTTCTCCATTCTTGATTTCATGTGAATGCACTATGGGCTGGTGTGTTTACATCACCTGGACAGAGCTACTCATTGTTCTTCATGTTGCTGATGCTCAAAGGGTGTTTTCCTTGGCTCAACTAAAGCAATAAATTGCCAAAACAACCTCCATCGCTAGGATACAAGTTCCATACATCAACTTAGCAAGCAAAACAATTAATCCTTTACCTATTTCAACTCACATGCAAGAACCAAGCAACTCTTCCATGAAATCAAAGTTCCAAAATTTTCTACGTAGTCCCAAGCAAACCCAAAGTACAAGACACCAAATTACTAACTTTTAGCCAAAACCCAAGCTTCCAATAATCAAATAAACAAGAATTCACCATGAAAGCATTTGTCAGTCTGCATAAAAATTAGGGAATAGCTGGAAACATGATTCCAAGCTTCAAAAACATGACAATCCAATTGAATCAATCTTTTCTTAGGTTATATACCTTTTATGGCTTGAAATTTGACCAAAATCTCTAAATTTAAGCATGAATTCTTGAAGAAGTCTATGGGTGAGGGATGAACTCTGGTTTAAAGTTAAAAAATGGCAGCCATCCTTACTCTACTAAGTTTTATACTTTTTTGAACACCAAGCCACCAAAGTTCTAAAATGTTACAGAAGCCGCCTTCCTTAAAAAGTAACCATAGTGAAACCTTTGTCAGATATTGTTTATTTGAGTTAAGTTTGGCCCTAAAACAAAGGTTAGGTTTCCAAAACTCATGTGCCAACCCCAAGGACTCAACCCGAGACTTTGAGATGCAAAATTACCGTTTTGCTCCCAAACCTTATTTGGTGCCTTAAACTCCTCGGAACTTAGTAAACTTTGCCTAATATACCTATTCTTTCTATGTGAACTTGAAATAAGGTTCCAAACTAGGTTTTAATTGCTTTACCTTCCTTGAACAAGCTTCCT
The DNA here is from genome assembly GCA_005392925.1 of Aquilaria sinensis. NCBI lineage: Eukaryota > Viridiplantae > Streptophyta > Magnoliopsida > Malvales > Thymelaeaceae > Aquilaria > Aquilaria sinensis. The sequence goes on along the minus strand of SMDT01000368.1, from coordinate 37,659 downwards.
GCTAGAAGAGTCAAAACATTCTCCTCTCATTTTAGAATTTGGTTCCCCAAATTCTGTTGCAATTGTGGAAAAACACTAAGATACCTTTCTAACATATCCTCCTTCATCTCCCATGTAGCTTCCTCATCATTATGGTTTGACCAAAGAATGTTAACCATTGGAATCTAGTTGGCTCAGAGTTTTTTGACTTGCCTATCGAGAATCTAAATGGGCATTTCTTTACAGGTCAAGTCGTCCTAGATGGGAACTGCTAAAGTGATAACTACCTGTCCCGGATCAACTATGCATTTTCTTAGAACACTCACATGAAACACATTATGCACTTGAGACAATTTAGGTGATAATGCCAACCGATATGATACCTTCCTTATTTTCTCCAAGACTTAATAGAGTCCAACATACCTAAGGGCTAACTTACCCTTCTACCCAAAAATAGGTTACCCTTTTCATAGGAGATACTTTGAGAAGTACCTTGTCTCCAACCTTAATACTCAATTCCCATCCCCTCAAATTCACATACTTAGTCTGCTGATCATTGGTTGCTCTAATCCGTTTCTAGATCAACTTCATTTTAGTTGTGGTGTCAGCTATAATCTCAAGACTGAAAACTACTCTATCTAAAGGGTCAGCCCAATAACAGGGCATCATGCATCACTTACCATACAAAGCCTCATATGGTGCCATACATATGATAGTTTGATGACTATTATTGTAAGCAAACTTGATGAGTACTAAGTGTTGCTCTGAATCTCCATGGAAGTCAATGGCAAAAATACATAACATATCCTCCAAAGTCTGAATCAATCTCTCAGACTGTCAAACAATCATTGGATGGGAGGTAGTACTAAGGTTAACCTTACTTCCCAATGCTTCTTGAAAAGCATTCCAAACCCTTGATACAAGTTGAGTATGCCTATTAGATATGATCTAATTTGATATATTGTGCAACATCACAATTTCCTTGATATACAAGTGAGCCAACCTCTCCATCGTAGAAGTAATCCTTATGGGTATAAAGTGCATTGATTTATTCAACCTATAGACCGTAACCCATATAGCAACGTGCTAAATTCCGAGTAATTAGTGACCCAACTAGGAAGTCCATTGTAATGGATCCCCATTTCCTCTCTAGAAGAAATAAACTCTAAAGTGTGCTTGCTGGTTTCTGATGTTTCACTTTAACAATTTGGCATGTCAAACACTTAGCCACATGTCCAGCTAGATCCCTTTTGAGTCCTGGCCACCAGATGTGTGTCCTTAAATCATGGAACATCTTAATAACACTAGGATGAATATTTATCTTTCTGTTATGTGCCCATTGTAGCACTTGCTAGCTAAGTCTCTCAACATTCAGAACATAGGGTGAATTTCCATGGTGTACTATTCCATCCTTGTACCAGAATTCCCTTCTCACAGTACCAAGTGTCTCATTTCTAGAAACTTTCTTTAATAATGGGTCTTTGTTCTAAGCATCCCTGGCTTTATGTAGCCAGGTTGATTGTAACTCCAAAGTGTAGGCTAGGGGCCTTTCCAGGTTTTGTCACAACTCATTCAAAGCCGAGAAATGGTCCCCCATTGCTCCTCCTGATGGACTTGTTGCTTGATCCTTAAATAGGATCACTCCTGTGCATCTCTGACTCAATGCATCTACTACTACATTTCATTCACCTCCATAATACTTAATCGAGCAATCATAGTCTTTTATGTACTCGATCCATCATTGTTGCATCGTATTCAAGTCCTTTTGCGTAAACAAGTATTTCAAACTCTTATGATCTTTGAAAATCCTAAATGATCTCCGCATCAAGTAATGCCTACAAAGCTCAAGGGTGACGACTACCACCATTAGTGCAAGGTCGTGAACTTGATAGTTCAACTCATTACATCTTAGTTGCCTTGAGCCATAAGTGATCACTTGATTCTCCTACATTAATACACATCCAAGACTTGAACCCGATGCATCTATGTACATTGTAAAAGCCTTGTTCGAATCTGGTGGAATTAGTATTAGTGCACTTGTCAACCTCTTCTTCAATTCCGTGTTCACCTTTTTACATTTTGGTGTCTAATCAAACTTCTGAGCTTTCTTGGTCGAGGCTGTCATTGGTGTCACTATCATAGAGAATTTCTCTCTAACCCTTTTATAGTAGCTTGCCAAGCCTAAGGAACTACTGACCTCTATAATTGTCATTGGTCTCTTCCATTCAACCATTACTTGAGCCTTTTTAGGATGAACTAACAAACCTTGAGAACAAATGATATGTCCTAGAAACTGTATCTTTTCATACCAAAACTCACACTTAGATAGCTTTGCATAATTCTAATTATCCTTTAGCATTTGGAAAACTACTTTAACGTGCTCCTCGTGCTATTGGGAAGACTGTGAGTTTATCAAGATATCATCGATGAAGAGTTCAACAAACAAATGTAAGAGAGGCCTAAAGATCTAATTCACGTGGCTTCCACGAATATAACCTGTGCATTGGTCACACCAAGTGGCATAATTGTATACTCATAATGCCTATATCTGGTCCTAAAGGTGGTCTTTGTGATATCTCACTCCTTAATGTTGGGTTTCAGGAGCCAAACAGCGCAGCGGAATTTAACCGAAACCCTCCAGGATCCAAGTGAAATGGGGTAAACCGGGTGTTCAAAAATTTTCATACCTAATTTTCGGTTGAGATCTCTCACTCAACTGTAGAGTCGAATCACAAAACCTGAACAGTTGACGTGTTCAAGCTCTCTATGGTATCCACACGAGCCTCTCGGGATCACCACGCTCCCACCACGTCCCGGCAGATGCGTTTCTCTTGCGCTCGCAGTGCTAGCTTGCGTCCTCCAAGGAATTGCAAGAGAAGAGTGCGACTGTCCTTTTGGGAGGCTAGGGCAAGGAGACCTGTGAATTTCTCACTTAAAAGTTGTATTTATAGTGAGACTCAACTTCCAGGCCTAATGGGTTTCAAAGCCCTAATCCAATTAGGATTTAATTTCGGGCTTAATAATGGCTCAACTTTTGGGCCCATTATTAATATGAAATTATTGTGAAACCATAACCCAAATAATTAGCCCATGCACTCTAATGATCCAAATAGCTCTATGTGTGCGACCCAATAGGCTCTTACCACGTTGGCAATGATCATAAATCACATTTATGATCATAAGCAATGAGCGGTGTCTAGCAACACATCATTGCTACCCAAGTGACAAGATTGTCGGTGATTCGACTAAACCTTTATGATCATCACCGATATATGCCATTGTCCCTTTGTCCAAGATATCAAGACTAAGCACGAGACATGGAATGTGTCACTCTCGTATAGCCCAATCTTTGGTTTCTTGATTACCGAGTAGACTAACTTAAACTGATGACATTGATATCGTATATCAACTCATCCGAGCATGGCCATGCATTTTTCTAAGTCTTACTCTATCAAGGGGCCCGAAGATATCACTCCCGTTACATAGGAGGGACAAATCCCATCTTGATCATACAAATCCCTCCGCATGATATGTGACATACCCAATGACCTCCTTCAAGTTCACTCAGTTACAAGCAACAAAGGAAAGTATCAAAGTATGTGACTCACATGTAGGGAACCTTGATGATCTTAGGTCGAAGGACTACATATACCATGATCACTATGAGAATCACTTATGACACTCATATAACGATCCATGTAGTGTTCTCATGGTGGGTCGGTCCAGTACACAAGTTCTCCAACTTGTACCCATATGTAGACTACATATCTCATATTAGTCTCCACATATGCTAGTCGTTATGTATTATTGCAACCTGTTCCACAATAATACTAGACCAGGGACTTTTAAGAATATCATTATTCTAGGGTTACAATTATGTTTGTTAAGTTACGCAGGAACAAAACAACAAACATAATTGCTGGATTAATGCCTTAATAAAATATCATGACTCAATGTGCAAAAATACAATCATCTCATGATTGGCTTTTGGGCACAACACTAACACTTAACACCAATATCAAAATATCTAGACTGGAGGTGAATCCTAGAGAACACCTTTACTCCTTTGAGCCTACCAAATAGGCCATCGAGTCTAGGAAGCAGATACTTGTTCTTTACTGGTACTGCATTCAACTTTTTCTAATTAATGCATGGTCTCAAAGTTTAATCCTTCTTCTTCACAAATAACACTGAGGCTCCCCATGGTGATACACTAGGCCTTACAAAGCGTTTCTCTAGAAATTCCTGCAACTGCTTCTCTAATCATCCATTTCAAGAGCTAGCATTTAGTAAGGTGGTCTCAAAATTGGATTTGCTCTAGGCTGAAGATCGATAGAAAACTCAATGTCCCTTTTGGGTGGTAACCCAGGTAACTCCACTAGAAACACCTTGGGAAATTGATTGGCTATAGGAATTTCCTTAAGTTCTTCCTCTATGGCCACCCCATTCAAAGAATAATATTGCTCGTCATCAATTATGGGGATGGAATCCTTAAGTCTAAGGTGAAAACTCTTAGCACTGGATGCTAACCCTTTTGTGCAAGTCACTCTAGCTCCTTAAGCATCAATAATGTCAATTGAGTGACTAGCATAGTCAATTTTCACCTTGTGTTTGCTTAGCCAATCCATTCCCAACACTGAGTCATAAGACCTCAAGTCTATAAACCACAATTTACAAGAGAAGTCATGGTTGTCTAACTATAATGGATACCTAGTAACCAATTCATTGGTTACAATAAAATTTCCCCTTGAGGTCCTGATGAGTCTCAACTCATTGGAGGTTTGACGCTGAAATTTAAGTCTAACTACCAAGGTACACAATTTCATAGAAAGAGTAGCTAGAGTGTCAAAAATATATCTAACACTACCATTTTGGAAAGTAAAGTTACCTCAAATGGCAGTTGGCTCTTTGGTCACTTAACTAGACAAGGTGAAGACCGTCGGCTCAACTGCTACTGCGGCCACACTAGGTCCATTTCTGATGGCAAAGGGTGCAAGGGGTGGGTTCCTAGTGATAGCAGAAGGGCTATGGCCTTCAGAATCTCCTAATCAGCTGTCATGAAACCACCCTCGGTAAGAACTTAGCCCCGACCTCAGGGCATACTCAAACACACAAACACCACCCTTGGAAAGGTAACATGACCAACCTTGGAAAAAGGTGCTTCCACCACCCTTGGATTTATGAAGATACCGACGTCAGAAAAGTAGATCCTACATCCTCTGTTGGCAAAAGGTCTCCAGAAGGTGACCCACTTCACCGAAGGGTCTTCCTTGATAGCCCTAAGAGGAAAGTCTCTGCCCAAAGGGGTCTCACACCCCGAAGGGGTCGTACGAAGATACGAAAAAAATGGTTAAGGAGCCTCTGATAGAGAGACCTCACACACACCCCAGCGCTCTGCCTAGAACAGCGTACAGCCAGTTGGAGACGCTTATGTCAAAAAGTACAGATCGGATTTGACCGAACATGTGTCATGATCTGGACCAGTTGTGTCAAATGGCCTCCTCCCTCCATCCTCCTATAAATACTTTGGATGGACCTTGGTAAGAACGTGAGACACTTTTTCCTATTTGTTCTCTGCTCCTTACGTCCACCCTCAAATACTGACTTTGGCATCGAAGGCTCCTCCCCCAGAAACACACTTCGGGGAGCTCCTAACCCTTATTGTTTGAAGTATTTCAGACATCTTCACACTGAAAGTCTCTCATTTAGGCCAGCATGTCATACAACGAGGATGTTTCTAGACATCATTTAACGCCATTCCTGGGAACTCATTCTCAGATCACCATTATTGAGACCCGGCATTCTAAGGACAAGGGGCTCTCGAAGTCCCAGTTTGCGCCAGAAGCTCAAACAGCGACTCAACAACTTGCAGTTGAGACTTCGCTGCATGAGGATGAACATCCTCTAACGGTCATGATGAGTTTTCTATGAGATTTTTAGTGCTCTGTTGTAGCTGAAATGACTAAACAAGTCAACCGAAGGTGGTCACAACCACATACTATGGGAAGGGCACTTTCTCATAGCACCCAGTAAGAGAGAAGCCCAAGGTTACCTTGCCGGAGCTCTGGAAGTGAGGGTTCTCATGATGAGTCATCAATAGAGAATGTACCCTCCAGAGGATGTCACGCTAGAGGAATGGTGTCAAAGGAGCCTAGGAGTTCCTGCTAGCGAAGTCCATCCCCGTACAGGAAGTCTTAATCCCCCCGTCGATGAAGTTACTCTCTAAAAAGAAGACATTGCTCTCCCTTGTCGGTGACCACCAGGACATAAGGAGAAGACAATACTACCACCTTCGTGGAGAAGATCCTAGAGAGGTTGGAAAAGGTGGAAAAGCAGGTTTCCCAAAAGCCCGTTTGGTCAAGGTTGTCAGAGACCTTCACTAGAGAAGAGTCACCCTTCATTCATACAGTAGTAGAGGCACCTATGCCAAGTGACTCCAAGTACCGCATTTGGAAATGTATGATGAGTGCAGTGACCCCCAAGCTCACCTAACAAAATATAGGCTCAGCATGGTGTTGCACGGCACTAATGACAGCACCTTCTGCAAGTGCTTTGAAGTCACCCTTTCAGGGCCAGCAACTGCATGGTATAACTCTCTGGCTCCCGGAACCATATTAGGCTTCCAGGAGTTATTCGCCGCATTCACCCAGCAATTCATCTAAAGTAGACCGACAGCGAAGATGCCCGTCCAAATGTTTGATGTAGCCCAAAAGAATGAAGAGACCATTTGGGACTATGTTGTGAGGTTCAACCGGAAAGCCCTGACTGCGCCCGAATTTTGCCTCAAAATCCGCATCCTTGCCATGATTAGGGGACTTAGGAGAGATTTGCAACTCTTCTACGTGTTCTCCAAAGATCCCCTTGACACCCTCGGAGAATTCTAATGAAGGGTAGAATAGCACATGATGGCTAAAGAACTGAGGATGGGAAGGTGAGGACTGATCACAATCACTCTGAGGGTTTAAGTCACCAACCTCGGTACCCAACTGAGGGCGGGGGGTGGATCTCAAAAATAATAAAGGAGAAGAAACCGATGTCATTCACTCCTTTGAATACCACAAGGAAAAACATATTGATGGCCTTGGAGAGACAAGGAACTATGATCTAACGTCCGAAGGCTATGACCTCGGACAACAAAAAAAACATGAAAAAGTTCTGCTAGTTTCACCAAGACCACGGGCACAACACTGAGGACTACTTCCAGCTGAGAAAGTACATTGAATCTTTAATCAAGTAGGGCCAACTTCAGCACTACCTGTGGATGCCATCCCCCAGAGGAAGAAGGGAAGAAGAGAGGAAAGGAGAAGATGAGGACTACGATTCTGACCGACATCAAAACCAATGTCCTAGAAAGCATCCACCACCTCCGGCGAGAGTGATCTAAACAATCACCACTAGGATACCCTCGGCCGAGAGGAAAAGGAAAGTTTGGGAAATCTCGATGATGGAGTTCAGAAACCCATGGAACAAGCTTGTTCAGAATGATGGGCCTACTGTGAAGTTTCCTCATGACATTCCCCTCTTAATCATGGCAAGGATAGAGAGCTAGGATGTCGAAAGAGTGCTCATCAACGATGTCTCAAATGCCGACATTCTGGTCTCCCACTTGTTGCCAAACTTGGGCATCTCCAATGATATGATCAAGGAAGTCACACTCAAGGAAGACAAGGACCCATTGAAGGTTTCTAGTGGACCCACAACAAGGAAGAGAGCTAAGGAGCTCACTAGTGCACTACAAGCTTTTGTTTCTCTTCATGGAGAGTGGACATGGAACTTCACAAGGAGTTGCTGGAGCTTTCAAGACACCATATGGAGATGATGGACATGCTTGTTACTTATTCCTAGAGTGCCTAAACAAGTCACTGTTATGGACCCCCTAGTAACAGGCACTCTTGAGGAAGGTAAAGTGATCTAAATCAAGTTCGGAGCCTAATTTTAAGTTTACATAGCAAGCATAGAGAAGTTTAGCAAAGTTCACTACGTTCCGAGGAAGATAAGGCACTAAATGAGGTTCAGGGGCAAAAATGGTAATTTTGCATCATGAATAGCCAGACATGGTCCCGAGTGGTTAAAATGAGTATTTATGACTTAACGTTCAACCTTAACCCAAACTTGGAAGAAATAAACAAGAATTTAATCAACAATAACTAAGTACCAAAAGATGGGGGTTTAATTGTATTAAGCTTAATACTTTGGTGGCTTGGAGGTTAAGTGAGGGTTTAAGAAGGGGAAAGTGAGGCTATGGCTGCCATAATCTCATTTCCAACCTTCTCACTCTCATTTTGCTCTCAATTCAACCTTGAAATCAAGATTTCTTGGTGCCAAGAAGAGCTATCAAGAGTATATAAGCTAGGAGGAGCTCATTTCAAGCATTAAACCATGGTTTTGGAGCTTGGAAGTGTGTTTTCTCACATCCCCTATTTTTGATACGAGGTAACCAATGTGTTCTTGATTGAATTCATGTTATTTGGTTAGTTTGGAGCTTGGGTTTTGGTTAGGAAGCAAGGTTTTGATGATTGGTGTCTATGTTTTTGTTTGGAACTTAGGTGATACTTTGGTGAGCTTAGTTGATTGGAAAAGAGGTTGATTCTTGCTTGTTACTTGGAGTTGAGGTAAGGGAGTTATGACTTGAAGACCAATTAATGCTATTGACATGAGTTTGCTTGAAGAATTTGAGTGATTCTAGCAATAGCATTAGTTAGAGGATTTGGTTGAATTATGGTGGACTATGAGGTTTGAGAGGATTTGGATGATGTTACAAGACATCATAGATTGGCTTGTGGTAGTTGGTTATGTTCTATGCAACATGGTCTATATGTGTGTGAAATTTGGAGGCTTTCCAAGCATGTTTACTATGTTTGCTAAGTGTCCAAATTTCACAGCAGTAAAATGCATGCCAATTGTACAAATTTGCAGATTGGCGATGCGTCGCCAATTTCGTGCACCATTTCACGATGCGTCGCCAATTGTACAAATGTGGTTTGAATATTACCAACTGTGGCAATCCATTGCCACACGCAAAATGGCAGAATTTCTTACATTTTCCTAGGATGATCGAGGTGAGACTTAAAGGAGTTCTTAGGGTTCGTTGGGGCCAAAGTATGCCGGGCATACTCCGAGACTTTTCAAAGTCCCTTAAGACTTAAGTGTTTCCTTAAGGTTTGAAAGATTTTATGGTTACTTGAGCCATAAGCAAGGAAACTAGTTGCAAATGAGCATAACTAAGTACCATTAGCTCAAGTGAAAGGTTTAGAACCCTTGGCAACCTAGCCGTGTCGTAGCCACGAGGTTGCAAGGTGAAACCTTAGTGCACCTAGTCTACAAGGTCTAAATGACCTAGTCTACAATAGTCCCACGATAATTCCCCTGCATAACATACTAAGCAAGAGGTTCAACTAGTGATTTATCACTAGTTAGGCTGGCAAGCGCAGCATGCTAGTAGGCAAGGCAATGCCTTGTAGTTTAAGGACAAGGATGAGGAAAGGTCTCAAGGGACCTAAATATATGCATATATTAGACCCTCAGGTAGAATGAGATCATAGTAGGTTACATATGTTATCATATGTGGTGTCCTTAGTAATTTTCATACAGGTACACTGAAGACCCCTTACTGAGAATGTTATGTTCTCACTCCCTAGTTATGTTGTGCAAATTCAGAAGTTGTTGGATCGGATAACCATTGAGGGTTATTGCAGTAGTGGTTTTTTGTGCACAGGTATTGCACTTGAGAATCCTTGTGATTCTAGTCTACATGAGTATGCTTGAGTAGTTTGTTGGTCAAGTAACAGTACTAACAAGAGCATTCTTTTGGCTGCAGAGCCTAGTAGTACTTGGACAAGGGGTTTTTGAGACTCACCACTGGGATTCACATCCAAGGTGGGAGTTAGTTAAAGAAGATCTCAGTTGAGGCTTGTATATATACAGTACTCTAGTTGCCTCCATAGTCTATGTTATGAAGAGTCCTAGACTCTAGGGTTGCTCTTGGGTGAGGGCATTAGTCTACTTTATGTATGAATGCTCCTACGAGTTGTTATGTGTAGTAAACTCACATAAATGTTGATTTTGTATGCTTTGGCTATTTGTACTTATTTTTTGTAGAAATTACTTGGCCAAGTTAATGCTTTATGTTTTTATTAATCCAAGTCAAAGCATGAAGAGCATGCATCCTGCATATTCTAGGATAATCAACTAGTATCATGGGATTTTATTCCGCACAAATATACAACTAGCCAATTGCAACCACTGTGAGACCAGCTCTTATAAGGCTTCCTGGGCAGAGGCTAGGGATAGTCGTGTCAATTTTTGGTATCAGTGCTTAGAGCTCATTTTATAGATATTGAAGGCTAAGACTGAGGTCTAGATTGGAATGTCCATGTGCTAGGAAGTTAGTACTGACCAACATTTGGGGAATGTTCTCTGGCTTTGGTTGCAGGTTACTATGGTCGACACTAGTGATGCCTGGCAACATCCTCATTGTATGACATGGTGCCACTTCGAGCTGGACTTCCAGTATGAAGATGCCTTGAAAGAGACCTCTGGTGTGAGGGTACCTTTGAGAGGGACTTTCAGCAAGAATGTGGCTACAAAACTCAGTAAAATAGAGGTTAAAGACTCCTTAGACTATGATTCCGGGGGAGGAGCCTCCGACGCTCAAGTTAGTATTTTAGAGAATGAAGGTAAAAAAGAGCAAAAGATAGCTAGGGTTTTTTGTCTTTTGTGTCTTGTTGTCCTTACCAGGGTTGTTCCCCAAGTATTTATAGGAGGGTGTTGGGGGAAGTCCGTTTGATACTGCCCACTCAGATCATGACACGTGTTCGGCCAGATATGGTTCGTACCTTCGAGGATGGGTATCTCTAGCTGGCCATAGGGCATTCTGGCTAGAAGTCAGAGCCGTGGGAGGCCTGTGTGTCAGGGGCATGTGTGAGGTCTCTATGTCAGAGGCTCCTAACTATCTTTGCCTCATCTAGGTGAGACCTCCTTTGGTGATGGGCCCTCCTCAGGGGGTAATACCCCTTTGGTAGACGGGTCTCCTTCGGTCCAGTTTTTGCTCTCGAGGGCCGTAGAGGGAGCCTCCCCAGTCGTGCTGAGGACCTTCGGTGAATGCTTTATTCTGCCAAGGATGGGGAGATGGCCTCCCGAGGTCAGTAAATCACTCGACCGAGGATGACGCAGCATGTCCTTCCGAGGGTGGTAGTGTTATCAGCCGAAGGTGGTGAGGATCCATTTTCCCGAGGTTGGTCAAATGTGATAGCCAAAGTGCTATCACCCTGACTACCTACCGACCACGGGAAAGAGGTACCAGACACCTGAGGTTAGTGACCTCGGAAAGGACTCCGGAGTAAAGGAAGTCATACACCTGTGGCATACGACCTTTGTAGCTCGCCAAAACCAGCTTCGGGAAACAGCGTATCGCCTCCTTAACGACGGTGACCAAACCAAATTTGGGGGAGAATGACCGACCACCCTCCGTGGGAGAAAGCCCCCCGAAGATGGAACTGCCGAAGTACCAGCCTGACTCCGGGAGAAGGCCCCTCATCCTAAAGTAAGACATTGACCAGAGGGACCTCGGTTGTACGGCAAGAGCAATTAAGGAGTCTCTGACACTCCGGTCACTTACGTCTCTGATACGCCACCTTCAGGCACACTCTGATACGCCACCTTCAGGCATGCTCTGATATGCCACCTTCAGGCACGCTCTGGCACGCCGTCGCAGTCTGATGTCCTATCACGAAGGGCTACAGCTCGCGGCCCGAGGAGCCTACAGGTGGCTAGGGTCCTCCGCGCCCGGAAGTACACCATCCGACCATACACGTGTCGAACACGTGTCATAATCCAAAGGGGTCACCCCCTTTCTTTTATACAAAGAAAATGGTCACAGAAAAGGGGGGGCTGGGCTCTCTTCTGGAGGAGAAAAAAGGGACAGAAAGGCTGGAAAACGGAGGACGCTCTCCTCTCTCCGCCTGAATACTCTTCCCTCCAGCCCTCAGAAGGATCTCCGCCAGGCAAGCGCCTCTTGTGCTTATTACTACGCCATTCTCTCTCTCTAAGCACTGATTTGGGCGTCGGAGGTTCCCCCCCGGAAAATCACTCCGGGGGCCTCCTAACCCTTGTTTTCTGAGTGTTTCAGCCAGGTCTCCCTGAGGAACCACTCCTCCGGGCTCTCCCCCGCACCGGAGGTACCTCCCGTCCTCACCTACCACGGGACCAAGAAGCTGCCGACCATCCTCTAAGGCGATCCACCCTGGACGCCTTCCTTTCGCACCTCCGGGACCCCCTGCTGCCCACACCACTGCACACAGTGGAGATGCTGGCTCCGCCTAACCGGACCACATCAGATGCTGGCTCCGCGCGAACCGCATCATTCTGGCGCCGTCTGTGGGAAACCACTCCCAGGTCACCGTCGTTGAAACTCGGCGTTCTAAGGACAAAAGGGACTCCCGAGGTCCCCGTCCGCGCCAGAAATTCAACCGGCAACCGAATAACGACAGCAGGAATTTCCCGGTCCAAGGGCAAAAGCCCCCTGACTATCGCCATAGGCTTCCTGCGTGAATTCCCACGCTCTGGCATGGTCGAAAAGACGCAGTAGTCAAGCCAAAGAAGGCCGCAGCAAAATTCGGACCGAACGCCCTCTCCATCGGTACCTCGATAGGAAGAGAGTCTTGCGTCAATTCGCAAAAGTATGGGAAACGAAGGCTAACGAGATGAGTCCTCGACGGGAAGCATAACCCCCGGAGTATGAACTACGGGAAAAGCAGGGTCGGGATGACCCAGACCTCCCCGAAAGAATTCCGCACCCGAGGAAAGAATCGCCATCTCCTCGGCAACGAAGTCAAAACCCATTGCCCCGAAAGGTCATCTACAACTTGACGTATGGGCAGAAGATTTCAACTCTACTTCCCTGGATGCGCTATTGCTATCCGAAATGACTCGCCTTTGCACGACGTCGCAAAAAGAAGTAGAGCATTCGGAAAAAGACTATCAAAATGGTGCATTGAACTCAAAGAGTACTACATCCCGTATAAGCCTAGAAGGGCAATAAGTGCCTAGATACTGGCAGACTAGATCGCCGAAATCCCAGAAGTAAGAAAGGCTGAAACCAACAAAGGGGACTCACAACCAAAGGTGGGAAGATCCTACATAGAGGAATCTCGCAACCAAAGAGTCTCAAAAATCCTCATCAAGAGGCAGAAAAGTGCAGAGATGTTCCGGACGACATTTCCTGACTAAGGAAAAACTATGCAGGCGAAGGTATGCAACTTCATTATTAGAATATATATTGGTAAAAATGGTGCAGGACAACTCGTCCAAGAGGCGTGAAAATGGCCAAAGACACGGTAACACCAGAAGATTGCCTTCGGAGCGGATAACCTCGGAAAGATTGTACCGAGCCACTCCAGACAGCACCCGAAGATGTGAAGCAGAAAATTACTTCACTGAGTGGGCTAAGGCAGAATTTCTAGCAACCATGCCGGGAAAAGGTGCACAGAAAGTTCGCCCGGAAGAACATGATATGCTGATTTGGCATACCGACGGTGACAAAGGCCAATAAGGATTTCCAGTCTAAGGACAGAAGGTTTCAAGAATTTGTCACCGACCTCGGAATAAAAAGGCACTTCAGCCCATTAGCTCAACCCTGAGCAACAGACAGACAGAGGTGGCCAAAAGAGCTTTAAAAGAGGGACTGAGAGATGCAAAGGGAAGGTGGCCAGGAAAACTTCCTACTGTACCAAGGAGTTATCAGACAACTCCCCGAGGGACCAAGGAGAAGACACTTTTCTCACTTATCCCCAGCACAAAAAGCCATTATCCATTTGAAGTAGTTCGGCCAGCATACAGATGTTTGGTGAAAGAGAAAGTAACCTCATTGTCAAACACTGAGAAACGGACGAGCTCGAAAGGAGGCCTTTCCGGTAAGTGCAAACCTACATGATAGCCAAAAGTAACAAGGAAAAAGAGACCTCGCTCCGAAAAGCCGAATTAGAACCTCATGAGGTACTTCGGCCAAATGGGAAAGGGCCCTGTTCGGTCCTAAAAATGAGGTCCAAAAGGGAGCATACAACCTTGGTAACACCGAAGGGAGAAAAACTGAAAAAGTACAAGGCACTTGGGCGCTTTAAAGAAATTCTATACTTAGAATTTTTAGACAAAAAAAGGTGCAAGCCAGAAATGGCCAATGGAAAGGTGACATGACCAACCTTGGAAAAAGGTGTGTTCCACCACCCTCGGATTTATGAAGATACCGACCTCGAAAAAGTAGATCCTACATCCTCTGCTAGCAAAAAGCCTCCCGAAGGTGACCCACTTCACCAAAGGGTCTTCCCCAATAACTCTTGGAGGAAAGTCTTTGCCGAAGGGCTCTCCCACCCCAAAGAGATCTTATGGAGATACAAAAAAAATGGTTAATGAGCCTCTCACAGAGAGATCTTGCACACGCCCCTGCCTTCTAGCCAGAATGACCTACAGCCAGCTGGAGACACCTACCTCCGAAGGTATGGATCAATCTGACTGAACATGTGCCATGATCTAGACCAACTATGTCAAATGGCCTCCTCCATCCATCCTCCTATAAATACTTGGGAGGGACCTTGGTAAGAACACAGGAGACACTCTTTACTCTTTGTTCTCTGCTCCTTACTTCCACCCTCAAATACTGACTTGGGCGTCGGAGGCTCATCCCCCGGAAACACACTCTGGGGAGCTCCTAACCCTTATTCCTTGAAGTGTTTCAGACATCTTCACATCGAAAGTCTCTCATTCAGGCCAGCATGTCATATAATAAGGATGCCACTGGGCATCACCTAAGCAGACCCGGCACGGGTTGAGCCTATGGGCATTCCCTCACATAATGAGCACTTTGACCACAGCTGTTCCAAACTTTAGTTCCCAAGGTACATGGCTTCAAGCCATGGAACTGTCTACACTTAGGGCATAAACCCCCTTTCCTTATCTTGAAAGAACCTTGGCTCTTGACCATCTTTCTAACCATTAGACATTTCCCAACACTTTTGCCTAGGTTGGGTGGTCCAAGCTCTACCATTTTGCTTTATGTTCTCGAATGCATGATTTCTCTCTCCAATGCCAACGCTTCTGAACCACATGGCGATAGCTTCGAATGTCCACCGATGACATATACCTTTGAAGCATGGGCTAAGTCCTTGAAAGAACTTCTTGGGCTTTAGTTCATCATTACCGGCCATGTATGGAGCATACCGAATGAATGAGTTAGAGTGCCACTCATACTCCCTCACAGACAATTTTCCTTGAACAAGGTTTTTAAAATGGATCCTTCTTTAATCGTGTGTTGCCTCACTAATACATTCCTGTTAAAACTTCCTCTCAAGTTGTTATGGCCCTTATAGTGGGAAGCGCAATTGAGGAAGGCAAAGTGTTTTAAATTAAGTTTAGAACCTTAATTCAAGTTTACATAGCAAGAATAGAGAAGTTTAGCAAAGTTCACTAAGTTTCGAGAAGAATAAACCACTAAATGGAGTTCAGGGGAAAAATGGTAATTTTGCATCCTGAATAGCCGGGATGAGTCCTGAGTGTTTTAAAATGAATTTTTAGAACTTAACGTTGAACCTTAACTCAAACTTGAAAAATAGACAAGAATTTAATCAAGAATTACTAAGTTACAAAAATGGGGGACTTAATTGTAACAAGCTTAATACTTTGAGGTTTTTTTGGGTTAAGTGAGGGTTTAAGAAGGGGAAAGTGGACTATGGCTGCCATAATCTAGTTTCCAGCCTTCTCACCCTCATTTTTTGGAATCAAGATTTTTTGGTGCCATAAGGAGTAATTCAAAGTATATAAGCTTGGAGGAGTGCATTTCAAGCTTAAACCATGTTTTTGAAGCTTGGAAGGGCATTTTCCTACTTTCCCTATTTTTGAACGAGGTAAGGAATGTGTTCTTGATTGAATTCATGTTTGTTAGTTAGTTTGAAGCTTGGGTTTTGGTTAGAGAGTGAAGTTTTGATGTTTGGTGCCATTGTTTTTTATTGGAACTTGTGTAGAACTTTGGTGAGCTTGGTTGAACGAAAGGGGGATTGATTCTTGCTTTTTACTTGGAGTTGAGGTAAAGGAGATATGTTTTTAAGTTCATTGAATGCCATTAGCTTGAGTTTGCTTGAAGAATTCGAGTAGTTTAGGCTACGGCATTAGGCAAACGTTTTGGTTGAATTGTGGTCGACTAGAGGATTTTGAAGGATTGGATTGATGTTTCTAGACATCATAGCTTAGCTTTTGATAGTTGGTTATGTTCTATGCAACATGTACTATGTGTGTATGAAATTTGGAGGCATTCCATGCATGTTTGGTATGTGTAGGAATCGTCCAAAGTTCATAGCAGCAAAATGCGCCAATTTCTGCATTTCTGCAGATTGGAGACGTATCGCCATTTACAGGTCGAAAACAATGTTAGTGTTGTGCCCAAAAGTGAATCATGAGATGATTGTATTTTTGCACATTGAGTCATGATATTTTATTAAGGCATTAATCCAGCAATTATGTTTGTTGTATAGTTCCTGCGTAACTTAACAAACATAATTGTAACCCTAGAATAATGATATTCTTAAAAGTCCCTGGTCTAGTATTATTGTGGAACGGGTTGCAATAATACATAACGACTAGCATATGTGGAGACTAATATGAGATATGTAGTCTACATATGGGTACAAGTTGGAGAACTTGTGTACTGGACCGACCCACCATGAGAACACTACATGGATCGTTATATGAGTGTCATAAGTGATTCCCATAGTGATCAGGGTATATGTAGTCCTTCGACCTAAGATCATCAAGGTTCCCTACATGTGAGTCACATACTTTGATACTTTCCTTTGTTGCTCGTAACTGAGTGAACTTGAAGGAGGTCATTGGGTATGTCACATATCATGCGGAGGGATTTGTGTGATCAAGATGGGATTTGTCCCTCCTATGTAACGGGAGCGATATCTTCGGGCCCCTTGATAGAGTGAGACTTAGAAAATGCATGGCCATGCTCGGATGAGTTGATATACGATATCAATGTCATCAGTTTAAGTTAGTCTACTCGGTAATCAAGAAACCAAAGATTGGGCTATACGAGAGTGACACATTCCATGTCTCGTGCTTAGTCTTGATATCTTGGACAAAGGGACAATGGCATATATCGGTGATGATCATAAAGGTATAGTCGAATCATCGACAATCTTGTCACTTGGGTAGCAATGATGTGTTGCTAGACACCGCTCATTGCTTATGATCATAAATGTGATTTATGATCATTGCCAACATGATAAGAGCCTATTGGGTCGCACACATAGAGCAATTTGGATCATTAGAGTGCATGGGCTAATTATTTGGGTTATGGTTTCACTTTAATTTCGTATTAATAATGGGCCCAAAAGTTGAGCCATTATTAAGCCCAAAATTAAATCCTAATTGGATTAGGGCTTTGAAACCTATTAGGCCTGGAAGTTGAGTCTCACTATAAATACAACTTTTAAGTGAGAAATTCGCAGGCCTCCTTGCCCTAGCCTCCCAAAAGGACAGTTGCACTCTTCTCTTGCAATTCCTTGGAAGACGCAAGCTAGCACTGCGAGCGCAAGAGAAACGCATCTGCCGGGACGTGGTGGGAGCGTGGTGATCCCGAGAGGCTCGTGTGGATACCATAGAGAGCTTGAACACGTCAACTGTTCAGGTTTTGTGATTCGACTCTACAGTTGAGTGAGAGATCTCAACCGAAAATTAGGTATGAAAATTTTTGAACACCCGGTTTACCCAGTTTCACTTGGATCCTGGAGGGTTTCGGTTAAATTCCGCTGCGCTGTTTGGCTCCCGAAACCCAACAAACAAGTGACGCATCGCCAATCCAGAAAACTGTCTCAGAATGTCAACAACTGTGGCGACGCATCGACGTGTCCCCAAGACAGCATTTGACACCCGGTTTTGTTTTCAGTATAACTTTTCGCTCAGGTGTCCGATTGAGGTGATTCAAGATTCCACGTGAAGCTAAGAGGGAGTACTATCACCTAAATTCTTTAAAAACACTTAAAATGTCCCAGTTTTAGATTTATATTAACTCAAAGTGAAGGAAAGTTTTTAAGGAAACTATGTTGCAAATGAACATAATTAGCTACCACTAGCTCAGGTGAGAGGTTTAGACCCTTGTCGGCTTAGCCGTGCCGTAGCCATGAGGTCACAAGGTGAAACCTTGCTCATCTAGTCTACATCAAACAGGCCCTGCGGCCTAGTCTACAATTCCCACCACAATTCCCCTGCATAACGGCTATGGGAAGGCTACATGATTGCATTCAGTAAGCTTCGGCTTGCTAGGAGTGGGTTGGTGATCAAAACTCACTAGGCATGGCGTGATGCTCCATGAGGAGGACTACTTGAGGAGAGGTCTTTTGGCCTAGTTATGTGTGCATATAATAGAACCCTCGTGCTGTGTGAGCTCGCAGCAAGAGTCCTAGTATCTTCTTGCTGGTACATTGAAGATCCCTTATTGAGAATTGTCGACGTCTCACTCCCTGTTTTTGTTATGCAGAGACTAAAGTTGCTGGGCTGGGTAATCGTTGAGGATTATCTCGGTAGTACTCTTTTGTGTGTACAGGTATGGTAGTTGAGAATCCTTGTGATTCTAGTCTACATAAGTACTTAGATGGCTTGTTGGTCAGGTAACAGTACTAATTAGTATGTTCCTTTGGCTGTAGAGCCTAGTAGCACTTGGAAAAGGACTTTTGAGACTCGTCACTGGGACGTGTATCCAAGGTGGGAGTTAGGTTAAAGAGATCTCAGTAGAGTCTTGTATTTATACAGTGCTTTAGTTTGCCTCCATAGTCTATGTTATGAGGAGTCCTTGACTCTAGGATTGCTCTTGGGTGAGGGCATTAGTCTGCTTTATGTATGAATGATCTCACGAGTTTTTATGTGTAGTAAACTCACACAAACATTGATTTTTGTATGCTTCGGCTATTTGTTCTTATTTTTGTGTAGAAATTACTTGTCCAAGTTAATGTTTTAATGTTTTATGGTTTTAATAAACCAAGTCAAAGCATAAGAGCATGCATATTGCATATTCTAGGTTAATCAACTAGTATCATGGGATTTAATCCACACACATGCACAACTAGGCAATTGCAATCCACCGTGAGACCAACTCTCACAGGGCTTCCTGGGCAGGGGCACAGGCGGTCGTGTCACAAGCTCTGACTGATTTGAGTTTTTTTTTTATTCTTTGGTTGAGTACCATTGCTTTCCCTCAACATCTGTAGCACATGATCCCACCATAGACTAACCCTTCCTCTAAAACAAGAAGGTACTAAGGCCATCCTCTATTCTGATTCATAGCCTCTACAAGTGAAAGGCCGATTCATCCTGGACAACTAATCTTCTACGCTATCGAGGTCACCTAACCCATTAAAATTTGGTGGGTCTACAGTCAAGAACTTCTCAACCAGTCTAAAGTGACGTGGGGTTTCTCCCCTCCTTGGAGACTCCATATCTTTCGGCTCTTCCACATGCTTGTAAGCATGTTCTCATCTATCATTAGCCCTAGGCACTTGCTGCTAGAAAGGTATGCTCCTCCTAACATTGGGATGTTTTATGCCCTTGATCACTTTCTTCTTGATTAGCTCTTCTATCCTCTTGGTCTTGAAACAACTCATTCGTTATGGTAGTCATACCTTATGCCACTTGCATCAAAGTCTGAGTCATCCCCTGAAGCACCCTAGATATGTCATCAAATCATGCCATAACCAGATCATTAGAACCATTACTAGGTTCTCTATCTCCTCTTAAAGCTCTTCACCTAGTGTCACCTTTAGCAACCTACAACCAAAGCAAGATGACATTCCCTAGATGTTGGTCAGTACAAACTATCCTAGCACATGGACTTTTAACTAGATCTTACTCTTAGCCTACAATATCTATGAAATTTAAGCTAAAGCTTTCATACAAAAGACTGACATGGCTAGCCTTAGCCTTGCCCATGAAGCCTGTGAGAACGAATCTGATGGTTGGTGTAGCTGGCTAGTTATATATGTGTGTGAATTAAAACTTCATAAAACTAGTTTATTAACCTAGAAAGTGCAAGACACATGCTCTTTTAGCTTTGAATTGAGTAGATGGAAACAATAAAACATTCACTTGGCCAAGGCACCTTTGATAAAAATCAAGTCAAATAATGAAAGCATATAAAATCAACATTTATATTATCATTACTACACATAATAACCATGTAAGGGCATAAAAAAAAAATAGACTAATGCCCCTCACCCAAGAGCAACCCTAGAGTGTAAAGCTCTGAATATAGACAAACGAGCTGACTAGGCATACAATATACACAAGCCTCTTACTGAGATCCTCCCAACTAACTCCCACCTTAGAGATAAGTAACAGTGGTGAGCCATAAAAGCCTGTCCACATACTGCTAGCCTCTGTGGCCAAGAATAATACTATAGTTAGTATTGTTAATTAACCAACAAGTAACCATAAAAACTAGAACCACAAGGATTCTCAGAGCAAAGTAGTTGCACAACAGACTACAATGACAACCTTTAGTGGCCATCAGGTCCAACATTGTCCGAATCGACACAACATAAGCTAACGAGTGAGAATTCAATAATTCTCAAAAAGGTGCCTTACCTATAGGAAAGATACTGAGGACAACACATGTACGAACATATGTAACATGCTGGGGGCTAATACAACTTAAGCCTAAACTTATGCACATATGTTTTAGTCCTTTGGGGCATGTCCTCAACCTAGTCCTCAAACAACAAGCCAAAGCCAAGTCTACTTGTAAGAATTACTTACTAGCCTAGGTAGTGAAATTCATCACCAATTTTGACCTCCCTTATGTTGTCCAACTGAACGTTTGGATGCACCTTTCTTGAGTTTCAAGGAACTAACTAGGTGTACTATGCCTCCACAGAGTGCCTCAAGCTATTAAGCCTGCCTATGTCACTTGTGTACTAAGCTTTCACTTTAAAACCCAACCAAGAGTGCACCCATAGAACCTTCATACTAGCAGACTTGACACCACCCTTGGAAGAGGAGGTGACCAACCTTGGGAAATGGATGTACACCACCCTTGGAAAGGGATATGACCAACCTTGGGAAAATGCTCTATGCCGCCCTCGGGAATGTACATGACCAACCTTGGAAACATAAGCTTGCTACCCTCGGCAAAGGGAATACCATGCTAGAATAGTCTACGTTGCCGATAGGCTTTCCTCAGTTACCTTCGGGGAAAATTCAATGTACGAAGGGGTCTCAGATCCCCAAGGGGTCATAGGGGAAAATAATAAATACTATTGAGGGATCTCTGATAGAAACCTCACACACACCCATACCGTCTAGGAATAACCACCTACAGCCAGCTAGAGACACCTCTCTTCGATGGTCCTAATCTACTCAGGCTGGGCGTAACAGCCTTCTCCTCCCAATGTTGTGTAAATATTTGAGGAGGCTCCCAGGTAGGACACAAGAAACACCTTTTTTTTTTTCTCTACTCTTAACAACTTCTCCCCTTGGATATTGACTTAGGCATGGGAGATCCCTTCCCCAGAAACAAACTCTGGGGACCTCCTAACCCTTATTCTTCAATTGTTATAGCTACTACTCAAAGGAAGGTTTATCTG
The DNA here is from genome assembly GCA_005392925.1 of Aquilaria sinensis. NCBI lineage: Eukaryota > Viridiplantae > Streptophyta > Magnoliopsida > Malvales > Thymelaeaceae > Aquilaria > Aquilaria sinensis. Next base: position 16,057 of record SMDT01000368.1, on the reverse strand, counting down.
TTGGGTTTCGGGAGCCAAACAGCACAGCAGAATTTAACCGAAACCCTCCAGGATCCAAGTGAAATGGGGTAAACCGAGTGTTCGAAATTTTCATACCTAATTTTTGGTAGAGATCTCTCGCTCAACTGTCGAGTTGAATCACAAAACCTGAACAGTTGACGTGTTCAGGCTCTCTATGGTATCTACACGAGCCTCTCGGGATCACCACGCTTCCACCACATCTCGGCAGATGCGTTTCTCTTACGCTCGCAGTGCTAGCTTGCGTCCTCTAAGGAATTGCAAGAGAAGAGTGCGGCTGTCCTTTTGGGAGGCTAGGGCAAAGAGACCTGTGAATTTCTCACTTAAAAGTTGTATTTATAGTGAGACTCAACTTCTAGGCCTAATGGGTTTCAAAACCCTACTCCAATTAGGATTTAATTTCGGGCTTAATAATGGCTCAACTCCTTGGCCCATTATTAATACGAAATTAAAGTAAAACCATAACCCAAATAATTAGCCCATGCACTCTAATGATCCAAATAGCTCTATGTGTGCGACCCAATAGGCTCTTGCCATGTTGGCAATGATCATAAATCACATTTATGATCATAAGCAATGAGCGGTGTCTAGCAACACATCATTGCTACCCAAGTGACAAGATTGTCGGTGAATCGACTAAACCTTTATGATCATCACCGATATATGCCATTGTCCCTTTGTCCAAGATATCAAGACTAAGCACGAGACATGGAATGTGTCACTCTCGTATAGCCCAATCTTTGGTTTCTTGATTACTGAGTAGACCAACTTAAACTGATGACTTTGATATCGTATATCAACTCATCGGAGCATGGCCATGCATTTTCTAAGTCTCACTCTATCAAGGGGCCCGAAGATATCACTCCCGTTACATAGGAGGGACAAATCCCATCTTGATCATACAAATCCCTCCGCATGATATGTGACATACCCAATGACCTCCTTCAAGTTCACTCAGTTACGAGCAACAAAGGAAAGTATCAAAGTATGTGACTCACATGTAGGGAACCTTGATGATCTTAGGTTGAAGGACTACATATACCATGATCACTATGAGAATCACTTATGACATTCATATAATGATCCATGAAGTGTTCTCACGGTGGGTCGGTCCAGTACACAAGTTCTCCAACTTGTACCCATATGTAGACTACATATCTCATATTAGTCTCCACATATGCTAGTCATTATGTATTGTTGCAACCCGCTCCACAATAATACTAGACTAGGGATGTTTAAGAATATTACTATTCTAGGGTTACAATTATGTTTATTATGTTACGCAAAAACAAAACAACAAACAAAATTGCTAGATTAATGCCTAAATAAAATATCATGACTCAATGTGCAAAAATACAGTCATCTCATAATTGGCTTTTTGGGCACAACACTAACATTATCGGCGGATCAACATGTCCTACATTGAACATGTGCTAGAGCATCATTTGGTGTCATATGTGGGAACTCCCTCCTTGGTCATTATCATGGAGGCTCGGCATTCTAAGGACAAGGGTATTCCAAAGTCTCATTCCTCACTTGAGCCTCTGACGACGAAGGACCAAGCACCCTTGGAGCCTTCCTTCCCAGAGGATGAGTGTCCTCTGACGGTCACTATGGGCTTCCTGCACGATGTCTAGCACTCTATAGTGACCGAAATGATGTAGCACCTTAGGCAAAGATGGTTGCATCTACGTTCTGATGCATGGACCACCTCCTAGAGGCACATCCAAAAAGGGGGCACTGGTCATCTCACCAAAGTTCCACAAATAAGAGCTTCCATGGGAACTATTCAATGAAAAACCCCCCTTCTCATAGGCGGTACAAGATTAGGTCTAGATTAATAGAACCAAGGACCTCCCAAAGATGTAGCCCTTCCTCACAGGAGAAATCCCCGTCTCCTCATTACCAAAGCTACTCACTGATGAGAATACATCATTCTCCTTTACCCTGACTCCCAGGCAATGGGGAGAAGATGGTACTACCATCTTGATGTAAAGAATCCTAGAAAGGCTGGACAAGGTGGAGAAATAAGTCTCTTGAAAGCCCATCTAGTCGAGTCTATCGAAGACACTCACCGGAGAGGAGTATGGGACCGATTACGCCACCCTCTGCAAGTGTTTTGAAGTTACCCTGTCTAGACCAGCAACTGCATGGTTCAACTCCTTGGCACTAGGAACCATCATGGGCTTCCAGGAGTTGTCCACCACATTCACCCAGCACTTCATAGGGAGTAGGCCGACGGCAAAGATCCCTATTCAAATTTTTGATATAGCCCAAAAGAATAGGGAGACCATTCAGGACTATGTCAAGAAATTTAATAGAGAAGCACTTAGTGTTCTTGACTTCCACCATGAGATCCAAATCCTTGCAATGGTCAGAGGGCTGAGGAAGGATTTTCAACTCTTTAACAAGTTCTCCAAGGATCCCCAAGACACCCTTGGTGAATTCTATTAAAGGGAAGAACAACACATGATAGATGAGGAACTGAGAATAGGAGGCCTGAAGTTTGAGCATCATCGATCTGAAGGCCATAGTCACCAACCTCAGTATCAAACTGAGGAAGCAGGCAGAGCTCAAAAGTCTAGGGGGAGAGAGCTAGTGACATTCACCCTACTAAACACTACAATGACAATTATCCTCATAGCCTTGGAAAGGTAGGGAACTTCAATCAAACATTTGAGGGCCATGACCTCAGATAATAGAAAGAACATGAAGAAGTACTGCCAGTTTCATTGGGACCATGGGCACGATATCGAGGATTGCTACCAATTAAGGAAGTACATCGAGTCCTTAATTAAACAAGGGCAACTTCGGCGCTACTTGTGGATGTCATCACCAAAGCCTCGAGAAAAAATTGATGATGAGAAAAAAGTAAAAGATGATGAGTATGACTCTGATAGGTGCCAAACTAACTGAATCCTATAAAGTCCACACGCAGACTTTGAGGGAGAAGAGCATGACTGGCAAAGATGCAATAGAATTGGAAAAGGGTGATGTTGAAAAAATAAAACTAGAGGATATAGAACTAGTCCCTAGGTGAAGTACCTGATTGGAGAAAAAACTGACCAAAGGTGACAAGGAAAGACTTGTATCACTTGTACAAGTGAACAATGATCTATTCGCTTACTCCTAGAAGGACATGCCCAAAATAAATACGAGCATAATTCATCACAGTCTTAAAGTACATCTTGGGGCAACGCCCATTTGGCAAGAAAAGCATAGCCTCTTGGCACATAAGAACAATTTTATCAAAATTGAATTCCAACAACTAACGAAATCACGCATAAAAAGGGAGCGTAAGTACGCCGAATGGCTTAGAAAGGTTGTTGTTACGACAAAGGAAGGGAGCGATAAACTCCGAATGTGCAATGACTTTCAAAATATTAATGACGCTTGTCCAAAGGACTCGTATCCTCTGCCATCAATAGACCAATTGGCAGACTCAACTGTCGAGTATGGTCTACTTAGCTTCCTCGATGCTTTTAGTGGATACCACCAGATTTGGATGAATCCCAGAGATGAGGAAAAAACTGCCTTCATTGTTGAAGTCGGGACCTACTGCTACATCAGAAAGCGTTTCAGCCTTAAAAATGTAGGAGTCACATATCAAAGCCTGATGAATAGGGTGTTCAGTTCCAAAAATGGGAGAAATATGGAAGTGTACATTCCACCAACTTCAAAAATTCAGAATCCATCTTAACCCCGGAAAGTGTGTGTTTTGGGTGACTACGAGCAAAGTCCTTGGCTTTATTATTGCCCACTCTAGGGTAGTCCAATTATGGTGCCAAATTTGTGCATTTGAAACTCCAAGGGATGTTATGTTCTGTAGGCCATCAGAACAATAACCTTAGTGTGCATACTTAACTGGCCCTCTTGGGCACTATCTAAACGCATGCATATTGGACCAACCATTATACACATATTTACATTTTATGCACACCATGGTAGCAAGGAAGGGAAACACTAGCACAAGTCTTAATCTTGGCTACAACATATTATGCAATCTTGTTAAGTTTAAGTAACCTACCACTGCACCTGAAACTTCCTACAAAAAATTGTATTAATCAAGCTATGCATCCACATGTTTTATTTACTTTATTGTCAAGTAAAGACTTAAGGCAAACCAGGGAATTTGGTTTTACATCAGTATCCTAACTATGCACCAAGTTATAGATTTTTTAAGTTGGTTACAAAATTCTGACGAGACAAACAGTAACTCAACCAAATTTGCATTGTCATATAACTTTGGGTACAGTGATCCAAATGTAGAAATTCCAAATCCTAGTTGAACCTCTAGATGTCCTCCAGGTATGGACATTTCGTACCTAGATTCATTCTACATAGGGAGATCTATAACTTTGAGTGCAGGGTCAAAAATCTGGCCACTTTTGGACCATTTTGCCCATACAAATTTTCCAAACCTTGCAAACACTTCATTCACAATGGGTAAGCCCTCCAAGGCTATCTCATGTATGTCCAATACACATAGGAAATACATGCTCATGCATTTAACAACATTATGTGTCCAAAAAAAAAATTACAAGTAAGGAGCCTATCATTCACACTTAGGCAGCTTTGCACTACATCACATACATAGCCAAAACATTACTCAAATGTTCACATACTTGTCTCATTTTACATACACTACATGTACATGCATACATGCACTACATAATGGTCTTAACTCAACTAAATATGCACCATAAGTTATAGGAGTTCCTAAGACGCAATGGACTCCAAAAACTGGATGATGGGCAGCTGCTGCATAACACAACAAGCACCATCACTAAAAAGACCAAAATTTCTCCTAAGATCACCAAAATTTCTAGATCATAACTAGATATATGGACATTTAAGTGCCAAAAATTTCAGATCGAAGCTCAAAGCACAAGGGAGTTTGAATGTAATATTTTTGCTGGACCTGAAATGGGTAGATTGGAGGGGAGTAAATTTCATTGTGAAACTTAGTAAGGAGAACACTTATACTCTTAAGGTAATGTAACCCTTGGTATCACCTGCTCCAAAAAACACTAAAACAAAATAAACACAATGCATATATCCAACATATAGCAATCAAATGTAGCAGCCAAACATAAACAACAAATGGATGTATGTGGCAACAACAATATGCATTGGTTAGTCTATCGGAGACATTCACTAGAAGGCAGTCCTCCTTCATTAAGGTGATAGTGGAAGCACCAATGTGTAGTGATTTCTGAGTACCACACTTGGAAACTTACGATGGGTGATGTGACCCCTAGGCCCACTTAACAAAATACAGAAGGAGCATGGTGCTCCATGGGGCTGATGACACCACCCTCTACAAGTGTTTTGAAGTTATACTATTTAGACCAGCAACTGCGTGGTTCAATTCCTTGGCACCAGGAACTATCATGGGCTTCTAGTAGTTGTCCACGGTCTTCACCTAGCAATTCATAGGAAGCAGGCCGATGGCGAAGATTCCTTTTCAAATGCTGGGTATAGCCCAAAAGAATGAGGAGACCATTCATGATTATGTTAAGAGAGTCAATAAAGAAGCACTTAGTGTTCTAGAATTCTGCCTTGAGATCTAAGTCCTTGCAATGGTCAAAGGGCTGAGGAGGGATCTTTAGCTCTTTAACGAGTTCTCCAAGGATCCGCTAGACACCCTCGATGAATTCTGTTAAAGGGAAGAACAACACATGACAACCGAGGAGCTAAGAATGGAAGGCCTGAAGTCTGAGCATCATCAATCCAAAGGTCATAGTCACCAACCATAGAATCAGACCGAGGGAGGAGGCAGAGCTTGAAAGTCTAGGGGAAGAACGCCAATGACATTCACCCTGCTAAACACTACAAGGACAAATATCCTCATGGCCTTGGAAAGGTAGGGAACTTCAATCGAACATCCGAGGGCCATGACCTCAGATAACAGAAAGAACATGAAGAAGTACTGCCAATTTCATCGAAACCACGGGCATGATATCGAGTATTACTTCCAATTAAGGAAGTACATAGAGTCGTTAATTAAACAAGGGCAACTTCGATGCTACCTGCAAATGCCATCGCCAGAGGCTCGAGGAAAAAGTGGATGATGAGAAAAAAAAAGAAGATGATGAGTATGACTCCGACAGGTGCGTAACTAATCAAAGCCTAGAAAGCACCCCCATCTTTGACTGGGGTTGTCCCCACCATAACCATTTGAGGACCCTCTACTGAAAGAAAGAAGAAAGAGAGGAAGATTGCAATAACAGAGTTCGACAACCTGATGAACAAGCTAACCCAAAGTGATGGGTCAGTTGTGAAGTTCCCACATGATGGTCCTCTCTTACTCATGGCAAGGATTGGAAGCTGGGATGTGAAGAGGGTGTTCACTGATGACAGATCAAATGCCGACATCTTGTTTGCCCACCTATTTCTAAATTTGGGATCTTTGAGGGTGATCTCAAGCCCGTGACCTTGCCCACCTTCGGAGTTGGTCCTTTGGAACTCCATGTGGTCAGATGGATTGACTTGTTGTCAATGCTAAAGGGTACCTCGGTTAAGACCAAGGAGGAAGTCTTTGCTTCCACTATGATGAGGTTCATCATAAATGTGCTATCTTCATAAAAAACCATCGTCGGAAGGTAGACACAAGGCAACCTTCACATCCAAACTGATGTGAAGTACCTAATTGTCATATTCGAGGCAAAAGAGGGTGCGCAGAAATATTCACTGAGCAAGCTGAAGTTAGGAATGTGTTTGTTAAAGCAAGGAAAAATCCAACCAAATTCCACGTGTAGACTTTGAGGGAGAAGAGCACGTCTGGCGAAGATGCAAGAGAATTGGAAATGGGTGATGTCAAAAAAATAGAAATTAAGGATATAGAACTAGTCTCTGGTCGAAGTATCCGATTGGAGAAAAAACTGGCCAAAGGGGAAAAGGAAAGACTTGTATCCCTTCTATTAATGAACAAAGATTTATTTGCTTACTCCCTGAAGGACATGCCCAAAATAAATACAGGTATAATTCATCACAGTCTCGAAGTACGCCCTGGGGCAAGGCCCATTCAGCAAAAAAAGGGTAGCTTCTTGGCACATAAGAACAATTTCATCAAAATTGAAGTCTAACAACTGACAGAAGTAGGCATAAAAGTGGAGCTTAAGTACCCCAAATGGCTTACCAAAGTTGTTGTTGCCACAAGGGAAGGGAGCGATAAACACCAAATGTGCATCGACTTTAAAAATATTAATAACATTTATCCAAAGGACTCGTATCTTCTGCCATCAATAGACCAATTGGTAGACTCCATAGCCGAGTATGGTCTACTTAGCTTCCTTGACGCTTTAAGCTGATATTGATGAATACTCGTAAGTGTATTGCTCTTAAGGGTTTAAATCATCATTATACACTTTGAGTATGATTAATTTCTATATTCTGAGTATTTTTCTACCGGGTTACTATTCATGCTTTTTTTACTATTCACACACATTTTTTACTATTCATGCATTTTACTATTCATTCGATTTTACTATTCATACGCATATTTTACTGTTCATACGCGCATTTTTAACTGTTCATACGCATTTTCACTATTCATTAATATTAAATAATTATTTTTTTTTCATAGGTAAAATCATCACTTGGCAACCGTTCACGAGAAAAATCATATCTAGAGCTATAGATGTTGGAACTGAGTGATTCAAAATTCATCTGAAAGCAACACATATCTTTAGCTCTGGTTCATTCTATGAGCTAATTTGATCATTTTCATTGCCGAAATCTAATTATAGATGAGACTATTCGTTCTTTCATTTGCTGAAGAGTGCTTTTGGTAGAAAAATCATAACTTGAGCTACAGATGTCCGATTTGAATGAGCAAGCTATTGATTTGAAGCTAAAGAAGAGATCTACAAGTCTCGTGCTTTGAGAAATAGCTGATTTGATGTGTACGGTGGTTGAAGAATTAAAATAATTTGCAGCCCGCCATTGTTGATTTGTATTTACCTATATTTCACCATTCCATTTTACCGTTTCACTCACCCCCAAAACTCTATAAATAGGCATCTTGGGGGGAGGGTGGAGTCATGCCATTTTCTTAGGCCATTTCCATGTTCTTGTATCATTTTTAGATTTTTTCCTTTGTTCTTGTTCTTGTTTTCAATACCGAAGCTCTGTCCAAGTGTTTTATCATTCTTCTTCTTGTTCTTCTTTTTATCTTTCAATCCATGTTCATTTCATCTTTCTACATGTTGTTTACTCTTATGATGGCTAACTAATCTTCTTTTTGCTAGGGGAAAGGGTAAAGTTTTTGGTATAGAGGTTATGATTGATTTGAATGGATCACAACATTAACGGTATTTTCTTCCTTAATCTATTTAACTTCCCTCCTTGTTAAGTGGGAGTCTTGATTCATCATAGTCAATCATTGGCATAAAAAGCTGCTTGATTTTGTCTGTAGAACATGGCTCTACCGGCTATATTGGAATCTTGAGTTATTGTCGACAAAGGTTGGCATGATGGATACTTGAACCCATTAGCAAGCGTTGGCGTTTTAAGATCAATGAAAGTTAATACTAACTAAATTCCCCTATTAGGACCTCCTTTATGTGTGGATCCTAATTGAGTGGTAAGATGGGCTAAAATTAATCATAACCGATATACTAAAAGTGGATCCCCTAACCTTAGCTATTTTATTTGAATTTGAATTTTTAATCAACACTTGTTCACACATTTCACGAAAACCTTCATTCACTTTTGTAATTTGTATTTCTTAATTCACTTCCCTGTGGTTCGACACTCGGACTCCCGAGATTTTATTACTTGCGACAACCTACACTTGGGTTACAACTGCTAGAGTGCAGCAAGTTTTTGGCGCCGTTGCCGGGGAAGTAAAATTAGAGTACAAGTTCAATTTTTTTTCTTTTTTTCTTTTTATTTTATTTTATTTTTTTTTGTTCTTTATATGGCTTTTTATTAATTTGTGTTAATTTATTTTTCTTTATTTTTCTTTATTATTGAATGGAAGGCTGAGCCTCCTATCTTTTATTTTTTATTTATCTTATGTTATTTTTTTTTTTTGTTTTTGAATGGCAGGCTGAGCCTCCTATCTTTTATTTTTTGTTCATATTGCTTTCATTTTTATTTATTTTTCTTATTATTATTGAATGGAAGGCTGTGCCTCCTACCTAACTTGTTATTGATATTTGCTTTTTCTTGTTGTTATTTTGTTAATGCATGAAAGCTTGGTCACGTACATCAAGTGGTAGACTGGTAAGAGAATCTTCATCTTCTTCAAACATGGCTGAACACATTAATGAACAAGAAGATAACCATTCTCTTCATAATGACCAAGATCGACCTAGGACACTTAGAGAACACATGAACCCCATAAGAAATAGCACTCCATCATGTTTAATTTTTCCTGCTGATGCATGTCACTTCAACTTTAAGCCAGGTATTATTCAACTTTTACCAACTTTTCATGGCTTTGATTCTGAAAATCCCTACTTGCATTTGAGAGAATTTGAAGAAGTCTGTCACACATATAACAACCTAAACTGTAGCATGAACACCATCAGGCTTAAGCTTTTTCCTTTTTCTTTAAAAGATAAAGCTAAAACTTGGCTACAAAATCTTAGGTCAGGCTCCGTCAATTCATGGGATGAACTGCAACAACAATTTTTGAAAAAAAATTTTCCTTCCCATAGAACAAATTCTTTCAAAAGACAAATCACCACTTTCACACAAAAATCAGGTGAAACTTTTTACCAATGTTGGGATAGATACAAGGATTTACTTAACACATGCCCATACCATGGTTTTGAAACATGGAGATTAGTCTCACATTTTTATGAAGGTTTGACCCCTAAGGAAAGACAAATGGTAGAAATGATGTGCAATGGAACATTTGAGGATAAGAATCCTGATGAGGCAATGAATTACCTAGACTTGCTAGCAGAAAATGCACAGAATTGGGACACCTCTGGTACCTATGAAGCTACTGGTAAGACTCAATCCCTTGCATCTAGTGGAGGCATATATCATCTTAAGGAAGATAATGACCTTTAAGTAAGATTTGCATCCCTAGCTAGAAAGGTTGAGACATTAGAAATAAAGAAAACTGGTCATTTAAAATCTGTTGAAGAAATTGATTGTCATATTTGTGAAACTAATGATCATTTTACTAGCAATTACCCAACTTTGTCTTCTGTTAAAGAATGTCTCCATGAACAAGTCAATGCATTGAACAACTTCAAGAAGCCAACCCAAAATCCATACTCGTAAACTTACAATCCTGGTTGGAGGAATCATCCAAATTTTAGTTGGAGAAATGATAATCATGCTCAACCATCACAACCACCTTTGCACACCCAACAAAATTTTCAACAAACTCAAGGGTATGCACCATATGTTCCTCCTTTTAGGAAAAATATTGAAGATACATTGCATTCATTCATTGAAAAGCAAGAGTCAATCAATGCTCAAACAAGTCAAACCATGATTAATTTGAAAGATACTCTTGCAAAATTTGCATCTGCACTCAACATTTAGGAGAAAGGAAAATTTCCTTCTCAACTAGAACCAAATCCCAAATGTCAAACCATGGATCAAGTAAAGTCAATCATTACACTCCGCAACGGTAAGGTTGTTGAAAAATCCATTCCTGATCCTTGTGAAGAAGATGATGAGTCAACTTTTAAGAATAAAGAAGGGGTTGAATCTATACCGACCGAAGAACAAATTGAATCCCCACCAACACCTCCATTTCCTTAGGCGTTAACTGTTCCTAAGAAGGTGGATAAGAATCCTGAAATTCTTGATATCTTCAAGCAAGTAAAGATCAATATCCCCTTGTTTGATGCGATTAAACAGGTACCTTCTTATGCCAAATTTTTAAAGGATTTGTGCACTGTTAAAACAAAACTGAATGTGAAAAAGAAAGCCTTCTTGGCCGAACAGGTAAGTTCTGTTATTCAAAATAATACTGCTTTGAAATACAAGGATCCTGACTGTCCAACAATCTCATGTTTTATTGGAGAACATAAAATTGAGCAAGCATTGCTTGATCTATGGGCTAGTGTAAACTTACTTCCATATTCAGTTTATCAAAAACTAAATTTGGGTGAGTTAAAACCAACCGAAGTAACTTTTTTGCTTGCTGACAGATTAGTGAAAGTGCCTAGAGGGGTCATTAAAGATGTGTTAGTCCAAGTTGATAAATTCATATATCCTATGGATTTTATTGTTTTGGACACACCACCAGTGGAAATTAAAAATTCAATATCTGTTATTTTGGGACGTCCATTTTTAGCAACATCTAACGCTTTAATTAATTGCAGGAATGGATTTATGAAGCTGAAATTTGGGAATATGACATTGGAGTTAAATGTTTTTAACTTGCTTAAGCAACCTCTTGAAAAAGAAGATGAAAGAGAAGAAGTCTGCATCATTGGCGCAATTGTAGAAAACTATATCCAAGAAGGGAGTATCTCTAATCTTCTTGAAAAGTGTTTAGTTAATTCAATTGAATTAAGAATGAAAATAGATTAGGATACAACTAATATATGTGCATTCCTTGATTCTTTACAGGTAGAAGCAAACACACATTGGAAAACAAAAGTTGAGGAGTTGGGAACACCCAAAGTTGAGGAGCAAGATGAAATACCTACACCAGAGTTAAAGCCTTTACGTAAAGAATTAAAATATGCATTCCTTGGAGAAAATTTTTCTTATCCGGTGATAATTTCATCAACTCTCACATTTGAGCAAGAAGGTAAATTGATTGAGTTACTTAAAAGGCATAAAAGTGCAATTGGATGGACATTAAAGGACATAAAGGGCATTAATCCTTTAATTTGTTCACATAGAATAAATTTAGAGGATAATGGTAAATCTTATCAACAATCTCAGAGAAGACTCAATTCACATATGAAAGAAGTAGTAAGATCTGAAGTTCTCAAATTACTTAATGTGGGAATTATTTACCCTATTTCTGACAGTAGATGGGTTAGTCCAACCCAAGTTGTTCCAAAAAAGTCTGGCATCACAATGGTGATAAATGAAAAATGTGAGTCTTTACCAACTCGAATACCATCTAATTGGAGAATGTGCATTGATTATAGGAAATTAAATCTTGCCACCAGAAAAGATCATTTTCCATTACCTTTCTTGGACCAAATTTTAGAAAGAGTAGCAGGACATCCTTTTTATTGCTTTCTTGATGGCTACTCAGGTTATTATCAAATTCCAGTAGCTCTTGAGGACCAAGAAAAGACCACATTCACATGTCCTTTTGGAACCTTTGCATTTAGACGCATGCCTTTTGGACTTTGTAATGCCCCAACAACATTTCAAAGATGTATGCTGAGTATTTTTAGTGACATGATTGAAAAATTTCTTGAAGTTTTCATGGATGATTTAACCGTTTATGGAAATTCTTTTGATAATTGTCTTGAAAACTTGGAAAAGGTTTTAAAAAGATGTGAAGAAAAAGATTTGGTACTAAATTGGGAAAAATGTCATTACATGGTCACCTCTGGAATTGTTTTGGGTCATGTTGTATCTTCCAAAGGAATCGAAGTTGATAAAGCAAAGGTGGAACTCATTGCTCAGTTACCTTCACCAAAAACTGTTAGAGAAATTCGCTCATTTTTTGGACATGCAGGCTTTTATCGAAGGTTCATTAAAGGGTTTAGTGAAATATCTAAACCTCTTTGCAACCTCCTTGTGAAAGATGTTTCATTTGAATGGACTCAAGAATGCCAAAATTCTTTTGATAAGTTAATTGGCCTTCTAACATCCTCTCCAATCATGCAACCCCCGGACTGGTCCTTGCCTTTTGAGGTAATGTGTGATGCTAGTGATTATGCCGTTGGTGCTATTTTAGGACAAAGAAAGGAAGGTAAGCCATATGTAATTTATTATGCAAGTAGAACTTTGAACAGTGCACAAATGAACTATACTACAACTAAGAAAGAACTACTTGCGGTAATATTTGCATTGGATAAATTTTGTTCTTATCTAATTGGTTCAAAAACCATTGTTTACACCGACCATTCTGCTGTCAGGTACCTAATGTCAAAGCAAGATGCTAAACCAAGGCTAATAGGCTGGATTTTATTACCTCAAGAATTCAACATTATGATCAAAGATAAGAAGGGCACCAAAAATGTTGTCGTTTACCATTTGTCAAGGCTTACAATAGATTCAACAATTGAGGCTGCACACATAAATGATTGTTTTCCTAATGAATTTTTATTCTCTGTCACTACAGTACCATAGTTTGCTAATATTGTTAATTTTTTGGTGACAGGACGGATGTCAGCTCAATGAAGTGCCCAAGATAAGAAGAAATTTCTACATGAAGTGAAACAATTTTACTGGGATGATCTTAATCTTTTCAAATATTGTCTTGATTAGATATTCCGAAGATGCATACCTAAAAATGACGTAAAAAGTGTCATTGAATTTTGTCATTCAGAAGCATGTGGGGGCATTTTTCGTCAAAGAAAACTACTACAAAGATTTTACAGTCTGGATTTCATTGGCCCTCTTTGTTCAAAGATGCACATGCATTCGATAAAGCCTGTGAAAATTGTCAGAAATTAGGACCAATTTCTAAAAGAAACATGATGCCTTTGACTCCTATCTTTGTTATTAAAATTTTTTACTGTTGGCGAATAGATTTCATGGGACCACTTCCACCATCATTTGGATTCGTGTACATTTTAGTTCTAGTAGATTATGTTTCAAAATGTGTCGAGGCAATTTCATGTTGAAATAATGATAAAAAATTAAATTTTTGAAGGAAAATATTTTGAGTCATTTTTGGATTCCTTGGTCCATAATAAGTGATGGGGGAACACATTTTTGTAACAAACCATTCAAATCGTTATTGAAGAAATATGGTATCACACATAAGGTTGCCACCCCTTATCACCCACAAACAAGTGCACAAGTAGAATTAGCAAATAGTGAGATAAAACAAATCCTTGAAAAAACAGTCAACCCAAATCGTAAGGATTTGTCTTTGAAACTAAGTGATGCACTTTGGGCTTATTGCGCTGCTTTTAAAACATCGCTTGACATGTCTCCCTATAGGTTAGTTTATGGAAAACCCTGTCATTTGCTTGTGAAACTTGAACATAGAGCTTATTGGGCTATTAAAGCTTTCAATTCAAATCTTAATGATGCTGGTGTTTTGTGCAAGTTGCAACTAAATGAGCTTAAAGAGTTGAGAAATGATCAATATGAGAATTCAAAAATTTATAAAGCTAGAACCAGAGCTTTTCATGACAATACAATCTTAAGAAAAACATTTGAGGTTGGTGAAAAGGTTTTGCTTTATAATTCTCGACTTCACATATTTCCTGGAAAACTGAGATCTAGATGGAGTGGACCTTTTGTTGTGAAACATGTTTATCCTTATGGGGCCATTGACATTGAAAATCCTAAAAATGGTAATGTGTTTAAAGTAAATGGACAAAGACTTAAATCATTTTTGGAGAACCATGATTTGCAGGAAAAAGTTGTTCATCTCAGTGACCCTCACAATGATCATGGTAAGTAAATACAAATAAATTTTCTTTTCTTAGATAGCTTTCCTTTAAGTTTCATTTTTTTTTTACTTTTCGTCTTTTCCCGGTTAGGTGGCGGATACGGTACTCTGTAGCTCTCAAGTCGATTGTTTCAGTTTCCCATAATAACTGATTTCTTTCTCTCTCTCTTCTTTAATTTCTTTTAAAAAAAATGGATTCTACTTTTTCTGTTTTGCGAAAATACTTTCCTTTTCTCCCAATGAATGTTCTTAAAAGGATTTACCAAGCTAGATGTGAACGATTAAGAGTTTTGATGCACAAAGGCATTCCTGAAGATGTGCGTTGGTTAATTGAAGCTAAGGTCCGTTTGGCTGGTGAAATCCCAGATGCATTTGTGTCTCACATGCCTGGCTTAGGCAAAAGCTCTTATGCCAAAAAGCGAAGAGCGAAAAGGTTATGAGTCTGTCACAAATGTGGTCGATGGACTTGTGATACTAGATGTCATTCTTTAGGAATGGTGTCTGATAATCGAGAAGATAAAATACAATTCATCAAGAATGGCCTGAGTAAGGATTCTTTGGATAATATCCGATTGACTCTTGAGACGCATTCTTGTGGATTAGTGCAATATGAACTTCTTGGTTTATGGAGTATTTTTCATAAAGAACAAAAGCGTTACAGTCTTGGGAATCTGACTTTAAATGACCCTGTTTGCCAGTTTGTAAGAAAACTAGATGGCAAGCATATCCCCTACTCATAGAAGGCGTTGAAGCTGTTACTGGACGTAAAACCAGAGGAAGTTGTGAGCCATAGTCACAACTACTATACATACACACCGTTATTGTTAAAAATTTTCTTTTTTTCATCTGATAATAATTTAC
Organism: Aquilaria sinensis; assembly: GCA_005392925.1. Taxonomy (NCBI): domain Eukaryota; kingdom Viridiplantae; phylum Streptophyta; class Magnoliopsida; order Malvales; family Thymelaeaceae; genus Aquilaria; species Aquilaria sinensis. The sequence continues at coordinate 660 of SMDT01000368.1, read as the reverse complement.
CTACTCCTGTAGGTGTAATCACTGTATTATCCTTTCATCACTATAAATGTATGTTCTTCTTTTCAATTTTTTTTCACACGGTTAAGGATAGAAATGAAGGGAACCTCAACTCACAAATTCTGAAATATTTGTATATTTTGTGGATCTTTTCCTGGAAAGCATGAAAAGTTCTTGAGGGCAGCCAATCATTTGGGTAGAGTCCTAGCTGAGTGAAAAATACATTTGGTATATGGTGGAGGTAGTGTCGGATTGATGGGAGGTGTAGCAATAGCAGCATTTGTAGGAGGTAGCCATGTTTTGGGTATCATCCCTGCACCTTTGAAATTGATTTCTGGACGCACAATTGGAGAAGAATTAGTGGTTAAAAATTTGCAAGAGCGTTTGTTGCAAATGCTCTGTAATTCTAATGCCTTTATTGCTCTACCAATAGGGTTTGGCACATTGGGGGAAATTTTTCAAATTACTTCCATGGCCCAACTTAATTTGTAACAGAAACCCATTGGGCTGTTAGATGTTAATAATTTCTTTGCAGGTTTGTTATCTTTTATGGATCATGCTATGCAAGAGAAATTTATCTCAGAGATGGTACGATGGATCCTAATATGTTATAGCCCCTCTAGTGGGAAGCGCAATTGAGGAAGGTAAAGTGTTTTAAATTAA